>OZ005662.1:11602731-12202731 GCA_963930645.1 Salticus scenicus | reverse complement strand
TTTTTTTTTTTAATGTTATTTTAAAACTATACATAATATAAGCTTTTAAATTACGTTAATAATGTTTCTGTAATTCAGTATACTGGTTATACAACTATATTGATTTATACAACAGATTCTTTTTTTACATATGTAGTGTGCATGTATAATATATATTCATTAATGCACATCAAAAAATCATAATGTGTATTTTGATTAAAATTAAAACCGGTTTTGTTATAGGTTTCATATCAAAATCAAAACAATCTTTCAAGCTATTTCAAAATTTTGTAGTGCATGACTAATTAGGATCAAGATTACTAAGTATTGTACTGAATGCTAATAAATTAAATTGTATTTTATTGTACACACTTGTGATTTAAATTATACAGTTATATAAAAAGTTATTTATTTTTAACTGCGTTAATTTCAATACATTAAATCAAAGAAAAGTTCAAATGAAAGCCAACTATTTTATCTTTATTTCATAGTAAAAATAAACTGTTATAACAATAAATGGTTTTATTTATTAAGGACAAAAAAAAAAAAAAAATGTTTAAATTAAAATATATAATAAAACTGAAATATTTTTAATTGGTAATTGCAATATTTAACTATAAATCAAAGAAAAGTTCATATCAAAAACGTAGTATTTTATCTTTATTTCATAGTAAAAAATAAACTGTAATAATAATAAATGTTTTTTTTTTTTTTTTTTTTTTTTTTATATTAAGGATGGAATAAAAATGCATGGTTGAAATAAAATGTATAATAAAATTAGGACAGTAATGCTATATACATTATGCTTTCAGGGTTTAATCCAGCTTTTTAAAAATGGTACCCCATTTGTGAATTTATAAAATAATTTGTGAAAAAATCAAGTAAGTTTGTGAAAATAATGCTTCAGAACAATAAACCAAAATGCTCAAAGACAAAGTTTTTAAAAATTTTAAAATACATTTAAAAAATAAAATGGAACAGTTGTAAAATAAATATATATGTTAGCCAGTTATTTCTTATGCGTAAGATAACAAGGTGTTTACTTAGATATTTACCATTTTCTCCAGTAAATATCCAAACTGAGGGTATTTTTATATGTTTGGATGCAGCGATGCTTATAAAAATATTGCTGAGAATTGACTTTGTGAAGGTGCTGCTTTGTTGAAAGTTGATTTTGTGAAGGTGTCTCTTTGCTGAAAATTTATTTTGTGAAGGTACCTCATTGCCAAATGGTGACTTTGTGAAGGTACCTCATTGCCAAAAGTTGACTTTGTGAAAGTGCCTCAATGGGGCACTAAATTTGTTCTGGATTAACCTCTGGCTTTTGAATGTTATGAAGTGTTTTGCCAATAAGTTTGGATGTAATTTCAAAACAAAAAAAATAGTAAATTAACTATGCTTATTTAAAGAAAAAACATATATAATATATAAATAAAATTGGGTTTGTGTTAAAAATGATATAATTTGTAGTCCAAATTAATCAATATAGCTATCATTTGAACAAAAAATGTCCTGATCCATAATTGCCCTGGGGTCAGGGTGTGATTGATATTTACCCGGTTGCTGGGGCAATTACTGATCAATGAATTTTTTCAATTAAACAAACTTTTAAAAAATTTTAATCAAAGTCTATATTTTATTGAATAAACACATGATAAAGCTTTAACCATGCTAAATTTGGTTAACATCAATTGTGATGTGATATTTTTAGAGTTATTTAGATGTTTTTGTTTTTTTATCAGGAATTACCCTTGCCCACCCTAAAATCTTATCCATGCTATGGAACGGATAAAATAATTTTGGAAAAGGGTAATTTATTAGGGAAAATGACATCATAACTGAAACAACATATTAAGAGGAAACTTTTACTCACACTTCCCAAACAAAATAAAGAGAATAAGGAGTTAAGAAAAAAAAAAAGTAGATATCCTAAAAAACTTATATTTAAGCTAAACTAATATAATTTGAATCAAGAAAATTTTTTCACACTATACCCATTAACAAAATTCACATTTTCATTACCATCTTAATACTTTCACTTATTCTTTTAACTTTTCTATATTGAGTCGGGACAATTCATTAAACAAGCAGTGACAGCTGCCTTGAACTGTATGTAACTGATTATATGTAATTAAATTTAATGGTTATGGAGTTTTTAAAAAAAATTGGAGGCTTCAGCAGGGACCGATTTATTCCTGCTGAGGCCTAAGGCACTCATGTTTAATGGGCCCTTTCTTCTGAAACTTTAATATTTGTAATCCTCTATTCTATTAATCTATACAGAGAAAATATTTTAAAGGTAAATATTTTTTTCTGCACATGATTATACAGTTTACCAAATGATTAAACACTGATTATGTATATTTAAATAATTGATAACTTAACATACTATCATTTTACGCCGAAGTATCTATTGTTCGAAATAATACAAACAATGATCAATTTCCATAGCGCACACAATGGAAATATTCAAAATTAGTAAAAAAAAAAATTGTATTTTATATATTATAGAATAAAAAATCAATAAACAAAAAAGTGTAACTTATGATGAAGCCAATGTACTATCTGTAAACTGATTCATGCACTAAATTAGACAGCATTGCAAACATGCCAACAGTTTAATTTATTCCAGAGGATTGTAAATACCTACCCTTTTAACATCACTTTATTTGTATTGATTTTTTTTTTTTTTCCAAATGTGGTAGGACAAATAAGAGGCACACAGCACAGTACTATTTCCATTTGTTGACGAAAAAATGAAAATTATCGATCATCATAGAAAATTTTCATTCTAACTATTTTTTTAAATGTATGGTGGAATTTCTTGAAGGCCCAAGACATGTGCCCTGAATGCTCTGCCATAAGTCAGGCGCTAGGCTTCAGGGCTTTTTAAACACTGCAATGTAAAATATGCCATTATTTTTAAAATATGTGTGCCAATATTAAAAGATATAAACTGATATGAGAACTATAAATAAGCAAGACAATGTTTTCTTTTGTAAATATCAACTGCAAGGCTGGCAGAGACGAACTAGCATATTATATATATATTAATCCTCGCTTTCCCTAGATGGGGTCATTTTGAAGTTGAAATCTAGTTAAGCACGCCTCATTCAAAAAGTGTGCTAATTCGCCAGAGATAGCAAACATAAACATAACCAGTGGAATTTTGCAACTTCTAAACGATATAAAAAGGTGCGGTACTGGTGATTTTCGCCAAGTGTGCCAAGCGGCACCTGAAAGCAATTTTTTTGCAGCAATGCCATGATCTTGGGAAAGCGAGGGTTAATCAATTAATTCTACACTAACTAAATATTTATAATTCATACATCAGTCATAAGGCTGTGCTTGTATAAATAATTAAAATATAATAAATGATTAAAATGTATAAATAATTAAGAAAATTAAGGTATAATTTATTTTTTTATTTATCAATGTTGCTTAGTAGAGACGGAATCTAAAGTCAAGGTATCCAAATAAATATTAGCTTGTTTAATAATATTTTGTTATATTTTACAAATTTCTATAAGAAATATTTAAAAACCACATTTTTTTAAAGCTGGATGTACAGTTTCATGCCACTAAAGCCATTAACTTTGATATATAAAAGAAGTGATTTAATTCACTACAACCCTGTTGCAAGATTCTCAATTTATAGCGTTTCCTTACAAAGTTTTTATTTATTAGCTTTACAAGGCAAAATTAGCTCTGGCCGCATGGTCAGTTACTACTGAAGAATTAGTCACTAATAAATTTGCTGCGGGTAGCCACCACAATCTCCACTGTTTGGCTACCTACTGCAATTTTCACACACACACAAAAAAAAAAAAAAAAATGTTTGTTTCCCTCAGTTGATTAATTTTAGCTTTAACATGTGTATACAGTAGGAAATCCACTCCCAGAAATCCATAGCACTTGGGACCAGAGACTGAAAATTTTATGGATTTTAGTTTTTTTTTTTTTTTTTTTTTTTTACTTGTTTGTAGTATAGACAAATAGTTTTTTTTTTTATTCGTTTTTTTTTTTTTAATTCTTTGAAATTACTTTTCATTTAAGCACAAAAACTTTATTATAAATTTCATTGTTTACTTTGGTTGTAACTTTTTAAAAGTATATAACTTTTTTAAAGTATTTATAATTTTAGTAATACGTATTAGGATATTTATTTGCATTGTATAATTTTATATTGCTACTATTCAGAAATTCTTAAAACATTGTTTTTATCATATTAACTAGTATGCTGTGGCCATCGCAAGTCTTTCTTCTATATAATCCTGTACAAATTTACACAATATAAATTATTTGTTAAATTATAATTTATTAAAATTATTTTCCCTGATGAATGCAGATGATTTTTATCTGAAAGTAGTTTAATATTAAATGCCAAAAGAAAATCAGTTGAGAAGAAATGAATTTTCTTCCCATTATTTCATTTATTTATTTTTTCATTAAAAATGGAAAAAATCAATAACTTAGTATAAATTATCACTGATCTGCGGTTTGATCATTCATTTTAAAGGTGGTGGCGAGTTCTTTCGAAGATACCCATATTGAAAATTAACAATTCCAAACGTCAAATTTAGTTCAATGGTTTTGAGATACAGTACCTACAAAATTTCTAACACACACACAGACAGACATTTCCTAAAAGCAGTCAAATTGTGATCAGGACATCTCAAAACATGTAAATACATCAAAAACTGTTTAAAATTTTTCACAAAACCAATACTTCCTTCTTATATAGAAGACAGTAAAAATAAGATTTTTTTTTTTTTTTTTGCTAAGTTTTTTATGGCAAACATGAAAGAAAAAATCTATAATGTTGTTTTAAATTAACGCAGATCAGTGGTTCAGCCATTTGTTATTATTTTTTTTTTTTTCTTTTTCATATGTATATAAAGAGAAAGTATTGAATTAGTAAAAAGTTTCAAACTCCAGTTTTGATGGATTTACACGTTTCAGGATGTTCTGATCACGATTGAACTGATTTTAGAAAATGTCTGTCTGTCAGTCAGTCTTTCTCTCTCTGTGTGTGTGTGTGTATCACTAATGTAGTAGACACTGCATCTCATTAACCAATTAATGAAATTTAACCAAACTTGGAATTTTGTTGAAACCTGACATAAACTGATGCAGATTAGATTTGGTGATCAATTGTTCAACAGGTCGGGCTGTAATCCCATTTTTTCTAAATTTTTAACGTGAACAAAGCAAAATTTCATATAACTCTACAAAATGAGTTATTTTAAACTATGTAATTATAAAATTAATTGTTAATCAGTGATTGTGAAATTAATATAAATTATTGATAATAGTAGCAGGGGTCTGTCCAGGTTTTTTTTCCAGGGTCCTATTTTTGTGAATTTTTCTTATTTTTGTGAAATTTTTTTCTGACATAGTTATTATTTTTATTTTTGTGAAAATTTATTTCACAAATTTTATCTGCACACACACACATATGTATATATGTTTCATCTAGAGCAGGCAGGAGGGTGCTGTTGCTGCCCTGCCTGCCCTTTGTCTGAAAAAATGACACCCTTCTTGCCCTTAATCTAAAAAAGTTGCACCTTTGCCTTTTATTGAAAATAACCTTCAAATTGAAGATATGTTATAAATATAAATAAATGTAATGTATTGTGCATAACAATCCACAGTCGTTCATATGTCAGTAACAAGCAAAATTAAGTTGTAAAGAAAGTTAATGTTTGAAAGTTTTTCTTTTATTTGTACTTAAAATCGAAATTTTAAAATAAATGTCTGGATTTTAAATATTAAATGACCTTAAGAATTCCAAACTTGCCCACATACATCTAGAAAACGACTTTTCATTAGCTGCACATTGCCCTTTTTATAATCCCGGGGGAAAATCCTAATATATATGCTTATACTTTTAATGGATCATTATAACTCATAGGTAAAAAAACCCCAAAAAAACTAGTGTTTCAGAAAAAAAAAAACACCTGAATTTCAAATGATACTCAAATTATTTAGACAGAAGCCCTAATCTTTCTGTACCTTGTTATCAGTCAATCAATAAAAGAAGAGCAACGTAATTTGAACGTATTTTTTTAACGTAATAGTCCGAATAACAGGAATTTACTCCCGTAACTGGCCGGCCTCGCTTTATCTTTACTAAATAGAAGCGATCAAATTATTGACAAAAATACAAAATCACACTTCTACAGCTATGCTACTCTACAAACCACATACTAAAGAATTACAAACTAAACAAAAACAAACACAACGCGGCAAAAGATCTTGCCAAAATATTTATGTAATTTTCCACAGAAAAATTTCGTCACATCAAGGAAAGGTACGCCACACCCATTATCGTGTTTGACGTAATTCCCTTACTAATCAGCGTGGACTGCGCGAGAAATGGAGGCGTGGTTTTATTGTCATGTAGTAACGATAGTGACTAGTACGAGAACATAAGAGAAAATTGATGGGATGCAATGTTTATATATTGCTGAGCAGATGTTTTTGCTCGGTATTATTTTATAAATGCTTTGTTTTTCCAAAAAATTTCGGGAAAAGTTTGTTTATCTCTGAATTGAATTTTGTGAAGGGTCCGTTTTATGAGTATGGAATTTTGTGAAGGGTCCGTTTTATGAATATGGAATTTTGTGAAGGGTCCGTTTTTTTAGCCTGGAATTTTGTGAAAGGTCCGTAAACGGACCCAGTTTTCCCCCTAGACAGACCCCTGAGTAGTAATAAATAAGGGGGGGGGGAATGTGCATCTGAGAACTTCGTTTCCTGTAGTGATGTAACTCTGTCACATAAAAATCGTCTACATTTATATGGAAAATAATTTAATAAATTTCTATTTTATGATTTTGGTGTATAATTAAAATTATACAGAAGAAAGTCGTGTGGTGGCACTATCCCACTAAAGGTATTGATAAGATCTTTTGAAAGATACCCATGGTGAAAACTTGTCCCCTCTGGGCAATAAATGTAAAGGAAAATATATTCCATAGTCTGCAGAACTGCCTTTCTTTTTCTATTTTTTAGTAGCTTTTAAAATAATTTATATTTTTTTCCATACATTTGGACAGAGATAATTGCATTATGTGATCTGTATAAATCATGTTAAAAAAAATCACCTAGGAAGATCTATAAAAAAAGCTTATAAAATAAAATTTGATTCGTAGAGTTTAGAGTGCTATTCAGTCAAATGTGATATCATTGATAGTTTATTATCTACAATTTGACAGCAAAAATATAAAAAATAACTAGAAAAAATTAATTATAATAGAACTAACCTTTAATAGCTATTTGTTTTTAGCGTCATGAAGTATATATATTAATGTTTATCAATAATTGTTTCAAAATTTTTAAGCTATAATGATGTTCTATTATAATTATTATTATTATTATTCACGTGTAATTTTAATATGTTTGTCAACTTACTTAAAGTTAATATAAGTTTATTATTATCATGTTTCAATTAATTAAAAAATGATGAAAATTTTGAAAAATCGGGCCTCATAATGTTCTAGGACATCTCAGTAAGCATCTTCGTGTTGAATCACATGACTGTCCTTATTACCATTTTAGTGTTATGCTGTCTGGAGACATACGTCCAGACACCGTCTTTTTTATATATGAAGATTTACTTGTATTATTGAAAAATCTAGTACTTACTGTAGATGAGAAAATTCAAAACTGATTGGTTTCAATTAAATAATCATACAAAATTGTTTCTTATAAATACCACAACTTGCATATTGTTATTGAATATAATTTTTGGTTTATGGAAGGATATAACTGTCAGTTTTTATTTATTTATTTATTTTTCCTTTTGAAATGTTTTTTATTTTCTCTCTCTGCAGGTGCTGCGAGAACTTGTCTATTACAGAGAAAAACATTAGATGTTGAATTAGATTAGTAATGTTCAATTAGCTTCGCTATGCAAATAAAGAAATTTTATGTAATTTTTTAAATAAAAGTGCATAAATACATATTGTTTCTTTTGATTCTTTTTGAAATTTGAATCTCAAACCAATACAGGTAGGTTGGAAGTCAGTCCTTCATGGCATCTTGCCTTAATATGTTTAATAAAATAGAAAATACGTATGTATATATGTATTTAAAAAAAAATATGTGTTTAAAAAAAAAAAAAAAGCAAATCAGTTATGATAAAAATTTGTGTGTTTTTAAGCTACGTAAGTACTTTCTAATTTTTTCTCTTGTTTTTATATTTTATCTAATAATTGCACTGAGTTTAATTTTGTTTCTAATATTGACGTTCACTGAGACTTGATTCTTGGCTTTTTCTTTTTAGCTGCATTTCATTGATACAACCTGTTGTCCAAAAAATTTGGATCATATTAATTACAGTGATTTGAATTAGTGATTACCTCTACAGTTTTACATCACAACCACCATTACGCATCACAATGAGAAAACATGGAGGTAATCAGGAATTTAACTGCCTGTAATTAATGTGATCCAACTTTGTTGAATGCCAGGTGGTATGAAATACTGCTAAAAAAAAAAAAAGGCAAGAGTCAAGTCCTTTAAGCGTCAAAAGGGGATGCAACTTACTTGGAACAATGAGAATGAACATGTTCATAAAGATAAAATTTATATGGTGATATTTAAAATATTTGAAAATTGTATATACAGTACACTTATGCTGCTATTACATAAAAACTTTTTGCACAACATTTGAACCGATTTTTGCTCTAATTTCTGGAGACTGAAAAAAATTTTTGGTTCGGTAAGTTCTCCAAAATACCTCAGATCTCAGTGGATGGTGTCGCATTCAGTCTATGCCTAGAACCGGTTTATAGCTGCATTTATAATGAACCAATTCTGGTCCTAGACTGAAAGTGGTGCCATTTACTGAGATCAAAAAAGGAGAGTGACAAAAAATCAGTTTCAACTGTCAACATCACCTAAAACATGTGCTGAGGAAGTTCTGGATCTGGAAAGAAGGCTATACATATAAGCTCTGAATAAAGCTATTAAGTTTTATCTTTAATTACAGTATAAACGTTTCATGTTTTTTAGTAATAGTAAAATGTGGAATTGATGCATTTTTCTAATTTGGATTCTGTGTCTCCATTTGACATATTTGTGATCCATATTAGTTAAATGTAAATTGGAAGAATGTAATGTTTTTATTATAAGCTTTTAAGACAAAGTTGTAGCAATTCAAAAATCATGAGAAAGGTTCAAAAAATTTTATTTAAAAAATTGCTCAAAATTATTTACAAGGAATTAGGTGAATAATAATTAATGTTCATTAGTTGTTAATTAAAGAAAGCACTATGTTATTTATAGACATAAATTTTACTATTAAAGATGTGATTCTTTTAGATTAGGTTATGCTCAGTGGGTGATCCATGTATGCTAAATTAATTTTATATTAAAAAATCTGGAGTGACTCTGTTTGACTTTCTGATAAATTAAAGTAAGAGAAGAGAAAATTATAATAGGGCATTTGAGTAATTTTCTCCATATAGTGTGTTCTTTAACATTATTGCACTTTAAAGAATTTGAGCCTGTAGATCATAATGTTAAAAAATTTCACATTGTGTCACTATAAAATAACTAAGCGCTAGATACTCCAAAATCAATAGGTCTTGTGTTACGGTGACCTATAGCATATATACCAACATTCAGGTAAATTCATCAATGCATTCAGATGCTATCATGTTTACTCACACATATATACTACACACACATGCATATAGTACCATGAAAATAGCAAAAATGAACTCTGAGACCTCAAAGCCTATCAAAATACCAAAATCTCAAAGTAAAATTTTTGTCATTATTACAATATTTTCTTTACATATTTGTAGAGTATAAGTAATATTGCTATTGCTAGGGGATAAGGCTGATTATCTTTTTTATGAATTTAAAACTGCAGGGATACTTTTTTATATTTGTGTGTTGGCGGGGGGGGGGGATTCACTCCCCAACAGACAGAATTTTCTGTAATGATTTGCAGACTGCAGTATAGAACTGCTAAACTAAGTTTTAAATCACATGAAGCTATTAGCAATTAATAAATTAAGTAATACCTGCACATAAAAAGAAAACAAAGAATGTACAAAAGAACAGTAATCTAGAGACATGATGTAAATTGTATTACTTTTCTTATCTCTATACCTGATAGAGAAAGTTTTTTTTTTTTTTTTTGGATCAAATAGCTGAAATTGAGTTTTTGTTAAATTTAAATGTTTTGAGGTCCCCTGAATGTGAAAATCATGTTTTTAGCAGTTAGTCTGTTATCAACATATCTCTAGAACAAATAGTAGCAGAAAGTCCAAACTGTAATGTACAAAATGTGCATCATATAGGGATGCTACACTAAACTTTTCTTTGAGATCAAGCAAGTAGTTCGTGTACAAGGGCATCCAAGAGAATTCAAACGTATTATCCTTGGAAAAATTTTGAGTAAGTACAGTGTAACAGCATTAAGCTGACTTAAACATTTTTTTTTTTTTTTTTATGCATAAAAACATGTCTTGTGTATATTGTGATATGGAAATCTTTTGTTTACAGGGCTACCCAAAATATTTGGATATTTGGGGCTATACTTATATTGACCAAACGTCCCCATTTCCTGGGGACAAATGGGGATTTCCTTTTTTTTTTTTTTTTTTTTTTTTTTTGAAAGCATTTTTCTAAGTTTTAAATAATTGTAGAAAGTAAATTATTAATCAGTAATACTTTATTTTTAGTCCTTATTTATTAGGAATGAAAAAATACACCCATAATTGGATATTTGTAGCAATTTTTAACGCTTCTCTGTTATAAAGGTATTTTGATCTGGACAGCCTAGATATACTTGAAAATTGCTGGAATAGTAATTCATTTTTTGGTAGGTGTTTTTTGATTGGGACTAAATTTAAGTACACAATATTGTTTATAGACAATATGACAACAGAGCTACCAAAAATTGATCTAAATGTTCTTTTATATTCAATGTAATTGATGGGAGTGCTTCGATGCATGTTACTGTGTCGACAAACACTGCTCAGAAAGAAAAATTAGTGTTTCAATTTCATACTGTAAAAAAAGTAATTTTTGAAATTTAACTTTGTTTTTTCTTGTATAATATCATGTTTTGAGGTACCCTGATTACAAAAGTCCAATTTTTAGTGATTAATCTGTATGTATTCATATTACCATATCTTAAAATATCTAGTGTGTCACACACATCATTTTCTCTTACCCTGCATTTCAATATTATAATGATTGATTGCATATTAAATTTTAAGTTCAATAGCATAAGATAATAAAATTCAATATACTTTTAGAACATTCTAAAATAGCTTTAAAAACAATTTTATTTGATATGCAGTTCTGTGCATAGAATTATTACAAAAAAAAAAAAAAAAAAAAAAAAAAGGCTATTAATATTTTACCTTCAAACTTGCCAGTCTTTATAAAATTTTTGCCGGTAACCTAATATGAAATTCAAAGTGCTAAATTTGAATTTCCTGCAGTTATTTACTATTAAGTTATGCGATAACAGACACACATACAGATCAACTGCTAAAAATTGGACTTTCGTAATCAGGCCACTTCAAAACATGATATAATACAAAAAACAAAGTTGAAAATAAAACTTAAAAAATTACTTTATTTGCAGTATGCATACGAAACATTAATTGTGCAGTGTCCGGCACCATAGTAAAATATACAAACCACTTCTGTTAATTAGATTCAATAGAAAAGAACATTTTGCTTAATTCTGAGTATCCCTGTATATTGTCTATAATCAATATGCACTATTAAGAATACTTTATATTAAAAATTAGTCTTCTTTGAAAAGCATTTAATGCAAAAGGAATTATTATTCCTGCAAGTATAGCCCCATCCAAATACTTTAATTGGCCTTGTAAATGAATGATGAATAATTTTCATACCACAATCTACACAAAACATGCTTTTAAGAATTAATATATATATATATATTCCATTTTGGTTAAGTCAGCCTGTAGATGTTACACTGTATTTGCCAGATATTTCCCCTTAGACAATGTATTTGAATTCACTTGGATGTTCCTGTACACAAACCATTTGCTTGGTCTCAACGAAAAGTTTACTGTAACATCCCTATATGATACGCATATAGAATACTAAGTTTGGACTTTCTGCTATTATTTGTTCTTGAGAAATGCTGATAACAGATACACACTCAGACTAACCGCTAAAAACATGGTTTTTGGATTCAGGGGACCTCAAAATGTGTAAATATGATAAAAACACACTTTCAAAAATTTTGACTGATAAACAATACGTTACATATGTGGGAAGAGAAAGTAAAAAAAAAGAAACTGCATGAAATTCGAATTTGATATTTTGAAGTACGTTTTAAGTTGCCACTTAAAAGTTTGATCAAAATAGGTAAGTTTGAAGTCAAATTAATAACAGCCCTTTTTTTTTTTTTTTTTTTTTTAATAACTCTAAGCACTACTGTTGAGCGGGGCTTGAGGGGTTGGTATCCCTCTCACATACAATTATATGTCAAACAACTATTCCTAAACCAATTTTAAATTATTTTTGAATTACATTGAACTTTATTATCCTACGCTATTTATCTCAAGACTTATGCAATCTACTTATATAATATTAAAATGCAGGGAAAGAGGAAGTCGTGTGAGTGATACACCAGATTATTTAAGTACTTTATTGAAGCCTGGCATTTTTTTTTTTTGTGTGTGTGTGTGTTTTTAAATTAATCTGCAGAGCTCTCTGCTATGCTGTACTATTTTTGCTACTAGAACCTGCTCTTATATCAGATTTTTTTCCTTTTCTTTTCAAAAAAGAAAAAATTATAAATTTAATGTTGCAATTAAACCGTCTGTTATTGCTTTACGACATTTGATTTTGTAATATCTTCACTTTTTTAATATTAAGAATAAATGCTGTTAATTTTCATAGCAGGTAATCTTCAAAAATATCAACAGATTTTCAGAAAATATGTCATTTTAAAAGTGCATGATATTACAAGTCAACAAGAAATAGATTGTTAGGCTTTGCATACAATCTCCTGTTCCCAAGATTAATTTCAGATTTTATTCCACCAATACTGATCTTGTACTTCTGCAAAAAAAAAAAACTGATGTGGACACCACATGACTTCCTTGTACACCTTTAGAAATATCATTAGACCCGAGACAGTTGGCTAAAAATATTTAAAAAATGCATTGTCAACGTGTTCTGAGCTTTTCTGAAAGTTTCAAATGCCTAACTAATCAAGAAGTCAGTTAAAAATTGATTGCAAGATCTGTACTTGTTACGCTGCTGAAGGCAACAGGGACCTGAAACAGTTCTCTAAAAGTATTAAAAAAATGCATTTTCACCATGTTCTGAACTATTCTGAAAGTTTAAAATGTCTAGCTGGTTGTAAAGTTAGTTAAATAAATTTTCTGTTGAATCATATAAACACTGCTGAAGGCAGCAGATATCCGAAACAGTTGACTGAAAATAATAAAAAAATGCATTTTGAATGTGTTCTGGGCTTTTCCGAAAGTTTCAAATGTTTAGCTAGTCAGGAAGTCAGTTAAAAATCATTTGCAAGATCTGTACTGGTAACGCTGCTGAAGGCATCAGGGATCCAAAACAATTGGCTAAAAGTATTTAAAAAATGCATTTTCACCATGTTCTGAACTATTCTGGAAGTTTCAAATGTCTAGCTAGTCGAGAAGTTAGTTAAATAAATTTTCTGTTGAATCATGTAAATGCTGCTGAAAGCAGCAGGTATCCTAAACAGTTGGCTTGTTGGCTAAAAATAAAAATTAAAAAATGCATTTTCAACAGGTTCTGGGCTTTTCTGAAAGCTTCAAATGTCTAGCTAGTCGCGAAGTCAGTTAAAAATCATTGCAAAATGTGTACTGGTAACGCTGCTGAAGGCATCACGGATCCGAAACAATTGGCTAAAAGTACTTTAAAAATGCATTTTCGCACTGTTCTGAACTATTCTGAAAGTTTCAAATGTCTAGCTAGTCGAGAAGTTAGTTAAATAAATTTTCTGTTGGAACCATACAAATGCTGCCGAGGGCAGCAGTGACCCGGAACTATTTGCTAAAAATATTTAAAAAATGCATTGTCACTGTGTTCTGAGCTATCCTGAAAGTTTCAAATGTCTAACTAGTGGGGAAGTTAGTTAAAAATCGATTGCAAGATTTGTACAGGTAACGCGTCCTGAGGCAGCAGGTATCTTAAGCAGTTGGCTAAAAGTATTTTTAAAAAATGCATTTTCACTGTGTTCTGAACTATTCTGAAAGTTTCAAATGTCTAGCTAGTCGGGTAGTTAAATAATTTTTCTGTTGAATCATATAAAAGCTGCTGAAGGCAGCAGGTATCCGAGACAGTTGGCTAAAAATATTTAAAAAATGCATTGTCAACGTGTTCTGAGCTTTTCTGAAAATTTCAAATGTCTAGCTAGTCAGGAAGTCAGTTAAAATTCGATTGCAATATTTGTCCAAACAGTTTTTGAGTTAAAGTTTTTTGTTACATTATGGCCAAAACCTTTGTATTTTTGGTCATTATTAACCTAATTTTCTTAAATATCTCCAAAACGGAAAATCATACGAAGTCCAAAAAGGGAGGTGCACAACTGGATGTTATAACAAACCTATGTACCAATTCGCAACTTTCTACGTCCAATCGTTTTTGAGTTATGTGACATACACACACATGCGTACGACGTCACGAAAAACCGTGTAAAGTCGCTTATATCGCTAAAACGAGAGCTCGTGTTAAGACGACACTTGCAGGTGTACAACTAGACATCATGAGAGTCACACATATAAATTGGCAACATTCAGCGATCATTCGTTTTCGAGCAATGTGAAATACAAAATCCATTTCGCAAATCGGGATTACTATAATTCCTTATACTTTGTATGAGGAAGTAAAAATTGGTGAAGAATTTTATGAAACCAACTAGAAATTTTCAAGGAGTTTGAAAAAATAATAATTGTCGCCTGTATAAAAAAAAAAAAAAAAAAAAAAAAAAAAAACAGTATTTTGCAATGAGTAAAATATGTCTCATATTCTAATAAGATGATATACAAAGTTTTATCTGAAATAATAATAAAAAAAAAAAGCTATCTTGCCAAATTTTCTGCCTGGGTAATGAATTCCATTAAAATCTACCAAAATTGGATGTGGAATATACATTTAGATTTCATCCCCAAGTTTTATAGAAGTTACATAAAATCAGCATAACTGATGCATTTTTTTTTTTTCTTTCTCTTTTAAGCATTTTAATGCACTTATTTTAAACAGGGAAGCCAAAAGCATTGGCCTTGCTTTTTATTATGCAAATATTAATTTTAGACAAAAATATACAGGTATTGATTTTAAGCATATATTTTTAAATCCTGATGTTGAAAATCAATATCACATTTATGTTTAAAATTAATCTCTGCATTATAAAAAACAAGGTCAATGCTTTTGGTTCCCCTGTTTAAAATAAGTGCATTAAAATTTTTAAAAGAGAAAGAAAGAAGAAAAGAAAAATGCATCAGCTATGTTGATTTTACGTAATTTCTATAAAACCTGGATGAAATCTAGATGTATATTCCATATTCAATTTTGGTTGATTTTACATGATTTAGATGAGATCTGGATGTATATTTTACATCCAAATCTAGTTGATATTACATGAAATGGCTGAAAACACAATGTTGCATTTACATCCAAATTTGGTTGATTTTACATGAATTGAACAAACTCTGGATGTCTTACATAACAAGTTGGTTGATATTACGTACCAACTAAGTCTCATTTGGGGCCATGTTACAACTTTGCTTGTGACATTTCAACCAAAAATCAACCAAAGCAGATAGGAAATTTCAACGTAATGGGACGTAATATTTGATCGCGATTACGTAATATCAACCTAATCGGGATGAAGTGTGTTGTATGGGTTGTTGTTTATTTCAATCAGTCAAGTCTTGGAACCTTTTGGCTTAAATTAGTCTGCCATAAATCCATTTGTTTGAAGGATTCCTGTGGGATCCCACACAGCACATACGTCCAAATTTTGTTCATTTCTCGTCTCGTACGTTGAAAACACGTCCCTCCAGAGAACTGACATCCCATTTTTGTCACATGCTCACATAAATTCAACCATCATGTTGAAAGTATGTGTCGTGAGTAACCAAATTTGGACATACATTATTAGAAAAATATCTTGGACGTAATGTGTTCCACAATTGAGCGAATTCATCCCAATGAAGTGTCCTTTTACGTTGAATTCAACAAGCATGCAGCGTACTTTTTACAAAAATGGGACGAGCAACTGGGCATGCGCATTCATGCAACAACCATAGACAAGTAGAATTAGACCTTCAACTCCCATTGGCCGTAATGGAAATTTCTTCTAACATTAAAATCACATAGACACTAGCGACACCACTTAGTTTGTAAGAATTATTGTAGCAACCGTGGAATCAGGTTCCAATGGCTGGCGATTTATCGCTCTTTTTGGCGATTTAAAGAAAAATAACAACCTTAGAAGATTATGGACAGACGGATTTTATAATCGATTTATTTACAAACTTTACTCCCGCCTCACTCCTCCCATTGCCGGAAAGGAAAACGGCAGAATACTTCCTTTTCAGCCTTTTCTTATTTTTAGTAAACTTCGTTTTTTAAAACAGGAAATTGATAATTTCATTGTAATATATTTCAACTTAAATGAATATATATATATATATATATATATATATACATACATATACATGATTTTTTTTTTTTTTTTTTTTTTTTTTTAAATAGGAAATTTATGATTTCTTTGTAATATTTCACTCTATTTTTTTTATATTTTCAACTTAAATGAAAAAAAAAATATATATCACTTTTTTTTCCCATTTTGTTCCATTTAATTGAATTTGAAACTTAAAAATAAGAGAAAAACCGGAATATTTATTAAAAGCTGAATAAATTGTGTAAATTACTTCATTTTTTCAACACTTAACGTTTAAAAAAAATAGGAATAAGGAATTATTAAATATTTTCACTTTCTAAATATGTCATATCCAGATTAATATTTATTCTTTAGCTTTAAATATGTACTTAACAATTTAGTATTTTCTTCATAAAAACAAACGAAATTTTATATTTTAATTATTAAAAATACTTCTTTTTAACTTTAAAATATTTCATCCAGAAATCTTGCGATATTTATACTTTAATTTTTCATAAATATATTGAAATTTCATTAAAGAAACACAGTTAATATTTTTCTTTGGAAATTAAATGTACTTTTAATAGAAAAATATTAAATGTATACTTTTTTTTTGCTTTCTACTTTTACATCTACTGATATAAAACAGTATTTAATCTATCTCATTAATAAACAAAATCTACTTAATAAGTATAAAACTTTGAATAAACACCATAAAATGCAAGAACTCTCAACAATAGTTTAGGGTTGAAAGAAGACACAACCCTTCGTCAGGCAAACAAAATAGGCACAAGGGCTGCCAAAAAAAAAAAAAAAAAGTTGCATTTTATGGTGTTTGTTTATTCAAAAATTTGTACTTACCTTTAAATTTCAATTTTTCTTTTTTTTTTTTAATCTTATCTTGTTAAAATTTTAGAACTTTTTCATGTTAATAAGTATCATGGTAATAAAAAAACACTTATAAACAGCATTTTTTTTTTTTTTTTTTTGGGGGGGGGGGGGGAATCTTAACAATTGTTTCAGATTAGAATAAAGCACGATACTTCATCAAGAAAACAACATAGGCATGAGTGCTGCAAACAAAGCATTTGCATTTTATTCCAACCCAAAACACAATTCTTGTTTTTGCTTGTTTTTTTTTTTTTTTTTTTTTTCAGTGATTACTTCTTAATGTTAGCTCACTGGACACTTTTATAATTCAAGCTTATATATATTTATCAGAAATTCTTGCGATATTCATTAAAACTTTGATTCAACATTCTTCAAAATTGTGTGTTGAAATTTCATTTTAAAAAGAGGAAGTGAAAGGAAGGAAATAGGTGAATGTCCTCTTTTGTTTAGAGTACTTTGTTTATCAACCATAAAAATTTATTACAGATGAAGCATTAGACAATTTTTATATCAACTGTGCAAAAAAAGCCACAGCCGGGAATATAAACACCTGTTATATCTTTAGTTGCATTCTGAACTAATGCCAAATCGGTAATCAGTCAGAGTGTATGTTTTTTTTTTTTTTTTTTTTTTTTTCCCAGTTCTGGCATTTTTTGCAGAGCTGGAATAATAATTCAACCTTTCATCCTATCTTTAATAACTTTTTCTTTTAGTCATAATTCAGTATTTAAGAGGAGACAATATCTAATTCCGTCAATAGTGAAATCCTATTGCATTCTATGGGAAAATTTATTCACACAATTACTTACTAATATAGTTGAACCTCGTTAACGTGAATCTCAAGGGGAATGAAAAATTTATTCATGTTATCAGTAGTTCACGATATCAATAACAAATCTTCATATAATTAAACTAATCTTCATTTTGATGGGGGTTGTGGAAAAAGTTCATGTTAAAAAAAAAGTAATTCGCGTTAACGAGGTTCGACTGTATATATTTTCTTTTAATTCTGTTTTTTTATTCGGAAAATTCATAACATTTAAATTAGCACTCATTTAAAAAAAAAAAAAAAATTATTTTGAGTTCAAAAATACATATTTTCACTAACTGCATTTTTACCATTCTTTTATTTGCAACACAAAAAATTAAAAAAATCAATTTTTGCAAAGTGAGTACTAACTGAACGATTGTGAATTTTCTGAATGTAAAAACGGAATTATATATTATAAATGAGTAATTATGGAAGCTAATTTTAACACAGAATAAAATAGGCCACTGACATTAGCGAGTGTAGATATTATCTGCTCTTTCATGATGTATGCCCAGGAATGGGCAATTGAAATTTGTAGCAATTAGTAATTTGATGCTTTCTTTACTTAACGACCCTCTTCACTCACCGTCGCCGGAAGCCCAAGCCAGTGTTATGCTATGGGGAAATTTTCTTTACAAATAACTTATTAACTAATACATATTTTTAAATTCTGTTTTCACATTCAGAAAATTCACAACTGTTAAATTGACGGACCTTTTTTTAAAATGTAATTTTTTAATTTTTAATATTTTATTTCGAAATTGCAAAATGGAAAAATTTCACATATTGAAAATTCGTATTTTGCAGCTTCAAAATAAAATATAAAAAATTAAAAAAATATTTTTTTAGAAAAGGTGCGTCAATTTAACAGCTGGGAACTTTCAGAATGTGAAAACAGAATTTTAAAATATGTATTAGTTAATAAGTTATTTGTAAGGAAAAATTTCCCATAGAATAACATTAGTTTCAGCTTCCGGCGACGGTGAGTGAAGAGGGCCCTTAACACCGCACCTACTTACAATTGTAACAACTGTCAGATATCATAATTTTTAAAACCCTGCAAAATGATTTTTTCTTTCCTTTTTTTTAATCTTTGCTTTGAATTTTTTATAAATACATGTCTCCGTTTGCAATTTCGTTAAATAAAGTTGCATATTGCACTTTAATTGTAGAAAAGTGTTAATATTTTGAAATGGAACAAGTCATTCATTCATTTACCTTTAATGATATAAAAAATGTAATTTACAGCAAATAATGATTTCATGCTTGTCCGCTGTACCATCCTCATCTACTTGTAAATTTTATTAAACAATGTAATCTACAGTTTAAACTACATCAGTGCTGAAAAAGTAATAAGTTAAAAAGTTTGCGAAAACACCATAAATTTAATGGGGGGGGGGGGATACTCAACAATATTTTAGGTGTGAATTAAAATAATGACTGTCAGGTAAACTTACGGATTGTGGTTTTAATTTGATCAAAAGACAATTGTGAGATTTTTGCAATTTATGGTATTTCCATAAACTTTGACTAATTATGGAATCCAAAGTTCATAAAATAGTTAAGAGATATTTAGAAATAATACACTGACATTTTTTTCCTTCACTTTTTTTGCATAATTGTGCAGTGCAGTGTGCTTAAAAATACAAAATAAGAATTTAAAAATCTGTCCTATTTTCAATAGTAAAATTCTTTTTGAAGTAATAAATAAATCCTTCATTAGAAACAATGCTATAATCTTGTTATATAGGAAGTAATATTCTTTAAAACAGGATTTGGATTTATTGTCATCAAAATTACTTCTTAATTTTTACATAATCACATAATCTTTATTTTCCACAATCTTTTTCACTTATTAACACATTTGCGACCGCTGATGTGAATTCATGTCATTTCAACTTCTATAGCTAGTTGCCGCTGACATAAATGCACGTCTTTTCAGATTCTATTCCTGGTTACCGCTGGCGTGAATTCATGTCATTTTAAAAATTTCTATTGAAACAATACTTCAGTATTATTTCGATAGTATTATTAGAGTATCAATTCTTTGATACTATTATAGGTTTGTTCTATTACTATATAACTAATCTTCATTCCAAGCTTCAGGTAATTATAAGAGTAACATTTCAAAACATTACATTGAACTTTTATTCATGTTTAAACATCAAAAGTTTGCAGCAACTAGCTGTAGTTTACTTCAATATTCCCCGGCAATCAGTGTTAAAAAAGGCAAAAGTATGCCGGTCACGAAAATGTTAAGTTATGGAAACATGCTAATACTGATTAATTTTTTAATTGTAATTTTTATTTTATTTTAGGACTACTATAAGAAATATATCTCTTCACACACAGGTGATCATGAATTAATTAAAAAATACCTGATATTTTAGCAAGAAATTTTCATGCAAAGAGAAAACATTCTTATTGCAGGAAGGTACAATTCTCTCATTATAAAAAAATTCTAGCTATGTTTAGCAGTCATGTGAAATTGAGATTTCAGTCCTACTTTATGAATTTCAATTGTTGAACATAAGGACCAGGCGTTAAATCACTCTCTTGTTGAATATAAGAAGGGAAAGGCGTTGAAGTACTCTCTGGTTGAAATGAAGAAGGATCAGGTGTTGAAGATGAAGACACTTGATTATATTCTCCAGGCATTAACACTGAAATGATAGAAGGTTCGATTTGCCTTGAACTCTCTGAGACACCAGTAGTATCATCTGGCAGAGCATATCTAATCAATTTAGTCTTTAATGTAGAAGTAAATGCATTATCACTAAAGTGATCAGCACACAATCGTCCATAACACTGTACATAAGTTTCACTTTTTTCTTCCAGCAAATTTGATTTTCCTGTAAGTGCTAGCCATTGTTTCATCCTAGTGTTAAAAAAAAAAAAAAAAAAAAAAAAAAAACTATTAGAGGCATATATATATGTATATATATATATATAAAATTTCACTTCAGAGACTTCCATGAATAATAAAAATAAATAAATAATGCATTTACTATAACAAATCCACTGCCATATGATTTTTTAAAAATTTCTTTGATATTTGAAAAGTAAGTTTTTGCAGTGGAAATTCTTATGATCAAAAGTTTATATTTATTTTTTGCATGTAATGAAATTGTTATTTATTTGTGTTATGTATAATATATAAACACATTTAATAATTTTTATTTTAAAACAATACATATGCAAGTTTCCGTTGGAGCAGTTAAAATGGCAGGAACTAAGAAATAATGGTAAATGATCCATAAAATGTGAATAAAAATTTAATATGTAAGTAAACAATTAAAAAAATCTGGTGTGAAACAACTACAAGACTTCCATTGCCCACTATTACACATATTATACACACTTTTTGGAGATATTATATGCATTGTTTGGAATTTCCCAGTAAGAGAAACTTGAGATACACGTGTAAAATAGAGTTTACACAGCGAGTTAAAAAATAAGAAAAAAATAATGATAAGAGTTACTTTTTTTAAACACCAACTTCAGAGATCTTAAACGGAACTATCTAATCAGAATAACTGTAACTTGGCATACTCAATTACTGACCGGCAAACAATAATTACATACAAAAGGATACTTAAAAGGGAGCTAATATGGCAAATTTAAAAAAGATCTGTATAGCCATTTTTAAAGGAACCTGCACTTGGGAGACCAGAAATTGAGCTATTTATACAGTACGCCTATCAATTTTCCTTAACTTACCAACTATATTATTTGAAAGGACATATAACAGTGTTTATACAACAATTTTGCGAAAATTGTTAGTTCCATTTTTGAAATACAGATTTACTGCCCCACTTCCAGTTTCCGATGACCCACTTCCGACTTTTCAATCTCAAAATTACGAAGGTTTTGTAAAATAAAACTAAATACATTAAAAGCTACAAGTAAACAAAACTATTCAAAGAAAAGTATGACTAATTATTCAATTCAAAAAGAAATTAATAAACAAAACACAGAAATTATGATTTAATGTTTATTTAAACATGTATAAAGCTAGAAAGTTATAATTTTTAATGACTGTTTTACATGTATAATGGTTGAATAATCTATATAAAAAAAGTATCTGTGAACGTTGTAGCTGTTAGAGACCCTCACATATCACTGCGAACAGCTGAACTCCATTTTATTATATAGGGAAAAATTTTATGAGAATTAAGGATTTTTTTTTTTTTAATTCTGTTTTAATTATCGAAAAATTAAATTTGATTTTGTTTTTCACAAAATATATTTATTTAATTTTTAATACTTCATACTGAAGTTACAAAGTGGAAAAAAATGATCAAAGCTCATCTTTGCACTTTATAATTTCAAAATAAAACATAAACAAACAAACAAACAAAAACTGAGGAAAGTGAGAAGTTGAATTTACAGAAAAGCTAAAAATTCTCACCCCTGGTTGTTACACAAATTTTTGTGGATTGATGAAGTTTCTTATTAAAAAAGATATGGGTCTTACAAAGAATTAAAAATGTTTGTAAAATGATTTAAAATTTAAGAGGATCAAGCTGAAATTGATGTTGAATAGCGAAGATATTGAGCTTATCTGTATGAAAATTTATAGAACATAAATGAACACTTACTTCATATGTTTAAATGTAAACAATAAAAGGTAAAAATTTATATTTGATACTTATCACAATCCAAAATTTAGTTGTGTTTAAAAACACAGATAAACAGACAATGAATACCCTTGTTTGAGTGTAAAAATAAAATTTGCACATCAAATATTTCCAAATAATATGAGATTAAGTATACCGGAAGCAATTTGCATACACATAAACTGATTAAAATTTTCATTAAAAATGATTACTCTTAAGCCACAGCATTTTAACAAAAAAAAAAAAAAAATTGCTGTAATAGGGTGGAACAATTATAATCGACTGGACATAACAACATGATTAATTTCTAACTTTTAAAAATACACAGAGTGGGGGCAAATGTCACTCGACACACACACACACACACATATATATATATATATTCCATTGAAAAACAGCTCTTGCAAACAAAATTTATCGTTAAAATTATTTTATGATTATGAAATATACTGATATCTAATAATAGTACAGGATAGATAAAGCAGTTTCTATAATGAATACGATTATGATTGCGATTGGAAATTTGTACATCGAGGTGTTTGTATTCAGTCTTAAAAAAAAAAAGTAAGACCTTCAGAAAGCATCTGATTATACTGAACTAAATGAAGAATGCAATAGTTTATATAATTAGGTGGTAATAATTATAAAATTTTGTAAGAAGAAAAAATTTCTAAATCGCAGATGTTCTTTGTTTCGTTTTGCTAAACAGTTAATAGACAAAAAAATAATTTATAACAAGGCATAAATCTACTAAAAAGAAATAGAAATATTTGCAAGAAATACCTCTTAGGATCTTTGGGGAACATAAATAATTTGTTTTGTGAAGAATCAGCATTGGAGAGGCACAATACACACCGGTCACGTTTCAGAGACGACATCCATTATTCTTGAAAGTCATGTCTTGTGAAATAATACCTGAAATAAATAAATTAGCAGTACATAATATACATACACAATAAGCAAAATATATATATATAAAAAAATAAATAAAAATATAAAAAAAATACTCAGCTTTCAAGAAAATTGTTCTCATATAGCCCGATCTCAAAAACACTCAGCTAAGCAAGAATTCGAAGATTCGAATGAAGTCACCACAGTGCTGGGAATTGGCAAACGTCCAAAAGCGCCAGGCTGCCAAGGAATATCGCCGCGGCTGTTTGTTTACAATATTAGTTTCTTACAAAGTGAGTGGGGGCGCTGGAAGTAAAGGCTCGAGTTGAAGGTCTAATTCTACTTGTCTATGGCAACAACCAACCATTCCACTTTTCCCTCGTCCGTCGCTTTCGCTTTTCGCTCGGCGCCATGTTGATTATGTGAAAATGAGAATTGCGTTGTAGATTTCGTTTCGACGAAATCGTCACATTTGCCAAACTTCTGTTCTGTGTTGTGACAACGATTTTACATCCTGAATACGATTTGAAAATAATTATCATGTAAGTATCCAAAATCATTTAATTTTATTTTCATTTCTGATATTTGACTTATATTAGTGTAATAATGCAGTTTATTAGTGTAATAAACTGCAGTTAAGTGCAGTTCCAAATCATATCCAAAATCATTTAATTTTATTTTCATTTCTGATATTTGACTTATATTAGTGTAATAATAGTATTGATTGTAAACTTAATCGGAATTTCCATTGCTTTTTAACCATTCAAGCATGCCTTTATCAGTTGATTACCTTTAGTAAACAATGCAAAAATGTGTTCATGAAAGCTTAAATTTATTTTAAAACTTTTGTAGTTTTATTTAGCTCTCTCAAATTATAAAAAAAATTTAAAATTGATTTCATTAATGAAAGTTGTTATTTAAGTATGAGAAATTCAGTAATTCCGAAGTTAACTTATGTGAATAACAACTGTAAAATTTTCTAACGAACCATAGAAAATGAGAATAAACAAAGATTTCTCATGAACTGCTTGTATTGGTTTGGTTTCTCTTATCTAGAATATATGTACTCTTTAACTTGTTTTTCACGAGTAATTTTCCTAAATATTGTAAATATTATATATTTATATGTATTAAATTTTATATATGTGCAATTTACAATTAGATGCCAAACCATTAATTTCTCTTTCTCTGTTTTGAATCTCTTATCTACAATATGTATACGCTTTAATTTATTAAATTTAGTTATGTTTTTCTCAAGAGTAATATTTTTCCTAAATGTTGTAAATATTAAAAATTTATATATATTAAATATTATATATGTGCAATTTACAATTAGAAGAGAAGCCAAACCATTAATTTCTCTTTCGCTCTCTCTGTTTTTATCTCTTTTCTAGAATATCTATACTTTTTAATTTATTAAATTTAGTTATGTTTTTCTCAAGAGTAATTTTTTCCCTAAATGTTGTAAATATTATATATTTATATATATTAAATATATGTGTGCAATTTACAATTAGAAGAGAAGCCAAACCATTAATTTCTCTTTCTCTCACATTTTATTTAATGATTTTAAATTGGTATTTTTAGTCTTCTGCTATTTATGTGTTAATAACAATAGCAAAAACAGTGCAGCAAACACTGCAGGTTAATTTAACAATTTATAAATGAGATAAGCTTAATATTAATAAATCAATGTCGTAGCTAAAGAGTTATACTTTCTCCTTTGTAAATGCAAATTTTGCACATTTTATGAATCATATTATTTCTTTTTATTATACCAGACCTGATCTCAGATTCTCTGATTGCAGAATTTTGTTTTATTGTAGATAGATAAAAAATTCTTCCTGTGCACATGTGTATACGTATATTTATATTAGATAAAAAATTCTTCCTGTGCACATGTGTATACGTATATTTATATAAAGTTTAAAATTACAGTTAACATTATATAAACTATGAAAATTGTAACTTCATGTTGATGGTATTTTTTGATTAGGCATAATTTTTGTTTTTAAAAATTAGATTTTTCTGGGAGATAATTATTAAATATAAAATATTACTCGTGATATGTTTTTTTTCCCCTACAGTTGGAATGTAAACTCTGATTTTTTTTTTGTTCTTCCTGTATACAATATTTATAAGTGGTTTTTTTTTTTTTAATTTTTGCCTTTTGTATTTTTCTTCCCAGATTATTTATTTAAGATGTTACTGAAGAATATATAAGGAATCTAGCTTTGGCCTGCAGTTTCCTAGCCAACCCTTCAGCTTTAATTGAGTTTGGAAATTAATAAGTAAGACTTCCTGCATAATTATTTTATTACTACTATTTTTTAATTCATGATTCTCAGTGTTGTCTTAAAAATGACATTTTGGGTTCTCTTTATATTGGTGGCTAATAACAATACATTATAACATAACTGAACATTTTTTTCTTTTATTGATGAATTTCAACACTCAATCAGATAATGAGCTTTTTACTATAACAGATTGTTTTTAGCCATTCACGTAGAGATAGATCAAAATGTTTTATTTATTTAATATTATAATTAACCTTACTTTTGTACATTGCTACCTTTCCTTCTGTGCTCTTTCCTACATTTTTTTTAAATCTGATAAATAATCATTCTCGTATTTTGAACTATAACAATCATTGCAAGACAGTTTTTTTTTTTTTTTTTTTTTAATCAAGATTTATTTGATTTTAATGATTTTTTAAAACTTCATACATTATTGTACAACACTTGTATTTTATTCTGTGTATTTTTATGTATATTAATGTAAATATTTACACTATCAATCATTTTACTTAAATTGTAAAAATATAAGTAATATTCTATTCTGATAGAAAAAATCCATGTAGGCATTTATTACCAATATTTTTATTCAAATTAGTATCATTATAATATAAGAAATATTCTTATAACAGTCACAAATGCAGTAGTACGAGCCACTCAACCTGAGACTTTGTAGTACAATAATGTATTGAAATAAAGAAAGTCTGGTGGACTGGGGTAATTCTCGATCAATGTGTTTCTAGGTTAATTAATGTTCACCCACCTACAAAAATTAAAAAGTATTGTTATCAATGCATGAACATTGTAGTTTAATGTACAAAAAAAAAAAAAAAAAAAAAAAAAGTCACAATCTTTGCTGAAAATTAATAAATAAAACTATATTTTAAACTGCTACAAAAGCATCTTGAAAAAAGATTATTTCTGAAAATCACACATTTTACTTAAATTCTTAGTGGCACAACATTTCTATTTTTTTTTTTTTTTTTTTTTTTTTTTTTTTTTTTTTAATGTTATTTTAAAACTATACATAATATAAGCTTTTAAATTACGTTAATAATGTTTCTGTAATTCAGTATACTGGCTATACAACTATATTGATTTATACAACAGATTCTTTTTTTACATATGTTTAAAATTATTTTAGACATATTTATCAATGTACACATATGTAGTGTGCATCTATAATATATATTCATTAATGCACATCAAAAAATCATAATGTGTATTTTGCTTAAAATTAAAACCGGTTTTGTTATAGGTTTCATATCAAAATCAAAACAATCTTTCAAGCTATTTCAAAATTTTGTAGTGCATGACTAATTAGGATCAAGATTACTAAGTATTGTACTGAATGCTAATAAATTAAATTGTATTTTATTATACACACTTGTGATTTAAATTATACAGTTATATAAAAAGTTATTTATTTTTAACTGCGTTAATTTCAATACATTAAATCAAAGAAAAGTTCAAATGAAAGCCAACTATTTTATCTTTATTTCATAGTAAAAATAAACTGTTATAACAATAAATGGTTTTATTTATTAAGGACATAAAAAAAAAAAATGTTTAAATTAAAATATATAATAAAACTGAAATATTTTTAATTGGTAATTGCAATATTTAACTATAAATCAAAGAAAAGTTCATATCAAAAACGTAGTATTTTATCTTTATTTCATAGTAAAAAATAAACTGTAATAATAATAAATGTTTTTTTTTTTTATTATTAAGGATGGAATAAAAATGCATGGTTGAAATAAAATATATAATAAAATTAGGACAGTAATGCTATATACATTATGCTTTTGAATGTTATGAAGTGTTTTGCCAATAAGTTTGGATGTAATTTCAAAACAAATAAAAATAGTAAATTAACTATGCTTATTTAAAGAAAAAACATATATAATATATAAATAAAATTGGGTTTGTGTTAAAAATGATATAATTTGTAGTCCAAATTAATCAATATAGCTATCATTTGAACAAAAAATGTCCTGATCCATAATTGCCCTGGGGTCAGGGTGTGATTGATATTTACCCGGTTGCTGGGGCAATTACTGATCAATGAATTTTTTCAATTAAACAAACTTTTAAAAAATTTTAATCAAAGTCTATATTTTATTGAATAAACACATGATAAAGCTTTAACCATGCTAAATTTGGTTAACATCAATTGTGATGTGATATTTTTAGAGTTATTTAGATGTTTTTGTTTTTTTATCAGGAATTACCCTTGCCCACCCTAAAATCTTATCCATGCTATGGAACGGATAAAATAATTTTGGAAAAGGGTAATTTATTAGGGAAAATGACATCATAACTGAAACAACATATTAAGAGGAAACTTTTACTCACACTTCCCAAACAAAATAAAGAGAATAAGGAGTTAAGAAAAAAAAAAGTAGATATCCTAAAAAACTTATATTTAAGCTAAACTAATATAATTTGAATCAAGAAAATTTTTTCACACTATACCCATTAACAAAATTCACATTTTCATTACCATCTTAATACTTTCACTTATTCTTTTAACTTTTCTATATTGAGTCGGGACAATTCATTAAACAAGCAGTGACAGCTGCCTTGAACTGTATGTAACTGATTATATGTAATTAAATTTAATGGTTATGGAGTTTTTAAAAAAAATTGGAGGCTTCAGCAGGGACCGATTTATTCCTGCTGAGGCCTAGGGCACTCATGTTTAATGGGCCCTTTCTTCTGAAACTTTAATATTTGTAATCCTCTATTCTATTAATCTATACAGAGAAAATATTTTAAAGGTAAATATTTTTTTCTGCACATGATTATACAGTTTACCAAATGATTAAACACTGATTATGTATATTTAAATAATTGATAACTTAACATACTATCATTTTACGCCAAAGTATCTATTGTTCGAAATAATACAAACAATGATCAATTTCCATAGCGCACACAATGGAAATATTCAAAATTAGTAAAAAAAAAAAAAATTGTATTTTATATATTATAGAATAAAAAATCAATAAACAAAAAAGTGTAACTTATGATGAAGCCAATACTATCTGTAAACTGATTCATGCACTAAATTAGACAGCATTGCAAACATGCCAACAGTTTAATTTATTCCAGAGGATTGTAAATACCTACCCTTTTAACATCACTTTATTTGTATTGATTTTTTTTTTTTTTTTCCAAATGTGGTAGGACAAATAAGAGGCACACAGCACAATACTATTTCCATTTGTTGACGAAAAAATGAAAATTATCGATCATCATAGAAAATTTTCATTCTAACTATTTTTTTAAATGTATGGTGGAATTTCTTGAAGGCCCAAGGCATGTGCCCTGAATGCTCTGCCATAAGTCATGCGCTAGGCTTCAGGGCTTTTTAAACACTGCAATGTAAAATATGCCATTATTTTTAAAATATGTGTGCCAATATTAAAAGATATAAACTGATATGAGAACTATAAATAAGCAAGACAATGTTTTCTTTTGTAAATATCAACTGCAAGGCTGGCAGAGACGAACTAGCATATTATATATATATTAATCCTCGCTTTCCCAAGATGGGGTCATTTTGAAGTTGAAATCTAGTTAAGCACGCCTCATTCAAAAAGTGTGCTAATTCGCCAGAGATAGCAAACATAAACATAACCAGTGGAATTTTGCAACTTCTAAACGATATAAAAAGGTGCGGTACTGGTGATTTTCGCCAAGTGTGCCAAGCGGCACCTGAAAGCAATTTTTTGCAGTAATGCCATGATCTTGGGAAAGCGAGGGTTAATCAATTAATTCTACACTAACTAAATATTTATAATTCATACATCAGTCATAAGGCTGTGCTTGTATAAATAATTAAAATATAATAAATGATTAAAATGTATAAATAATTAAGAAAATTAAGGTATAATTTATTTTTTTATTTATCAATGTTGCTTAGTAGAGACGGAATCTAAAGTCAAGGTATCCAAATAAATATTAGCTTATTTAATAATATTTTGTTATATTTTACAAATTTCTATAAGAAATATTTAAAAACCACATTTTTTTAAAGCTGGATGTACAGTTTCATGCCACTAAAGCCATTAACTTTGATATATAAAAGAAGTGATTTAAATCACTACAACCCTGTTGCAAGATTCTCAATTTATAGCGTTTCCTTACAAAGTTTTTATTTATTAGCTTTACAAGGCAAAATTAGCTCTGGCCGCATGGTCAGTTACTACTGAAGAATTAGTCACTAATAAATTTGCTGCGGGTAGCCACCACAATGTCCACTGTTTGGCTACCTGCTGCAATTTTCACACACACACACACACACACACAAAAAAAAAAAAATGTTTGTTTCCCTCAGTTGATTAATTTTAGCTTTAACATGTGTATACAGTAGGAAATCCACTCCCAGAAATCCATAGCACTTGGGACCAGAGACTGAAAATTTTATGGATTTTAGTTTTTTTTTTTTTTTTACTTGTTTGTAGTATAGACAAATAGTTTTTTTTTTATTCGTTTTTTTTTTTTATTCTTTGAAATTACTTTTCATTTAAGCACAAAAACTTTATTATAAATTTCATTGTTTACTTTGGTTGTAACTTTTTAAAAGAGCATATAACTTTTTTAAAGTATTTATAATTTTAGTAATACGTATTAGGATATTTATTTGCATTGTATAATTTTATATTGCTACTATTCAGAAATTCTTAAAACATTGTTTTTATCATATTAACTAGTATGCTGTGGCCATCGCAAGTCTTTCTTCTATATAATCCTGTACAAATTTACACAATATAAATTATTTGTTAAATTATAATTTATTAAAATTATTTTCCATGATGAATGCAGATGATTTTTATCTGAAAGTAGTTTAATATTAAATGCCAAAAGAAAATCAGTTGAGAAGAAATGAATTTTCTTCCCATTATTTCATTTATTTATTTTTTCATTAAAAATGGAAAAAATCAATAACTTAGTATAAATTATCACTGATCTACGGTTTGATCATTCATTTTAAAGGTGGTGGCGAGTTCTTTCGAAGATACCCATATTGAAAATTAACAATTCCAAACGTCAAATTTAGTTCAATGGTTTTGAGATACAGTACCTACAAAATTTGTAACACACACACAGACAGACATTTCCTAAAAGCAGTCAAATTGTGATCAGGACATCTCAAAACATGTAAATACATCAAAAACTGTTTAAAATTTTTCACAAAACCAATACTTCCTTCTTATATAGAAGACAGTAAAAATAAGATTTTTTTTTTTGCTAAGTTTTTTATGGCAAACATGATAAGAAAAAATCTATAATGTTGTTTTAAATTAACGCAGATCAGTGGTTCAGCCATTTGTTATTATTTTATTTTTTTTCTTTTTCATATGTATATAAAGAGAAAGTATTGAATTAGTAAAAAGTTTCAAACTCCAGTTTTGATGGATTTACACGTTTCAGGATGTTCTGATCACGATTGAACTGATTTTAGAAAATGTCTGTCTGTCAGTCAGTCTTTCTCTCTCTGTGTGTGTGTGTGTATCACTAATGTAGTAGACACTGCATCTCATTAACCAATTAATGAAATTTAACCAAACTTGGGATTTTGTTGAAACCTGACATAAACTGATGCAGATTAGATTTGGTGATCAATTGTTCAACAGGTCGGGCTGTAATCCCATTTTTTCTAAATTTTTAACGTGAACAAAGCAAAATTTCATATAACTCTACAAAATGAGTTATTTTAAACTATGTAATTATAAAATTAATTGTTAATCAGTGATTGTGAAATTAATATAAATTATTGATAATAGTAGCAGGGGTCTGTCCAGGTTTTTTTTCCAGGGTCCTATTTTTGTGAATTTTTCTTATTTTTGTGAAATTTTTTTCTGACATAGTTATTATTTTTATTTTTGTGAAAATTTATTTCACAAATTTTATCTGCACACACACACATATGTATATATGTTTCATCTAGAGCAGGCAGGAGGGTGCTGTTGCTGCCCTGCCTGCCCTTTGTCTGAAAAAATGACACCCTTCTTGCCCTTAATCTAAAAAAGTTGCACCTTTGCCTTTTATTGAAAATAACCTTCAAATTGAAGATATGTTATAAATATAAATAAATGTAATGTATTGTGCATAACAATCCACAGTCGTTCATATGTCAGTAACAAGCAAAATTAAGTTGTAAAGAAAGTTAATGTTTGAAAGTTTTTCTTTTATTTGTACTTAAAATCGAAATTTTAAAATAAATGTCTGGATTTTAAATATTAAATGACCTTAAGAATTCCAAACTTGCCCACATACATCTAGAAAACGCCTTTTCATTAGCTGCACATTGCCCTTTTTATAATCCCGGGGGAAAATCCTAATATATATGCTTATACTTTTAATGGATCATTATAACTCATAGGTAAAAAAACCCCAAAAAAACTAGTGTTTCAGAAAAAAAAAAAACACCGGAATTTCAAATGATACTCAAATTATTTAGACAGAAGCCCTAATCTTTCTGTACCTTGTTATCAGTCAATCAATAAAAGAAGAGCAACGTAATTTGAACGTATTTTTTTAACGTAATAGTCCGAATAACAGGAATTTACTCCCGTAACTGGCCGGCCTCGCTTTATCTTTACTAAATAGAAGCGATCAAATTATTGACAAAAATACAAAATCACACTTCTATAGCTATGCTACTCTACAAACCACATACTAAAGAATTACAAACTAAACAAAAACAAACACAACGCGGCAAAAGATCTTGCCAAAATATTTATGTAATTTTCCACAGAAAAATTTCGTCACATCAAGGAAAGGTACGCCACACCCATTATCGTGTTTGAAGTCATTCCCTTACTAATCAGCGTGGACTGCGCGAGAAATGGAGGCGTGGTTTTATTGTCATGTAGTAACGATAGTGACTAGTACGAGAACACAAGAGAAAATTGATGGGATGCAATGTTTATATATTGCTGAGCAGATGTTTTTGCTCGGTATTATTTTATAAATGCTTTGTTTTTCCAAAAAATTTCGGGAAAAGTTTGTTTATCTCCGAATTGAATTTTGTGAAGGGTCCGTTTTATGAGTATGGAATTTTGTGAAGGGTCCGTTGTATGAATATGGAATTTTGTGAAGGGTCCGTTTTTTTAGCCTGGAATTTTGTGAAAGGTCCGTAAACGGACCCAGTTTTCCCCCTAGACAGACCCCTGAGTAGTAATAAATAGGGGGGGGGGGAATGTTCATCTGAGAACTTCGTTTCCTGTAGTGATGTAACTCTGTCACATAAAAATCGTCTACATTTATATGGAAAATAATTTAATAAATTTCTATTTTATGATTTTGGTGTATAATTAAAATTATACAGAAGAAAGTCGTGTGGTGGCACTATCCCACTAAAGGTATTGATAAGATCTTTTGAAAGATACCCATGGTGAAAACTTGTCCCCTCTGGGCAATAAATGTAAAGGAAAATATATTCCATAGTCTGCAGAACTGCCTTTCTTTTTCTGTTTTTTAGTAGCTTTTAAAATAATTTATATTTTTTTCCATACATTTGGACAGAGATAATTGCATTATGTGATCTGTATAAATCATGTTAAAAAAAATCACCTAGGAAGATCTATAAATAAAGCTTATAAAATAAAATTTGATTCGTAGAGTTTAGAGTGCTATTCAGTCAAATGTGATATCATTGATAGTTTATTATCTACAATTTGACAGCAAAAATATAAAAAATAACTAGAAAAAATTAATTATAATAGAACTAACCTTTAATAGCTATTTGTTTTTAGCATCATGAAGTATATATATTAATGTTTATCAATAATTGTTTCAAAATTTTTAAGCTATAATGATGTTCTATTATAATTATTATTATTATTATTCACGTGTAATTTTAATATGTTTGTCAATTTACTTAAAGTTAATATAAGGTTATTATTATCATGTTTCAATTAATTAAAAAATGATGAAAATTTTGAAAAATCAGGCCTCATAATGTTCTAGGACATCTCAGTAAGCATCTTCGTGTTGAATCACATGACTGTCCTTATTACCATTTTAGTGTTATGCTGTCTGGAGACATACGTCCAGACACCGTCTTTTTTATATATGAAGATTTACTTGTATTATTGAAAAATCTAGTACTTACTGTAGATGAGAAAATTCAAAACTGATTGGTTTCAATTAAATAATCATACAAAATTGTTTCTTATAAATACCACAACTTGCATATTGTTATTGAATATAATTTTTGGTTTATGGGAGGATATAACTGTCAGTTTTTATTTATTTATTTATTTTTCCTTTTGAAATGTTTTTTATTTTCTCTCTCTGCAGGTGCTGCGAGAACTTGTCTATTACAGAGAAAAACATTAGATGTTGAATTAGATTAGTAATGTTCAATTAGCTTCGCTATGCAAATAAAGAAATTTTATGTAATTTTTTAAATAAAAGTGCATAAATACATATTGTTTCTTTTGATTCTTTTTGAAATTTGAATCTCAAACCAATACAGGTAGGTTGGAAGTCAGTCCTTCATGGCTTCTTGCCTTAATATGTTTAATAAAATGGAAAATACGTATGTATATATGTATTTAAAAAAAAATATGTGTTTAAAAAAAAAAAAAGCAAATCAGTTATGATAAATTATGTGTGTTTTTAAGCTACGTAAGTACTTTCTAATTTTTTTTCTTGTTTTTATATTTTATCTAATAATTGCACTGAGTTTAATTTTGTTTCTAATATTGACGTTCACTGAGACTTGATTCTTGGCTTTTTCTTTTTAGCTGCATTTCATTGATACAACCTGTTGTCCAAAAAATTTGGATCATATTAATTACAGTGATTTGAATTAGTGATTACCTCTACAGTTTTACATCACAACCACCATTATGCATCACAATGAGAAAACATGGAGGTAATCAGGAATTTAACTGCCTGTAATTAATGTGATCCAACTTTGTTAAATGCCAGGTGGTATGAAATGCTGCTAAAAAAAAAAAAAAGTCAAGAGTCAAGTCCTTTAAGCGTCAAAAGGGGATGCAACTTACTTGGAACAATGAGAATGAACATGTTCATAAAGATAAAATTTATATGGTGATATTTAAAATATTTGAAAATTGTATATACAGTACACTTATGCTGCTATTACATAAAAACTTTTTGCACAACATTTGAACCGATTTTTGCTCTAATTTCTGGAGACTGAAAAAAATTTTTGGTTCGGTAAGTTCTCCAAAATACTTCAGATCTCAGTGGATGGTGTCGCATTCAGTCTATGCCTAGAACCGATTTATAGCTGCATTTATAATGAACCAATTCTGGTCCTAGACTGAAAGTGGTGCCATTTACTGAGATCAAAAAAGGATAGTGACAAAAAATCAGTTTCAACTGTCAACATCACCTAAAACATGTGCTGAGGAAGTTCTGGATCTGGAAAGAAGGCTATACATATAAGCTCTGAATAAAGCTATTAAGTTTTATCTTTAATTACAGTATAAACGTTTCATGTTTTTTAGTAATAGTAAAATGTGGAATTGATGCATTTTTCTAATTTGGATTCTGTGTCTCCATTTGACATATTTGTGATCCATATTAGTTAAATGTAAATTGGAAGAATGTAATGTTTTTATTATAAGCTTTTAAGACAAAGTTGTAGCAATTCAAAAATCATGAGAAAGGTTCAAAAAATTTTATTTAAAAAATTGCTCAAAATTATTTACAAGGAATTAGGTGAATAATAATTAATGTTCATTAGTTGTTAATTAAAGAAAGCACTATGTTATTTATAGACATAAATTTTACTATTAAATATGTGATTCTTTTAGATTAGGTTATGCTCAGTGGGTGATCCATGTATGCTAAATTAATTTTATATTAAAAAATCTGGAGTGACTCTGTTTGACTTTCTGATAAATTAAAGTAAGAGAAGAGAAAATTATAATAGGGCATTTGAGTAATTTTCTCCATATAGTGTGTTCTTTAACATTATTGCACTTTAAAGAATTTGAGCCTGTAGATCATAATGTTAAAAAATTTCACATTGTGTCACTATAAAATAACTAAGCGCTAGATACTCCAAAATCAATAGGTCTTGTGTTACGGTGACCTATAGCATATATATCAACATTCAGGTAAATTCATCAATGCATTCAGATGCTATCATGTTTACTCACACATATATACTACACACACATGCATATAGTACCATGAAAATAGCAAAAATGAACTCTGAGACCTCAAAGCCTATCGAAATACCAAAATCTCAAAGTAAAATTTTTGTCATTATTACAATATTTTCTTTACATATTTGTAGAGTATAAGTAATATTGCTATTGCTAGGGGATAAGGCTGATTATCTTTTTTATGAATTTAAAACTGCAGGGATACTTTTTTATATTTGTGTGTTGGCGGGGGGGGGGGGATTCACTCCCCAACAGACAGAATTTTCTGTAATGATTTGCAGACTGCAGTATAGAACTGCTAAACTAAGTTTTAAATCACATGAAGCTATTAGCAATTAATAAATTAAGTAATACCTGCACATAAAAAGAAAACAAAGAATGTACAAAAGAACAAAAATCTAGAGACATGATGTAAATTGTATTACTTTTCTTATCTCTATACCTGATAGAGAAAGTTTTTTTTTTTTTTTTGGATCAAATAGCTGAAATTGAGTTTTTGTTAAATTTAAATGTTTTGAGGTCCCCTGAATCTGAAAATCATGTTTTTAGCAGTTAGTCTGTTATCAACATATCTCTAGAACAAATAGTAGCAGAAAATCCAAACTGTAATGTACAAAATGTGCATCATATAGGGATGCTACACTAAACTTTTCTTTGAGATCAAGCAAGTAGTTCGTGTACAAGGGCATCCAAGAGAATTCAAACGTATTATCCTTGGAAAAATTTTGAGTAAGTACAGTGTAACAGCATTAACCTTTTCCTTACGGCGGGTCCGACAGTTGGACCCCAAACTTCACGTAGACCAAAGCCCGGCTATGTTACAGCAGTTGTACCCTAGATTTTTCTTCCCTCTCAGAGAAACGGTGCGTCAATCACTCGAGATGGACAAAGCATTCTCTATTATTCCTGCGGGAGTGTCGCAACGCCTACTCTCTATCGCGATTATAACGAAATCTTTGCGTTTGGCAGTGTGGACAACTCTTGGTTTATTTATTGGCGACATATAGGCTTTCCTTTTTTTTGTGCTATTCCGAATATCTTTCTCGTTTCTTATTCTTTCCAGATTTTAGATGTGTTTGACTGCAATTCATTTTCAGTAATTTTAATTTTATTTCTTTTATGTCTCTAAGATTTAAGGGTCTTATTCAGAGGGGGGGAGTGGTAAACTTCATTGAGATTTTTTACAATTTTCGCACATAATTTTTTTTAAATTAATTAATTCTTTATTTATTATGCATAGATTTCTCTGTTTCATTTTCTTATTTTTTTTCTGTCATTTCAATCCTCGGCGTTCCTTAGCAACGGCTGTTTTACTATTTATTTAATTATTATTGTTTAATTAGCTAATTTCTTTAAAAGATGATTTTTTTTTCTTTCACGTTGTTGTATTTATCGAAATCAAACTACAATATAGCACAGAGGATTATAAATTTATTAAATTTTAAATTTAACTAAAAAATATAACAAATAAATTTATGTAATTTTTTATAATACAATTAATAGTAATAAAATTTAAATTCATTGTAGCTGTAACTTTATTATTACAGAATGAGGGCTAGAAAATCCATATTATTTTATGGTTTCAAAACTAAAATATTTAATGGATTCTATGATATCGCCACTGTTGTCCGATAAATATCTAAAATAATGTGCTCGGGTAAAAGCTAGTAGGAATCCGCACCTGAAGTAGCGAGGGTGTGGAAAGCGATACAGACAATAGGTACACAAAGCAAAATTATAAACGATTTCAAAAAGTTTTTTTATTTTTTATTTTTTTTTTATTTTATTATCATAATTATTATTTTTTTTTTTTCAATTTAATAATATATACGGGTCAATGAAGCTCTTGTAAAGCCTGCTAGTATAAAATAAAAAAATTGTAATTAAAATATGCAAATTTCATAATTCAATTATAATTTTGATTATGTAATTTTTAAGGCAAGCCACTTTACTGCAGAAAGTCTGTATAAACCTAATAATAAATTAAAAAAAAAAAAAATATTGTGTACAAAATTTCTAACATACGGAAATTTATTTTTTCTCATGTTAACAGTTGTTTTCTTCATGTTAACAGTTGCTCAGACGTTCTGCTTCCAAAGCTGATAGACGGGAGTTCTCAGGTTCGATACCAGGTCGAGTTCGCCACCTTAGCCGTTCGGATTTCTCCGTGGTTTTCTCTTAAACTTGCTTAAATTGGGCTAGGGCCCTTTAAACACATTCCCAAGACTAGAATCCTACCGTCCATAATCCTAAAACCAACATCATTTTTCCTCCCTTATTTTTTAATGTATTTTGTTTTAAATTTCTTTTTCTTTTTTTATTTCTTCTTATTATTTTTTATTTTAATAAATTCTTGAAGTTTCACATTAAATATTTGTTTTTGGGATTGCTTTGATGTTATAATGTATTAATATGATTATTATTTTAATAAAAATTTTAATTATCCATAGAAACTCCGAAAATACAAATTGGGTTGTGCAAGATTAAATGCGAATTATACAAGCTGATCGTAAGATTATTATTGCTTTTTAATTAAGTTGCTTAACTTTCTATTATTTACAGACATTTATGTTATCTCACCTCCATTCTCTTCATATCTAGCATATGTATATCATATATAAATTTACCCGCATAAAGGAAAAAAAAAAAACTTTTTTGTTAGAAAGAAATTTTTTTTTTTTTAATATTTAGTTATTATATAAAATTATTGTCCTTTCACTACATCTTATGTAACAGCTTATAATGGACGTAAGATAGAAGTGCAAATGAATAAATGGTATATGAGGCGAAAAGAAGTTCATAAAAATATAATTAAAATGATTTAAATTACGTAAAAAAATAGCCGCATCATAAATACTGTTTTACTTTTACCGACTATGCCAAAGAAGATTTACCTGAAAAACTGGTGTTATAATAACCCCTAACTTCCCCCAGAATTTGCGAGGGTCCGCGCGTTTGAACAATAGGAGAGAAATTTTCCCGTGCACTTTCGTTTCTAGAAAAGGGGGAAAAAATTCTGAAAATAAGAGCCGTATTCTGGAGTTATACTTTCTCAGATTCGTGCCGGAGGGAAAAGGTTAAGCTGACTTAAACATTTTTTTTTTTTTTTTTTTTTTTTTTTTTATGCATAAAAACATGTCTTGTGTATATTGTGATATGGAAATCTTTTGTTTACAGGGCTACCCAAAATATTTGGATATTTGGGGCTATACTTATATTGACCAAACGTCCCCATTTCCTGGGGACAAATGGGGATTTCCTTTTTTTTTTTTGAAAGCATTTTTCTAAGTTTTAAATAATTGTAGAAAGTAAATTATTAATCAGTAATACTTTATTTTTAGTCCTTATTTATTAGGAATGAAAAAATACACCCATAATTGGATATTTGTAGCAATTTTTAACGCTTCTCTATTATAAAGGTATTTTGATCTGGACAGCCTAGCTATACTTGAAAATTGCTGGAATAGTAATTCATTTTTTGGTAGGTGTTTTTTGATTGGGACTAAATTTAAGTACACAATATTGTTTATAGACAATATGACAACAGAGCTACCAAAAATTGAGCTAAATGTTCTTTTATATTCAATGTAATTGATGGGAGTGCTTCGATGCACATTACTGTGTCGACAAACACTGCTCAGAAAGAAAAATTAGTGTTTCAAATTCATACTGTAAAAAAAGTAATTTTTGAAATTTAACTTTGTTTTTTCTTGTATAATATGTTTTGAGGTACTCTGATTACAAAAGTCCAATTTTTAGTGATTAATCTGTATGTATTCATATTACCATATCTTAAAATATCTAGTGTGTCGCACACATCATTTTCTCTTACCCTGCATTTCAATATTATAATGATTGATTGCATATTAAATTTTAAGTTCAATAGCATAAGATAATAAAATTCAATATACTTTTAGAACATTCTAAAATAGTTTTAAAAACAATTTTATTTGATATGCAGTTCTGTGCATAGAATTATTACAAAAAAAAAAAAAAAAAAAAAAGGCTATTAATATTTTACCTTCAAACTTGCCAGTCTTTATAAAATTTTTGCCGGTAACCTAATATGAAATTCAAAGTGCTAAATTTGAATTTCCTGCAGTTATTTACTATTAAGTTATGCGATAACAGACACACATACAGATCAACTGCTAAAAATTGGACTTTCGTAATCAGGCCACTTCAAAACATGATATAATACAAAAAACAAAGTTGAAAATAAAACTTAAAAAATTACTTTATTTGCAGTATGCATACGAAACATTAATTGTGCAGTGTCCGGCACCATAGTAAAATATACAAACCACTTCTGTTAATTAGATTCAATAGAAAAGAACATTTTGCTTAATTCTGAGTATCCCTGTATATTGTCTATAATCAATATGCACTATTAAGAATACTTTATATTAAAAATTAGTCTTCTTTAAAAAGCATTTAATGCAAAAGGAATTATTATTCCTCCAAGTATAGCCCCATCCAAATACTTTAATTGGCCTTGTAAATGAATGATGAATAATTTTCATACCACAATCTACACAAAACATGCTTTTAAGAATTAATATATATATATATATTCCATTTTGGTTAAGTCAGCCTGTAGATGTTACACTGTATTTGCCAGATATTTCCCCTTAGACAATGTATTTGAATTCACTTGGATGTTCCTGTACACAAACCATTTGCTTGGTCTCAACGAAAAGTTTACTGTAACATCCCTATATGATACGCATATAGAATACTAAGTTTGGACTTTCTGCTATTATTTGTTCTTGAGATATGCTGATAACAGATACACACTCAGACTAACCGCTAAAAACATGGTTTTTGGATTCAGGGGACCTCAAAATGTGTAAATATGATAAAAACACACTTTCAAAAATTTTGACTGATAAACAATACGTTACCTATGTGGGAAGAGAAAGTAAAAAAAAAGAAACTGCATGAAATTCGAATTTGATATTTTGAAGTACGTTTTAAGTTGCCACTTAAAAGTTTGATCAAAATAGGTAAGTTTGAAGTCAAATTAATAACAGCCCTTTTTTTTTTTTTTAATAACTCTAAGCACTACTGTTGAGCGGGGCTTGAGGGGTTGGTATCCCTCTCACATACAATTATATGTCAAACAACTATTCCTAAACCAATTTTAAATTATTTTTGAATTACATTGAACTTTATTATCCTACGCTATTTATCTCAAGACTTATGCAATCTACTTATATAATATTAAAATGCAGGGAAAGAGGAAGTCGTGTGAGTGATACACCAGATTATTTAAGTACTTTATTGAAGCCTGGCATTTTTTTTTTTTTTTTTGTGTGTGTGTTTTTAAATTAATCTGCAGAGCTCTCTGCTATGCTGTACTATTTTTGCTACTAGAACCTGCTCTTATATCAGATTTTTTTCCTTTTCTTTTCAAAAAAGAAAAAATTATAAATTTAATGTTGCAATTAAACCGTCTGTTATTGCTTTACGACATTTGATTTTGTAATATCTTCACTTTTTTAATATTAAGAATAAATGCTGTTAATTTTCATAGCAGGTAATCTTAAAAAATATCAACAGATTTTCAGAAAATATGTCATTTTAAAAGTGCATGATATTACAAGTCAACAAGAAATAGATTGTTAGGCTTTGCATACAATCTCCTGTTCCCAAGATTAATTTCAGATTTTATTCCACCAATACTGATCTTGTACTTCTGCAAAAGAAAAAAACTGATGTGGACACCACATGACTTCCTTGTACACCTTTAGAAATATATACATAATGTTAAAAAGCATTATCATTAGACCCGAGACAGTTGGCTAAAAATATTTAAAAAATGCATTGTCAACGTGTTCTGAGCTTTTCTGAAAGTTTCAAATGCCTAACTAATCAAGAAGTCAGTTAAAAATTGATTGCAAGATCTGTACTTGTAACGCTGCTGAAGGCAACAGGGACCTGAAACAGTTCTCTAAAAGTATTAAAAAAATGCATTTTCACCATGTTCTGCACTATTCTGAAAGTTTAAAATGTCTAGCTGGTTGTAAAGTTAGTTAAATAAATTTTCTGTTGAATCATATAAACACTGCTGAAGGCAGCAGGTATCCGAAATAGTTGACTGAAAATAATAAAAAAATGCATTTTGAATGTGTTCCGGGCTTTTCCGAAAGTTTCAAATGTTTAGCTAGTCAGGAAGTCAGTTAAAAATCATTTGCAAGATCTGTACTGGTAACGCTGCTGAAGGCATCAGGGATCCAAAACAATTGGCTAAAAGTATTTAAAAAATGCATTTTCACCATGTTCTGAACTATTCTGGAAGTTTCAAATGTCTAGCTAGTCGAGAAGTTAGTTAAATAAATTTTCTGTTGAAACCGTATAAACGCTGCCGAAGGCAGCAGGGACCCAAAACAGTTCTCTAAAAGTATTTTTTAAATGCATTTTCACCGTGTTCTGAACTATTCTGAAAGTTTCAAATGTCTAGCTGGTTGAAAAGTTAGTTAAAAAAAATTTCTGTTGAATCATGTAAATGCTGCTGAAAGCAGCAGGTATCCTAAACAGTTGGCTTGTTGGCTAAAAATAAAAATTAAAAAATGCATTTTCAACAGGTTCTGGGCTTTTCTGAAAGCTTCAAATGTCTAGCTAGTCGCGAAGTCAGTTAAAAATCATTGCAAAATGTGTACTGGTAACGCTGCTGAAGGCATCACGGATCCGAAACAATTGGCTAAAAGTACTTTAAAAATGCATTTTCGCACTGTTCTGAACTATTCTGAAAGTTTCAAATGTCTAGCTAGTCGAGAAGTTAGTTAAATAAATTTTCTGTTGGAACCATACAAATGCTGCCGAGGGCAGCAGTGACCCGGAACTATTTGCTAAAAATATTTAAAAAATGCATTGTCACTGTGTTCTGAGCTATCCTGAAAGTTTCAAATGTCTAACTAGTGGGGAAGTTAGTTAAAAATCGATTGCAAGATTTGTACAGGTAACGCTGCCTGAGGCAGCAGGTATCTTAAGCAGTTGGCTAAAAGTATTTTTAAAAAATGCATTTTCACTGTGTTCTGAACTATTCTGAAAGTTTCAAATGTCTAGCTAGTCGGGTAGTTAAATAATTTTTCTGTTGAATCATATAAAAGCTGCTGAAGGCAGCAGGTATCCGAGACAGTTGGCTAAAAATATTTAAAAAATGCATTGTCAACGTGTTCTGAGCTTTTCTGAAAATTTCAAATGTCTAGCTAGTCAGGAAGTCAGTTAAAATTCGATTGCAATATTTGTCCAAACAGTTTTTGAGTTAAAGTTTTTTGTTACATTATGGCCAAAACCTTTGTATTTTTGGTCATTATTAACCTAATTTTCTTAAATATCTCCAAAACGGAAAATCATACGAAGTCCAAAAAGGGAGGTGCACAACTGGATGTTATAACAAACCTATGTACCAATTCGCAACTTTCTACGTCCAATCGTTTTTGAGTTATGTGACATACACACACATGCGTACGACGTCACGAAAAACCGTGTAAAGTCGCTTATATCGCTAAAACGAGAGCTCGTGTTAAGACGACACTTGCAGGTGTACAACTAGACATCATGAGAGTCACACATATAAATTGGCAACATTCAGCGATCATTCGTTTTCGAGCAATGTGAAATACAAAATCCATTTCGCAAATCGGGATTACTATAATTCCTTATACTTTGTATGAGGAAGTAAAAATTGGTGAAGAATTTTATGAAACCAACTAGAAATTTTCAAGGAGTTTGAAAAAATAATAATTGTCGCCTGTACAAAAAAAAAAAAAAAAAAAAAAAAAACAGTATTTTGCAATGAGTAAAATATGTCTCATATTCTAATAAGATGATATACAAAGTTTTATCTGAAAAAAAAAAAAAAAAAAAAAAAAAAAAAGCTATCTTGCCAAATTTTCTGCCTGGGTAATGAATTCCATTAAAATCTACCAAAATTGGATGTGGAATATACATTTAGATTTCATCCCCAAGTTTTATAGAAGTTACATAAAATCAGCATAACTGATGCATTTTTCTTTTTTTTTTCTTTCTCTTTTAAGCATTTTAATGCACTTATTTTAAACAGGGAAGCCAAAAGCATTGGTCTTGCTTTTTATTATGCAAATATTAATTTTAGACAAAAATATACAGGTATTGATTTTAAGCATATATTTTTAAATCCTGATGTTGAAAATCAATATCACATTTATGTTTAAAATTAATCTCTGCATTATAAAAAACAAGGTCAATGCTTTTGGTTCCCCTGTTTAAAATAAGTGCATTAAAATTTTTAAAAGAGAAAGAAAGAAGAAAAGAAAAATGCATCAGCTATGTTGATTTTACGTAATTTCTATAAAACCTGGATGAAATCTAGATGTATATTCCATATTCAATTTTGGTTGATTTTACATGATTTAGATGAGATCTGGATGTATATTTTACATCCAAATCTAGTTGATATTACATGAAATGGCTGAAAACACAATGTTGCATTTACATCCAAATTTGGTTGATTTTACATGAATTGAACAAACTCTGGATGTCTTGCATAACAAGTTGGTTGATATTACGTACCAACTAAGTCTCATTTGGGGCCATGTTACAACTTTGCTTGTGACATTTCAACCAAAAATCAACCAAAGCAGATAGGAAATTTCAACGTAATGGGACGTAATATTTGATCGCGATTACGTAATATCAACCTAATCGGGATGAAGTGTGTTGTGTGGGATTTTACCCAAACATCCTGACCACAGGATAAATCCTTGTTGCTGGTATGAGATCTGTCAAAGTATTGTTTTTGACATCTTTGTTTTTTTTCAACATGCCTTGCTGTACATGGATGTAGCAACTCCAAGACAGTTCTAATAGGACGACCAAGGAACAGCTCTGCTGGGGACAAACCAGTTGTAGAATGAGGTGAGGATCTATACTTGTGCAAGAATCTATTCACCTTGGCGGTAACTGTACTACCATCATTAGAGTCTAATTGCATCTTTCTAAGTGATTGTTTAAAAGTCTGTATAGTGCGTTCAGCCTGACCATTTGATTGGGGGTGGTATGCTGGAATGAGTGTCTGTAAAACACCACAGGATTTCAGAAAAGCTGCAAATTCATCTGAAATAAACTGGGGTCCATTGTCCGAAACAACTTCTAGAGGTAGTCCATATCTAGCAAACAGTTGTTGCAATACAGCTATGGTGCTTCCTGCTGTTGTAGATGACATTTTTGCTACCTCCAACCACTTTGAATAGCTGTCTACTACTATAAAGTAATTATTTTGGTCTTTCTGGGCAAAATCTAAGTGAATTCGGTCCCATGGTGCCTTAGGCCAGACCCATGATTGTAGTGGTGTGACAGGAGGAGACTTAGCTGTAACTTGGCAAGCTTCGCAATTCGCAGACATGTCTTCTATGTCATGGTCTAAATTGGGCCACCAGAAATGACTTCTAGCAACTGCTTTCATTTTCACAATTCCAGGGTGAGTATCATGAAGCAGTTCAAGAAAGTGCTTTCTATAAACATTAGGGATTATTACCCTCATGCCCCATAATAGACAATTATTATCAACTGATAATTCATCCTTTCTGCTGAAATAAGGCTTAAGATCAGGATTCTCATTTTTAGATGGAAAACCATTTTGAACATATTTAATTATTACTCCCAAAATTTTATCACTTCTTGATGCACTGGCGATGTCAACAGAAGTTACTGGTAATTCTGACAGATGGGAAACTTTTATAAATATCTAATGGGTACAGGTCTTTATTTTGATCTTCACTAGGTAATCTTGACAGGGAATCAGCATTCTGATGCGCACTACCTTTTTTATATTTAATTGTATAGTTGTATGATGATAATAGCAGTTCCCATCTCTGTAAGCGAGCAGCAGCCATGGTTGGTACTGCCTTAGTGGGCGAAAAGATGGTAACTAAAGGTTGATGATCCGTGTATAACATAAAGTTCCTTCCAAATATATATTGGTGAAACTTTTTGCAAGCAAAAATTATTCCCAAGGCCTCCTTTTCGGTTTGTGAATAGTTCATTTCAGCCTTAGATAATGTTCTAGAGGCATATGCTACAGGTTTTTCTTCACCATTTACAATGTGTGATAAAACTGCACCTAAGCCAACAGGCGAAGCATCACAAGATACTTGTAAAGGAAGATTTTCATCATAATGGGCCAATACAGCATCAGATGTTAGAAGATGTTTACATTGCTCAAAGGCATCATTACATTCCTCAGACCATGTCCATGAGACATTTTTGTTCAACAGATTATACAGAGGAGATAACAAAGTTCATGAGTTCTTAATAAATTTTGAATAGTAGTTTAGTAGTCCTAAAAAGGATTTAAGTTCAGAGACATTTTCAGGGGTTTTTATCTTACTAATAGCCTCTAGCTTCTCTTGGGTCTTGGGTGGGGTGAATACCATCTTTGTCAATAATATGACCTACCCAGACAACACAAATTCGTCTAGATTAAGTCAAAATACGTAATCTGGATGTATAGACATGTCCATATTACAGCCAGATTCAGTCTATATTTCATCAGATTTTGTAGATATTATGTAGAAATGTCCTCACCTGTTACGTCTTATGTACGTCTTTTAGCTGAAAAGAATAACGTAAAATGGATGTATACCCAAACAGCACATGACATCCCTGGGATGTGCTTTTTAAGTCCCGAATGTCCTGTTTTCGTCCCAGGATAAAATATACAAAACGAGGACATCCACAGAATGTCTAAGCAGAACATACTGAGAACAAATGAATTTGGATGTCTTGGGGTAAGTTCAGCGTTGCTCCCCATTCTCCCCGGGCTCCTCAAAAATGACGTCACGAATTTCACCCGGGAAGTTGTGTGGGGAGAAGATTTGCTGAACGCCTTTGGGGAGTTCACTCAATCAACCAAACAATAACAAACATGGCGGATATCGTCAATATTTTGTGTATATTTTAAAAGATTCCAAAAAGAAGAATCACAAATAATAAACAGCTTAAATAAAAGGAATTATCTTCCAAGAATAAGATATCATATGAAAATTATAAAAGAAATGGATGATTAAACAAATTTCAGGAGATATTTCATACTAAATCGTGAAACAGAAGCTGTTGTTAGAAGCATGGTATGTTTTTTAAATCGTATTTTCAGACGAATTCTTTTCTTTAGTTTAAATTATTTTATACTGAGAAGTATTTGAGCGGTTAAATCACATTTTTCGGTTTATGTTGGTATTATTTATACAGGTTTCTTTTTTGTATTTTGCATTAGATTAAATAGCACTTGTTAATTGTGCAGTTGTACTAGTGTGACTTCGTAATGCATATCATATTTAACAGATTCATGCTTCGCATGTTAATTTGGTTTTATGTATTACTATCGTTTGAAAAAAATGTAATTTCCTATAATATGTACATGCTAATACATGTTGGAATTTAAAGTACTACTAAATTTTATGGATGATCAAGTTTACATTATAAAGATTGAATTAAAACCGGATACTTTTCATCACGTATATGTTTTATTGCGTCTTATTCAAAAAATAAAATTGTGTTCAATTTTTTAGAATGTTATCTATTTTATAATGTATTTAAAATTGATTGTTTTAAGTAAGTAAGTACTTTGGTTTATGAAATATAATAAATGGTATCCTGATTAAGAAATATTACATTCTTATGAAGTGATGCTGTGTATGTAGTGGAGTGACTATTAATTGTAAATTAACATTTAAAAATTTGTGTGTGTGGAGAAAATTTTTCAATCATTGAATAAAACCAAAAATAAAAGAAAAATTTAAAAGTCTCAGAGAATGTAGTGATTTATGCTTTATGCATTTATACTTTGTTTTTAGCATAAGCATAGATTTGATATGTTGTCCTTGGGAATCGAAAACATACATGACATGTGTATATTTTCATGGTATATATTGGGCAAAATATTGTTTCATATTACTGATTGTTCCCTTAATATACCTTATCAAAATAATCAGGATTTTTCAGAGGAATCAAGTATGTTCGTTAAATAAATTTGTGATCTCTTCTTTTTCACTAAGGACAACAGATATTATATCTTTTTCTTAGCATGTTTATCACATTATAAAATTTTGCAATTTAAACTTTAAATGTAGTTGTATAATGTAAACTTGATCAGGCCTGGGATTCTCGAGTACTCAGTTGCCTTTAATCTTAAAACACCAAATACCAATGAAAACTTGATCATCCATAAAAAAAAATGATAAATACTACTTTAAACTGTAAAAAAAAAAAAGATCCAACTCGCATTTTTTAAAACAACAGAATCTATAAAATCTGAAATGTATTGTGAAGTTTGGCTAATACAACTGCAATTAACAAGTTTACTTTAATGTAAAAAAGGAATAAACGTATATAAATACCAATATGAACCGAAAAATTCGTTCATTTGCTTAAGCACTTTTCGTTCATTTGCTTAAGCACTTCCAGTATAAAGTACTAATAAAATCTAAAGAAATGTGTTCAACTGTAAATACAATTGAAAAAAAAAAAAACTAATATTTTCACAAGAGCTTCTATTTCTTGAGCCTAAAAAGTGTCTTCGGAAATATGATGAATCTTTCACTTCTTTTATAATGTTGCAAGCATGCAATCTAATAGTGCAATTCACATTTATAAGGGAAAATTAGTCTGTTGGTCCACTTGGTGCTTTTTTTTTTAAATTGTTAATATTGTACCGCAGTTATAATAGCCCATTGGTGGCATAAGATAGCAAGCTTTTCAGTGATCTAAATAATCAACAAAACATGTTGGAAAAAAAGCAGTTTGATCAGAAACAAACATAGAAAACAAGAAAAATCATCTTCAATTTTTAATAATTTTACTAAAAATTATGAAACTATAACATCCAATTAGAAAGAAAATGCTATAAATCTTTATCGACTACTAGCAAAGCACCGGTTCGGGAACGTACCGATTTCCGAATGTGGGAAAAATTTCAAAATCAAACTCGATATGTACAAAATTCGGCCTGATGCTACCTGCGTGCCAATAGATCGAAGTTTGTTAACGAAACCATTTTTTAATTAATGAAATCAATGAAGGTAGTGAATCAACGAAGGCTTTTCTTGCTTTGCTGGTCACTATATTTAAAGAAAACTCTTTTTCTATATCGTTTTACAAACAAAAATAAAATTTAAAGACATGAAATTGCTTTAAAGCCCGCTTTGGTTTCCCGCTGCCTTTGGCAGCGACCCACTCTTTCTCGGGTGTCTGTCCCTATTGCCTGTGACAATAGCTTACCAGTGTGCTTCCATTTGGGTGCTTATCAGATGACAGTTTCGAAACGCTTGGCTTAAAGTGGCTTTTACGAAAGTGGAGTCCTTGGTGAAAAATGTGCGATCTATTTTAGCATCAAAATTTAAAAATTACCCAGGATTATCAATAAGTAATGCTCTTTAATTTAATGCTGAATTAGCTTTTATGCCAAGTGCGATTCATCCGTGTCAAAAACATACTATTTAAACAAAAGGGGAAAAAATCTAAAATTGAGGTAATATTTTTTTACTCCATGTGCAAGAGCAAATTTATTTTAAAACTTTTTTGCGTGAAAGCATATTTCATTTTATGTTGAAAAAAAAAAATAATAATAATAATAATAATTTTTTTTTGGCAACAATTAAAAATTTAAATGTCCATTTTAAAAGCTTTTACCAGGTTATTATTTTCATGTTTTAATTAATTAAAAAAAAATCTAATGAAAGTTTTGTTACAAATAAGAGGGGCATTTTTTCTGAATCCATCGGTTTAATTAACTTATCGATCGGACTATTAGATTTTTTAAAATTAACTAAAGTATGAAAATCTGGTAGCAACTTGCATCAACACACAGACAGAGTCAAAAATCTCTTAGCCATTTATTTATAGAGAAAATAGCAAGCTTTGCCCGCTTCGCTGGACACAATATTTAAATGAGTTGTCAAAATTCCATATCATTATTAATTAACCTGAGTTCCCGTTGTGTTCGGTAGAGATTTTTCTCGCTCGCAACGTGAGGAGTCCATGTTCCCACTGCTTTCGGTAGCAGATTTCCCGATTCTTACTTCCCTTTCCGTAGTGGCTAAGTTCGAAGTTTTGCGAAATCTCGACAAAGTACATATTGCGTACACCTAATAAACATCCACACACCAAAGTTCGCCATTCTAAGATAATTTAAGGCAAATTCAAACGTAAAAATGTATTTTTACACGTGTTTATAGCCCCCTCGTCCTCAAGTGGGTAAGGGGAGGGGGGGAAATTCGTAAAATCCCATTACAATAAGTGTCAGATACCAGTGGCGGATTTAAGGGGGGGGGCTAGGGGGCTGAAGCCCCCCCCAAAACACTGACATTCACAATTGAATATTGCAATTGTAAATTTTTTATTGGTCTAGAATAACACTTTGAAAAATCTTAGCCCCTCCCAAAAGTCAAGTTCTGGATCCGCCACTGTCAGATACATATAAACAATTTACGCGCCAAATTTCGTTACCACAGATACCATAGATTTCCAAAGACAAATTTACTGCTGAAAGGGGGGAGGGGGTTATGGTCTTGAATTTGCTACTTTGTAAACCCCCCCCCCTCCCCTGTAAATAAAAAAAAAATCGAAAATCACAAAAAAAGAAAATGTCTTTGGAATTACCTTTGTAAAATCTTTAGTAAAGCTCTACGAAAAAAATCCGGAATTTCTGAAATTTCCCCCCCAAAAAACGATTTTTCCCCTCTCTTTTTTAAGAATCAAGAATTAAAAAATGGTATTTGTTTTATTTATACTCAATTTTAATCTCACCATGTACAATTTCTTCACCGTGAAGCAATTTGGGGCCGCGTTATACTTACAAACGTTTTTTTCTTCCTGCCCTCCAGGGGAGAAGTGGGGGTATTTCGATAAATCCCGTTTCTTTAGTTGTCGGCTACATATAAAAAATTCAAGCACTAAACTTCATGACCGCAGCTCTCATGAATTTCCCAGGGCAAATTTAGCACTAAAAAGGGTGTCTCAAATTTGTGCTTTGTAACACATACCATACCCCCCCCCCTAACCAAAAAAAAAAATGGCAGGTGACAACAAATTAAAAACGTGTTTTGGAAATATCCTAAAGAAGTCGCATGGCTGTTTTTTACATCTTTGTTCCATTCTTTGGAAAGTTTTACTCAAAAATCCAGAATTTGCAAAATTTCCCGCCAAAAACGGATTTTTCCTATACCTCCTCTTAAAATTCGGAATTTCCTAAATCGCTGATAATGTTTTAATTGTACTAATGTGTAGTCTCCCCTTGTGCAATTTCTTCACTGTGAAGTAATTTGGAGCTGAGATATGTTTACAAAGGTGCTTTTGCCTTCTGTCCCCCTTTGGGGGGGGGAATGGGGGTAATTTTGATAAATTTGTTACTTTAGGTGTCCATTATGGTGTATGAACAATCCAAGCACCAAAATTCGTGACCGCAATTTCCATAGATTATTCATAATGAATTTAGCACTAAAAGAGGTGTCTCGAGTTTGCCCCCCGTAACACCCCCACCAAAAAAAAAAAAAAAAAAAAAAAAAAAAATTGGAAATATCCTAAGGAAGTCGCATAGCCTTTTTTCAATATCTTTGGTAGAGTTCTACTCAAAATCAGGAATTTCCAATATTTCCTGCCAAAAATTGATTTTCCCCCTCCCTTGCATTAAAAATAAAAAAAATATAAATCACAGATAATGTGTCATTTGTTCTCATGTCTAGTCTCTCCGTGTGTAATTTCTTTACTGTGAAGCAATTGGGAGTCTAGTTATGCTTATAAATGCATTTTTTTTTTTTTTTTTGCCCCCCACCCTCTTGCGAGGCACTGTTGGAATTCCGTCCAGCCATTCTTGAGTGATACCTGGACAAACATGTTTTTGTCTTTTGCCTCCCCAGGGGAGAATGTGGGAGGAATTTCTGTAAAGATAGTAGCCCATGTCCTATTCTAGACTATTATCTATCTCTGTACCAAATTTCATCCAGATCCATTTAGCCGTTGTGGCGTGATTGAGTAACAAACATCCAAACTTTCACATTTATAATATTAGTATATACAGGGTGTCTACTAGGTCATGAAATCAACAATGGGTTATGAAAGTCATGAAATTCAGCAATAGGTCATGAAAATTAAGAACAGGTCATGAAATTTGACTGTCGGTTTGAGTCACATATTGGTTCAGGTAACCCAATTTTACTGGTCAGGTTGAACAATTTTTTTCTCTTGCAGTTCGGATTGAGTTGATTGAATTTTTTTTTTCTACGAGTCGGGTCGACTTGAGAATATCTTTCAAAATAATTTCATTAACGGGCAAAAACATAATTCGGCAACGCATCATTTGGTGCATTGTCGCTTTGCTTGTAGCACTCGTGCCCACTTTGTTCGCCTGATGAATGGTCGTGTTTTTTTTTTCAACCCGAAGCAATTATTGCGAGTTTATTGCATTTTATGGTGTTTATTCATAGTTTTGTACTTATTACTAAACTTGAAGCACATTTTTTAACACTTGAAGTACACAACACACCTAAATGGTTAAAAATTGTTTATCCATTTTTCAGATTTTAAAACTTTTAACTTGGTGCATTAGTAATTACATTTTAAAGTATTTACCAGTTTTATAGCAATAAAAATTTACTTTATAACTTAAATTTCAAGATTTTTAGATGAATTATTAATTTTCATTTTAGGTTTTGAGTCGGGTGTGGGTCATTAAAATTCTCTATTATGAGTTCATGTCGATTTTCAGATTACTATTATTTAGTAGCGTAAATATATAAACATGATTATAAACCTAGTATACTCATTTGTATCTTTAAAAAAAATTATCTTCTATGAAAATCTACAGTTGGATATGTCGATAAAAAAGGTCATGAAAATTTTTTTGAGGTCATGAATTTTTTTTCTGTCAAGTCAGTAGACACCCTGGTATAGATTGTTAATATATAATTTCAGATTTTAACGATGCCAACAGGAGGTTGTGTTGTTTTCCTCATATGCGATTTGGCGAGAAAAAGACCACTACATTTGGTACGCTTATCGCCCATTCTTAACTAGACCTGAAAATTGTAAACATTTACAACTATATTCAAACACAACAAAATCCTTCAGATTAGTAGAAACAATAGGACACAAGTAATCTATCTATCAACTAATCTATCAACATTGAAGGATCAAAATAAGGGTGATTCTATATATGGTATTTTCAGGTTTACATAATATTGGTTGACTTTAGTTTAATAATATTGACAGGCTTTAGACATATGCGAGTTTTTAATAATTTAATCCATGATTTAAATCGTTAAAAATCTTTATGCATAAATAAAGTTTAGCAGTTGAATGAAAATGTACTAATTGATATTTTAAAATAAATCTGTCTATTGACTCACAAGATTTTTTTTTTTTTTTTTCAACAATAGTGAAAGTAACTAGAAAATTAAAAATTTATAGAAGTTTTTGATAAAATACACGTATAACTTTAAAATGCTCCAAAAAAAAAAAGGGGGGGGGGAGGGAGGGACAAATATATGAGAATAAGGAGCAGTAGATGATAATCCCAAAATAAAAGTTTTGCATAGTTGGCAAGTATGATATAATTACGAAAAAATATTCCTGTAATCAATTTAAATGATATGCAGAGGGGAAATGTGTTTAAAAAAAAAAATACTAACTTAAAATAACGTCCGAGATTGCTCATCGTTAACACATAGCTCAAATGAAGATGGTAAAAAACACTGCGTTTTTAAAACAAGTGGAAATAAGTACTAAAATTATTTACTGTAAAAAAGCCCTGCATGCAAAGGATTAATCCACTTTTCAGATTTTTAACTTATTACAATTACATTTTTAATTCTTTTAAAAATAATTTACCAACTGTGTGACAATAAATACAATTTTACCTTATTTTATCCTTGAAAAAAGTTTTTCATGATTTTTAGATGAATTATTAATGGTCTTATAGTTTTTGGGTTTGGATATAAAGAAAGCAGGTGTGGGTCACAAAAATTCTCTACTGCGGGATCGGGTCAGTTTTCAGGTTGTTGAAAATTTTTTTGTAATCTCTTTAATTTCTAATATTTTAATCTCTCCTAAACAAATCTTATTTTTGACTTAGACTTTTCTTCTTTAAGTATTTGTAATTTCTTAAGATTCTGTAAAACTCTAGGCAGTTCACAGCACAAGGTAATGATACTCTTTTATTTTTATTTTTTCCTGTCTGGAAAGATTTAGTTTTTTCTTTTTTTTTTAAGTATGACAGATCTTACTATTTCCTTCAGACAAAACTGTAAACAGTAAAAATCAGCAAATATAAGAAATTGACATGTATTGCCCTGTTAAAAAAAAGGGCATAAAAAATGAATTTAAAAGAAAACGTATATTTTTTTAAGTTACAATGATAAAAAAAATAAATAAATACGGTTAACTCTTTGTTAACAGGCATTCAACTAACAGGATAATTTCAAGAAACACTTTCTTTTTTCCTCACTAATAAATTGTTTTAAAAAATTTGCTGCTTTTTGTAAATTATAAATAACTGAGCACACACACACACACAAAATAAATAAATAATTTCATTATCATAAAAACATGGAAAAGTATATATCATAATACTCATACTTTATTCACTGGATTAAAAAAAAAAAAAAAAATGTGTTTCTCACATCGTAAGAAAAAGTAAATTGCTATACTAGTTAACTAACTGTGGCATGATGTATGATAACGAAAAAATATTCATGTAATCAATGTAAATAATATGCGGAGTGGAAATGTGTTTTAAAAAATAAATACGTTAAAACATAGCTCATTTAAATCATGTGATGAAGATGAGAAAAACACTGCTTTCTTAAAAACAGTGAAAATACGTATTAATTATTTACTGTACGAGTTTTATATTATGAAAATATTTTATTACTTTTCTCAAAATGTAATGTAATATACTTTTATAGTCTGCCGAAATTAATCAAAGTTAATTGCATTAATAAAATTTCCAATAAAAAAAGCACACAATGCAAAATAATTATGATTCTGTTGACAAACAAGCACACACGCATGCGCGTTACACGTCACGAGACCAACTCCCCAGAAAATCTTCTAAGTTCCCGTAAAAAAAGTCTGGGTAAAATGGGAACATCCCGTGCTCCCCAGACTGGTGCGCTGAACGCCTTGGGTTACCCACAAATGGTCACGTGATGACATCGCTGAACGACTTGGGGAGATCCCGGGGAGACCGGGCTTCCCGGGAAGCGACTGCTGAACTCAGCCTTGGGTATATCCTAAGTCATCCTAAAATGAAAGGTCCACTTTAAGATGTCCCGGGGACATTGTTTTTCGACGTCTTATGATCCATTAAAAAAATATCTTGAACAGTTAACTGTTTCATATGTAACCGCCAACTGTGTTCTGTAGACCGTGTATTGTTATAGAGCATTTCCTCGTGACGTCAATAATTAAAGGGCACCCTGGTGGATGGCAAAAGAGCTCGACTTTCCCGTGCCCACCATTGTTTTCAATTGACGATCCTAGTTTTATCATATGCTATTATTTTCGCTATATTTGTGGTTTTTTAAATCATTCGCCTTATTTCAAAAAAATTAATAATATTTCTTCGTTATTTTTTCCTATCAATTCATTTTTTTATAGTAAATATGGTTACAAACTGATACACAATCGGGTATACTTACTATCATGCTACACACAGACGTTGAAATAATTTCAAAGTATGCAACGATAAAAAATATATGGATCAACGCCATTATATAGAGAAATTACACTGTTGCACCTTAAAAGTGTGGATAACATCTTTAGATTGGTAAGAATTTTTTACTTACGTACTACATTTTTGCATCTATTTTTAATTTCTTGTGTGACTCGTTTACTTATCACGCAAGGCTTAATAATCATTTGTTGTGTTGTGTTTATTTCATACGAAGTTTTATTTAAGTTGATTTCGTTATTTAAAATAAAAGTTGAGTAATATAGTATTTAGAAACAGAGCAGTGTTAAAAATTTCAGTAGTTCTTCCAGTTTACATAATTATTAATTTTTATTTTTAATAGTGTACGTACATATGTTTGACAAAAACTTGGTTTGGTTTTTCTCTCTCTGCATAATTTTTATACTGTTCTGGGTGTAAAAAAACAAACAAACATATTAACCATGCTTATATGTTAATTTATTGTTGCTTCATGTACTCGAAATTTTGAACCTTATTTAAGTTATAATTAAAGAAAAACATATTCGTCTTATTATTAAAAATGAAAAAGGGGGAAATATCCAAATTTAGCAGATAACTCTTAATGAGCGTTATATGAAAACAGCGAAATGGAAATAAAAATATCAAATGAAAGAAATAAACAGATTAAATAATGAAATATAAAATCGATGACACTGCTGAAATTTGTGACACTTTTTAAAAATTGATTGCTTATAAACTAATGCAGAAGAGAGTTAAAAGTTACAATAAAATTTAAGTAAATATATTAGCACCATCAGTGTATGTTACCATAGAAAAGTAAAATTAATCAATTTAAATTTCTTTCACTAAAATAAGTACTGATTAATTTGCATTTGTAAAACTTATAAAAAGCATTTTGATATTGTGTTTCATGTGAGAAAAATATGTTGCATAAATATTTAAGTAAAAATAATCACTATTTGGTTTTATCTTTTTATTTCCACTCTGCCACAGAAAACTAAAACATTAACTAAAGTTTCCTTTGTTAAAATATTTATAGCTATAGATTCATTTGAAATAAATCTTGTAAAAATATTTATAAGTTATCTTTCATGTGGTTATACTAAATTACTTAAAAAAAAAATAAATAAACAAATAAGTTATTTTAGTGCAGTTAGATTTTTTTTTTTTTTTTTCTTAACTATCATTTACCATAGATAAACTAAACATTACTGTCATTTGCTATTGCTAAAATAATTAATTTTTCAAAATAGTTCTTGTAAATGAAATAACACATATCTTTTGTATAAAATAATAAATCATTATTATAATTTAGAGAAACTATAATTTTTCTTTACTGTTATAAACAAAACTACGGAAGAATTTGCCATTGCTAAAATAGTCATTTAAAGTGTCTTATGATTATTTAAAAACACTTTATTTTTGATATTTAATTATTATACGTGATATATTTTGTTGTATAACTGATAGTTGAAAGAAAATACTGTATAATAAATATCTTTAATATATGTTTATCTTATTTTTTTTTATATGTGTGTGGAGTGGGAGGATAAGATAAAGCTATTTAATATTTTTTTGTAGTTCAATCCAAAATATTACTTATAAAGGTGAAGCAATTCTTAGAGTGACTAGCTTTATGGCTCTATAGTAGTCTATATTTTCAAATAAGTCACTTTTCTATATATATGTATATATATTTTAATTTCCTCCTGCTTTTTTATTTATTTTTACTCATATTTCAAGTACGTAATTCTTTAACATTCATTGGTTTCTCTCTCCTCACTTTCAAATAAGTCACTTTCAAAAGAGCGAAAGAAAAGATGAAGTTTCTCTCTCCTCAATTCAACCATGAACTCTGAAAGTCCACACTGAGGCAGCTCTCCTACAGAACTCTGAATGACCACCCTCTAAGGCACCCCTTCTGCAGAGGACAGTGTAACTGAAGTCAAAAGCCTGGTGAGTGTCTAAATTGTGTAGTGTGTATTAAAAAGCTGCACGATTGAGGCACTTCTCCCTGGCAATAAATGAATGGACATCGATCACATCTAAGAAACGCTATATACAGGTAATTTTATATTTTCTTTTTCACTTAAGTTTAAATTGATTTTTTTTTTTTTCTTTTTAACTGAAATTAATTTTTACTTGATTTTATGTTGTTGCTTTAAATTACTTCTATTAAATATTAATTGTCGTAAAAATGTTATTTTATTAACTTTTTGTCTTTTGTGTGTGAATTTGTTCAATCAGCTAATCAAATAAAGCGTAATTGAATACTAAATCATAAAATCATTTCTTTTTTACAAATTGAAGATTATAAAATACTAGTATTACCCAGAGGTCGAAACTCGACCAAAAGGCAAAGTTATTGCCTTGTCCTAAACGGAATGCAATTGCAACACAGCTGCGGCATTGTTTGCCGATAATCACTCGAACTGATTCAGCAGAGTTTTACTTAATATAACTATTTCTCTCTGTAGATGTTAGCCTTTCCTGAAATGAGAGAAAATCGCAACGTGAAAACGCCCCTTGTTGTGTGATACAGCCCAGAAGCTAATAGGTACCATGTCAAACCAAGGCCCAACCAAGTATCAAATTCTGTTAAATTAATTCGATTGGTTCATAAAGTACAGTGTTTGAACAAAAAAAAAAAAAAAAAAAGATATTTTTCAAAAATGGTCGAATTGAGTTCATGAAATTTCAAAACGTGTAACTATTTCTACATATATGTATATATATTTTAATTTCCTCCTGCTTTTTTATTTATTTTTACTCATATTTCAAGTACGTAATTCTTTAACATTCATTGGTTTCTCTCTCCTCACTTTCAAATAAGTCACTTTCAAAAGAGCGAAAGTAAAGATGAAGTTTCTCTCTCCTCAATTCAACCATGAACTCTGAAAGTCCACACTGAGGCAGCTCTCCTACAGAACTCTGAATGACCACCGTCTAAGGCACCCCTTCTGCAGAGGACAGTGTAACTAAAGTCAAAAGCCTGGTGAGTGTCTAAATTGTGTGGTGTGTATTAAAAAGCTGCACGATTGAGGCACTTCTCCCTGGCAATAAATGAGTGGACATCGATCACATCTAAGAAATGCTATATACAGGTAATTTTATATTTTCTTTTTCACTTAAGTTTAAATTGATTTTTTTTTTTTTTCTTTTTAACTGAAATTAATTTTTACTTGATTTTATGTTGTTGCTTTAAATTACTTCTATTAAATATTAATTGTCGTAAAAATGTTATTTTATTAACTTTTTGTCTTTTGTGTGTGAATTTGTTCAATCAGCTAATCAAATAAAACGTAATTTAATACTAAATCATAAAATCATTTCTTTTTTACAAATTGAAGATTATAAAATACTAGTATCGCCCAGAGGTCGAAACTCGACCATTTTTTTTTGCAAAGCGAGGCAAAGCAAAAGGCAAAGTTATTGCCTTGTCCTAAACGGAATGCAATTGCAACACAGCTGCGGCAATTGTTTGCCGATATTCACTCTAACTGAATCAGCAGAGTTTTACTTAATATAACTATTTCTCTCTGTAGATGTTAGCCTTTCCTGAAATGAGAGAAAATCGCAACGTGAAAACGCCCCTTGTTGTGTGATACAGCCCAGAAGCTAATACGTACCATGTCAAACCAAGGCCCAACCAAGTATCAAATTCTGTTAAATTAATTCGATTGGTTCATAAAGTACAGTGTTTGAACAAAAAAAAAAAAAAAAAGATATTTTTCAAAAATGGTCGAATTGAGTTCGTGAAATTTCAAAACGTGTAACTTTATCGAAAATCGAAAACTTTTCTGAATCTTATATTTTCTACTTATATATGCAGAGGAAAGAATAATAAATCCACTTTTTAAAAAATAAAAATAAGTAGTCAATTTCACTTAATGCAAGGAAATCTCAAAACGTGTAAATTCATCGAAAACCGGAAATCAAAAGTTTTTATGTATCTTCTACTTGCTTCTTCTACCCACAAAAGCTAGCAATAAAGACACTTTTTTAAAAAATAAGTAGCCAATTTCAGTTAATTGAAACGTAAAGAAAGCTCAAAACATGTAAATTCAGCAAAAAACGGAAATTGGAATTTTTTCCGTATCGTCTACTTATACTTACATGCAGCAGTTAGTAACAAATCCATTTTCCTTTTATTTAGTATACTAGTTGAATATTTATTGTTTAAATATCACCCTTTGAAATGAAATGTTTATGTTTATATTCGAAACTGGAAGTTTGCCATTTTTTTTTCTGGAGTTTTGTGATTTTAAATTAAAATTTTATCAATTTCACAGAAAAAATAACTCAATCAAACACATGTAGACAGTAACTTATATATAACTATACCCAAATATCGGAATAATTTCCGTTATTTTTTAATAATTTTTTACAAAAAATCCAATGGACGATTAACATAGAAAAACTTTTTCATGGCTCCATGGACAGACAGTGACGTCATCACTTCGCTTGCATATAGTGATGCTACATTATACAAATTACTGTGTCTATGGTTTTATTTGAGCTTTATGAAATTGCCAGATTTAACAACTTTCTACTTTTAGGTATTTTTTAATGTAAAGGAATACGTGTATAAAAGGGGAAAATGCATAAAAAATAAATGTATTTTTAAATACGTTCTTGACATCGTAAGAAAATAATATTTGTATTCGCACCTTCCGGCTAACCATACCTTTCGAATGATACCATTTTCAACCCTCTACTCCCATAATTAATATGTTAAAAAGGGACTACAAATTTTATGCTTGCCTATTAATATATAGAAGATATTTCTTACTCTAATACAATAAATTTTGTTATGTATTTAATATGTCTTGTCTTGGCATATAGTAATACAGTTTAATCTTCGTCTTTTTGATAATCACATCCCTGATCAAAAGATAGTTTTGTTATGACTCGCAAAGCTCAATTGTGATGACTATATTACAGAGACACACCAAAGTAAAAGGGAACTTTTTGTTTTCTCTACTACTATTTGAATACAACTGTACTTGTAATTAGATGGTAATAAACTGTATCCAAACAGTAGTGAAAAAAAAAAAAAAGGACTTTGTGTCAGTTTCTCAATTTATGTTAATTTTAATTATAAATTTAAATAACAGTTAAATGTATAAATATTTACACAACATTAAAAATGCCAATGTAAAAAATATTAAGAGCAAACTGCAGTTTTCGTACCATATAGCATACTGCACTAAATACGTTGGCATTTTCAATGTTATATTTCTGTTTAATATCAAGTCTTATTACATATTCTAACAGTTCAATGTGCTAAAAATCTGTTGTTCAAATTTAATAAATAAACTTTGTCAGCAGATACGATAAATTAAAAAAAAAAAAAAAAAAAAAAATTCATCTTACAAGGAAACATTCAAAAGGTGTTGTCTTCAAAAAATATTGAAAAAAAATGTATGTGATTCTACTTTTCCTAAAACACCAGAAAGGGAAAACATTATCGGCTGAAATAAATTACAATGACCACAAAAAATTATCAAAATTAAGCATATTTGGCGATTGATTTTGAGTACTCAGTGAAGAAACAAAACAGGGTTCTGTTTGTACATGGCAATCTCGGTGCTAGCAAACTGAACGCCTAACAGCGATAAATCGCCAAATAGGCTTAATTTTGATAATTTTTTGTGGTCGCTGTAATTCATTTCAGTCGATATTTTTTTCACTTCCTGGTGGTTTATGAAAAGTAGAATCACATATTTTTTTCAATATTTTTTGAAGACAACACCTTTTGAATGTTTCCTTGTTAGGTAAACATAATAGCCTTAACCCTTCATCAGGCAAAAAAAAAAAAAAAAAGTTATGCAAGAGTGCATGAAAATGCCACTTATGTCTACTTTTCTGCCTGATGATATGTTATACTATTATTTTTATCTAAAACAGTTGGAGCATTTTTTATTTCATAATTTGTGTTTCATTACAAAGTTTTTCATGTACGTAAAAATTAACACACTTCAAAAGACAATCCTTTAAAATTTTATACTTTTACAAGTGCTGCACCAAGAACTCAGTATGTGCTCGGTGTCGGTGAATACTGAGTACGTATAACAATTTCATTTTTAAGCCTTCTGGAAGACAGATCTTTATTAATAAATCAAACTATTAAGCAAAAAGCTTCTAGAATGGTGTTAGGTAAAACCACTCCAAAAAGAATTTCTGGACGGTGATTTATTTTGATAAATTGCAGGATGTGTTATATTAGATTCTATTTCGTTATACAAAGTAAACAGTTCACTGATCTCTACAAAAATTGGTACATTTATTAACCAGACAAAAATCTATCTAGCGCTGTAACTTTTAAATCAATAGGATAATTAGTTTGCAAGATATTAAATAAAAACCCTATTTTCACTTCAAAATTAAAAAAGAAAAAAAAAAACTTCCTTACACATGAACATTAAATTTAAATTTATACCTGTTTAACAAAAATATCTGATAAAACTAATGTCATAATAGCTTTAATATTTTATTTAATTTATTTATTTTTAAAATATTCATTTAAATTAATCGAATTGTCTTATAGGTTTTCCCCTTGATTTTATATCCACTAACTAAAGTATTAGTAAAGTAAAGTAACTAATTTTATTAAAGAATCCCCTTGGCGACTTTTATTATCTTTTGCCAGTTTGGTGATGAATTAAAATGGCTATTGCAATTGAATAAAAAAAAAAACTTTGCAAAAATCGCCCGAGCAACTTAGGAGCCAGTTTTCAAATTTCGTTAAGTGGTCCTATATTAAAACTGTTCCTTAATGTCAATGCATTTTTAGTATATTCAATTCCTATTATTAGTTCACACTTTCCCTATATCTTGTACAAATCTTGCAATCGATTTTTAACTAACTTCCCGACTAGCTAGAAATTTGAAATTTTCAGGATTGCTCAGAACACGGTGACAACACAATACTTCGAAGTTCGATTAGTTTTCTTACAATTAATTAAAATATGAAAATAATAACATCTTAATAGCGTTTCAATAACCATTAAAATATTAGCTAAAATTTTATTGTTGCCAAAAAAAAATTACGAGTTAATTTTTTTTCGACATAAAAATAAATACATTTAATTAAACGTGAACATTAAAAAATTATAAAAAGTTAAATTAAGCATATCGCAAAAATTGACGTCATTATCACTTTAAAAATTTTATGCACATTGATAAGACCTCTATGATTCATCAGAAAATTTAAAATATGGTATATAAAAAGTTTTATTTTTAAATCTTATAATTATTTTTATTTAATTTTTCACACGCACTTTTTATTTCCTAATTCAAAATTGTTTAAAAAAAAAAACTTTTTCGATAGTGTTTGTATGTAGGAATTGACTTAAAAAATTTTCTTTTTATATTCCTTGTTTTAAAGTAACCGTGTTTCTAATCAACATAATGAACCTCAAATAGTTGAATGTAATTTATATTTTCTTAACAGCTGTATATGATGGTACTTAACCATGACTTTCATTTGCTGAAAATAGGGCATAACTTTAGTATGAGACTCTCTTGGCGAAATTTGAGATTTTTTTTTTCTTTCCCATTTTTTATTCAATCTTCCAAATAAAGAATAAATTTTTATTTCTTTATTTCAATAAAGTGTTTTAGCAATGATAACAGTTTACAGTGTTACTTTTCGGGCACTTGTTTTATTAGGCTTATTAATAAAGAAAATAAGCTTTTAAAAGATTAGCTTATTATTAAGAAGCTGTTTATAAGATTTACCAAAAAAAAAAAAATGAATAAATAAACAATCATGCTTATGTTGTTGCAAGTTGTGAATTTTTCAATGGTTTTTACTCTAACTTACATTTTACAGAGAGCCAAAAATTAATCTTATAGAGAGGAATACAGCTTTCAGATTGTTTTTGTTTTTCGTTCATTATCAATCATAACTCGAGAGTGATTCATAATTTGATCTATTGTAGTTAATAATCAGGGGTCTGTCCAGAGGCAAATCTGGGTCCTTTAAAGGACCCTTCACAAAATTATTTATTCTAAAACAGGACCCTTCACAAAATTATTTATTATAAAACAGGACCCTTCACAAAATTATTTTTCCTAAAACAGGACCCTTCACAAAATGTTTTATCCTAGAAAATTGACCTTTGATAAATCTATTTCATTTTTAAACCTAATCTTCCATGGAACGAACAGGCTGCCTATGAAAAATTAGATGTTTTGCTGTATTTCCCCGAAGAGCTGATATTCAATTTCTAATTTATTAAGGGCTTCTATGCATATATTTAAGTTTAGTTTTATAAAAATGAACTGTCATGGTCTAAAATGAAACTTTAATTATAATTTTATTTTGAAAAGTTACATTTTTCACAATTTTTACCTTAGCCGAAAAGTTTGGAAGAACTTTATTTTCGCACAAAATTTAAATTCACAAAAATACGTGTAGAGTTTTTCACAATTTCACAAAAACAGGACCCTGTCCGAAAAGTCTGGACAGACACCTCATAATTTTGAATCCATTAAATGTGGGGTTCAAACTCAGGACTAGCTTGTCAGCCTGGCAGTTCAGAGATTTTTCTGAAACTTACATGAATGTGAGCTAGGACTCTTTATAAAGAGACCCACGGAAAGGCCACCACCTAGGCTTAGGGTCCTCTCATAGTCAATTTATGTTAAACAACACAACACCCTCCATTATATGTGATATGTGTGTTATGTGTGTGGGGGGGGGGGGTTGATCTTTTAAGGATTTTCTTTAATGAAATCTTGTGTACAAATGCGAGTAATTCAGAAAATTGTGAAGTTTAAATTGACATGAACAACCAGTATAATATCCAATAATGGTAAAGGGCAAAACTGGATCGTGTTGTGTAGGTTGGGACTGATACTAAACACAGCATAATAAATTTTTCTGAAAGACAGTCTAAAAAGTTGATGACACACTGACCTCAAATCTTTTAAAAACCATTAATACACATTTCACTAACAGCCTTAAAAAAAAAAAAAAAAAAAAAAAAACACAAGAAAGTTTAATTTTTTCTTCCTACAGTGCTAATGCTTAATATTTAATAGTCTAAATTAATGTTTTGAAACAACAAATTAGAGGTGAAATTGATAGTAAATTGAGGTAGAAGAGTGTATGTATGGGAGGGGGATTTATTTTTTTTCTCCTCACAGGTACAGTGCTTCAGCTTATCTAACACACACACACACAGTCAGTTTCTGAATGGTCAAATCATGTTTAGAACATCTTTAACCCCTTGAACTGCAATTTATTTTCAGTCAGCACTGCTCATGCAGACAATTTAATTTTCTTAGTTTTAACAAGTGGGATTCATATAGAAACTTACGGTTTTGTTGTTCAAATAATTTGTTATTATTAAAAATAATATTTGTTTCACACATTTATATGAATGTTTATTGTTATATATACATATAAGAACTAGAACATAATGAGTGTTACAAAATTCATGACGAGCTGGACTCATTATTTAAGTTCAAGGGGTTAAATATGCAATCCATTGAAGACTAGAAGTTGAAAGATTTTACGAATCCAATACTTTCTTTTATGAATATTGCAGTGCAGAAAGTAAAAATATGTTTTAAAACAATATTTCTTATGGACTTTCATATATTTTGATAGATTCTTGTAAAAAAGGCTAGAAAATATTTTTAATTTAGGATGCATAAGGTTTAACTTTCTACTGGAAAAATTACAATTAAAATTAAAATATTTTTCAGCTCAATTTTCAATGAATAATTAAGACATTAAAAAAATTCTTTCAAATACAAGTTTCATGACAAATTAACTAAAACTTCTGATGAAGAAATTACTTGAATGTAAAATTATATAAAAAAAAAAAATAAGCTAATCGTTATATTAATAATTTAACCAATCACCATATTTAAAAAGGTATAATTCAAAACATTCAATTGACTAATTCAGTCCTAAATAATAGTAATAATAAAAAAAAAAAAAAAAAAAAAAAAAGATTTAATTCTAGAATTATAAAAATTTCCTGTTAAATTTTAACATTTTGAGGTAAATAATTGACAAAATTCATAAATTAAATACATAATAAAAATGGAAAACTTATTAATAAAAGAATAATTCGACAACAGAAAGGTATTATTAAGTATGACAAAATCTCGTAACATGACAGGTGCAAAATGCAATGCTATACAGCAACTACTGTATTCGAATAATATTCATGTTTTAGTTATAAAGTAATAGAATCCATAAGTATTATGGATACATTATTAAATAAATCACGTCGTGAATAAATCTCATGAAAATTTTATTACATTAATCATCCCATTTTTCCCCAACAAATTGCCTTCGATGGAACACTGATTGGCCTAACGGCCGATCGCTTTTTTTTCCTAAGAAATATGAATCTGTATGATATTATATCCTTTTATATGGGCTTCGTCGAGCTTAATTTTTAAATGTATTTTTTATTTCAAACACATTCTGAAACATCTGCATCAGTAGAACGAAATATAAACGATTAAAATATCTCTGTGAGCAAAAACAGCCATAGTCGTCAATGGTGGGAACGAGTGCTTTCTGCCAACCACTCCCGAGAGTTGAGATGTTTGTTTACAAACAAGGAACTGCCCTATTGTTTACGTGCGTGTTTTAAATTACTTATTGCTAGTTCATGTTATTAAATTATGTTAAATTTACATTTGTATTAATTTTCAACGTTACATGGTGCCGAATTGATAACTTTTGAAAGAAATTATTCCCGGAGATTATGAACAGTGTAAAAATTCGACCATCGCCACCACTAAACCTAACGACTTATGTTTCGAAAGCTTGGTAAGAATGGTATTGAACTGTGATCGAATTGGATAAAAAGCCAGATAAAGTTCAATTGTTTTTGTTTATTTCAGCTATTGGTTATGAAGCGGTAAACATTTATAATACTTTTACCGATGATAAAAAGAACAATTTGAATGTTTTAATTGAAGCGTTTCAAAAATACCTCGCGCCTAAAATTAATATTACGTATGAAAGATTTTTGTTTAACAAGATTTTTCAAAGTGAAAATGAAAAATTTGATGATTTTCTTACAGAATTACTAAGCAAAATTAAATCCTGTCAGTTTGAAACTTTACATGACAGTTTAGTAACTGATAGAATTGCTATTGGTATTTACAGTGATTGTGATTCCGATCGTGAGAAATTACTGGCTGAAGATGATTTAAACAAACAAACTCTTCATGGTAAATTATGCACGCGATGCAAAACCTCTCACAAAAAGTTTGAATGTATGGCTTATAAAAAGCAATGTTTTTCCTGCTGTAAAGAAGGCCATTTTAGCAGATGTTGTTCTTTGAAGAAAAAAAGGTAGCTACAGTAAATAGCTCATTTAGCGAAGATAATAAAAAATCAAATAAACTTGTTATTAGTAGTATAGCCAATAATCTAAAATCTGGTGATTGGTATGAAAGGGCTGACTTTGAGAACAAGTATAAATTGAAATTCAAATTGGATATGGGTGCTTAATGTAATGTCCTGTCATATTCTTTGGCTAAGAATGCAAATTTAAATATTAAATGTTCTGACGTACAGTCATTGATATAATTTTCTAATCATAAAATAAAAGTAGCTGATGAAGCTTATGGAAAGTTGAACGTTAAAAAGAAGACATATACTGCTAGATTTATAATAATACAGTGAAACTTGAATAATTCGAAATTCTGGATAATTCGAACTTTTCACTCGGTCCCTTGAGTTTTGTATTAAAATAATGTTAAAACATCGTGGATAATTCGAATTTTTCATACGATTACCTTTAAAATATTACTATAAAATTTGTTCCCGAGATTTTTCTCAGCTAATATATTTTAACAGTCTTTCAAAAGAAGGATAAGGAAATACAAGAGAAGCCCCTAACTAGTGCATCAGAAGATATGGTGCGTATACATGAACTTCGAGATTTTTTTTAATTGAAAGTCATGCATAACGTAGAAGATTCTATTTTTGTATCAAGTCATATGCTATGACACAAAGATTGTACTTAAAGAAGAATTAAAAATATCTGACTATTTTTAAAAAAGTGTTTAATAATTAAGCTCGTAAAAAATATTGATTTAATGGGAGGGGGGGATGTAGCAGTATTCTTAGATTTAAAGTTTATGTGTTAAAGCTTTGATTGTATAGTTTTAATTTATCTCTTTTTTTTTGACAAAATAGTATATGTAATTCAAATTTTTGGATATTTCGAATTTTTTTCTGGTCCCTTCAACTTCGAATTATCCAAGTTCTACTGTAGAAGAAATGTTGCAACCTATTTTAGGAAAAGATTCATGTGTAGAAATGGGTTTTGTTAAATGTGTAAACAGTATTGGATTAACAGAAAGTTTTTTTTAACGCCAGCACTACTGAATGAGAAATAGGCTGAAGAATTTTACATATGACATAGATTTAATAAATGAACCTAAGCTTGAAATATTCCCTGCCAGATGGAATTTAAAACTGCGTTCAAGCAAAATGTGCTCGTTTAAAGTTTTATTTATTTTTAAAACTAGAATGAAGCAATAACTGTTATTAAAATACTGGCAACACGGCATTTGGTGTTGTTTTCCCGCTCTCCACTGCTCTGCTGGTAGTCAAAAGAAAATGTTTATGATAATGTCAATGAGGTATGTAAACTAATTTTTTTAACATTCACTTAAGTTCTTAGAACAATCAGTTTGTGCTACAAAACAATAACTGATGACTATTGACAACAGACAAAAAAAAAAAAAAAATCAATGGTGCATGTTTGAATGCAATTTAAAACAAAACTGCAGGTGAACGCATCTAAAATTGTCAAATAATTTATTGTTTTTGCTATATAATTTTTTTTATGTTCAGTGCTATTCATATATACCTAATAATTTAATACACTAGTGCAATTGTGTTATTTTTCATTGGTATGTGTTCAGTTTCTGCTTTTATTGTGTGTGTTGGTTGTATATGTATGTCTTGGGCCTTTCAGAAACGACTAGTAATGATTTTGATAAAAGTTTGGGATTAAGTTTTTATTTTTCGTAGGAGGGGGGGGGGATCAATAAAATATGTTCTCTTCTAAAGGAAAAATAGTGCTCACTATTACTTTTATCTGATGGTTGCAATATATTGCAGAAATTGGGTTACTTGTAAATAAATATAACGATTTTGATGAAAGTTGGAGGTTAAGTTTTTTTTTTTTTGATGAAATATTGCTTGAACCTCAGTAGCAGAAATTTTTCTGTCAATCTGCGACAACTATTTACGTTTTAGAAAATAATCTGCAGCATAATTTCACAATGAGTTACGGAAAAAAAAAACAGATTCAGTAAGCATATTTTTATCACAAGTTTGCATTTATCTAATGTTATTAATCTGTCAGATATGTCAAAGCATTGTAGTTATAGAATTTCCATTACATATTATATATAGCTAGATAAAGAGTTAGCATTAGCAATTATCTTTCATATTATATAAGAACTACTATTTTGTTTATGATTTTGTTCATACTGACTCAAGTAAAATACTTGCAGGAGACTCTAAACATTAAAATTAATGCAACTTTCTAAAATGTTCTTATTCCTGTGTAACCAGATGGAGGGACATTAAGACGTATAAACTTTCTCTTATCAACACACTGTAAAAAATAGGTTCTTAAAAATAAGTATATATTGTCTCAAAATAGCCCCAAAACAATATATACTTAAATTTGAAAACCCATGTACTTATTTTTGATTTTGAGTATATTGACATGCTCAAAAATGGGGTTGACCAATAAGAATCCCAATATCCCCATGTTTGGCATGTCAATGTACACAAAAATGAGTACACGAGTTTTCAAATTTAAGTATATATATATATATATATATTGTTTTGGGGCTATTTTGAGACAATATATACTTATTTTTAAGAACCTATTTTTTACAGTGCAATTACAGTTTGTTCGTCATTTCCATCTGTACATCTTAATTGCATTTTGCTCACCTTCTCAATGACCGAGCCCCAATTTTCACAGAAAATTTGTAATACTGGAATTGAAACTGTATTTAACCCATTAGGCGCCAAAGCTCCCACTGCAGGAACATTTAATTATGAATTTTTTTCTCTACAATAATTAAGTTAAATACAGTAGAGAGTCAAAAATCCACATAGCTTGGGACCAGAGGTTGTATGGATTTTAGGATTTGGCAGATAATGATTATCACTTTTACTAATGAAAGCAGAATATTATTCAAACTAAACACACACTAATGAATAGTGACACAATTTCACTTGAATATTAAATTATTAGGTACGTACATCAGAATAGCACTGAACATTAAAAGAATGTACATAACACAAATAATAAATAAAAATGAAATTTGTCAAATTTCGATAAAATCTATTCACATGTAGTTTGTTTTCAAAACTACACCTGTACGTATACATCATTGAGATTTTCTTCTGCCCCCCCCCCCCTTCCCCCTGTATATTATAAATTGTCATTTATTCTTATTTTGTAACACAAATTTATTGTTTTAAGAATTTAAGTTAATTCTTTCATATGGTTATGTCTTCATCAGATAACATTTTTTAAAATTATTTTGTTATTGTATAACTTGTTGATGGATTTAATGTATTGTCAATAATTTAATTATCAGTAACTTGGTTCTGATAGTCTTTTATGTTATTAATTTTCTTTTATAATCATAAAATGCAAGTACACAATCTGCATTCGAGATCATTTTTAAAAATTCTGATTTGCAGTTTGTAATTTACTAATAGTGAATTTTATTGTTTATATATTTGACAAGTTGTGTGGATTTCGGACTTTGTCGGATTTCTGGCTCTCTACTGTATATATATTTTTTTTTACATTGAACGTTGAAGTGCCTAGCTTCGCTGGTAATTTTTTCAAAAAGTTTGTAATGCAAATTGTATTTTTATTTATTTATTTTTTTAATTATTCAAATAAAATCATCTGTTTCTAAGAAGAGAAAATTGCTAAAATAACTTATTATTCAAGTGCAGGGGTTTAAAATGATGGATATTAATTAAAAAAATTATTTTTAAATTGTAACAAACAGGGATAAAAAAAAATTAAAAGAGTTATGCAGTTTATCAACATCCATTAGGTGCCATGTCTCCCATTTTGGAACTATATCATATCTTTGAACAAAATAAATTTTTTTAAAGTTATATATGATTAGGAATGCATTTTGTAACAAAAGCGTACGAAAATGCAAAATTTTTGAGTGAGATAAATATAGCGGGGTTAAGTAACTTAATGGGTTATGTAACATCATTGAGTTAAGTAACTTAATAAACACAGGTATTTTCTTTGACAGCTCAATAAGACTTTCAAATAAATCCTGTGATCTTTTCAGATCCAATTTCTTTTTTTATAGTGCTAGCGATCCATTTATAAAAATACTGGTATTCAAACAAAAGTGTGTCAAGATCATCAAATTTTGAAATCGATACAAAATCTAGTCTATATTCAAAGGTGCAATAAAAAAAATTACATGAGTAGTGAGTGATATTGAACAATTCTACCTCTAAATAGGTTCTGCAATTTAATGAAGCAAATTTAAACAGAATGTTGATAGTTATGCTGCATATGGAGAAAGAATGGGAATCTTCTGAAGGGAACTTCATTAACGATCCGTAGCAAATGCTAAAAAGGGGGGGGGGGTTCCCAAAAAATTATATGAATGAGAGATATTGAACAATTCTATTTCTTTATAGGTTTCAGAATCTAATAAAGTAAGCTTAAAATGAACATTGACATTTATACTCTGGATGGAAGAAGATTGGAAATTACAATGCTTCTATGGAGCGTTTGATTGCTGATCGTTAATGGAGAGGGGGGGGGGGTTGTAAAGCAAATATACAAGTGAGAAATAGTAAGCAATTATACTTTTTTTTTTTTTAGGTTTTGGAATCTAAGTAAATAAGTTTAAAAAGAACGTTGAGATTTATGTAGCGGATGAAGATTTGAAATCGTAAGAATTCCGCGAGCCGTTTGATTGTTGATCGTAAGGGGGGGGGAGGGTCACAAAAAATTACATGAATGAGAGATATTGAATAATTTTACTTCTTTATAGGTTCTAGAATCTAATAAAGCATCTTTAAAATGAATATTGACATTTATGCTGTGGATGGAGAAAGCTTAAAAATTACAACGCTTTGATTTTGTGGAACGTTCAATCACCGATCATTAGTGGGAGGGGGGAGGGGGAGAGTAAATATTGAATAATTCTACTCTTTATAAGTTCTGAAATCTAATGAAGTAAGTGTTAAAAAATATTGATATTTATGTTACTGGCGGGAGGGGGGGGGGAATGGAAATCGCAAGGATTTTCCTGATCTGTTTGATAGCCGATCGTTAATAGGGGGTAAGGGGGAGGGGTCACAAAAAAATTATATGAGTGAGAAATATTGAGCAATTTTACCTCTCTATAGGTTCTAGAATTTAAAAAAAGCGTGTTTAAAATTGACATTTATGTTGTGAATGGAAAAAGATAGAAAATCGCTATCTTTCCTGCCAAAATCGGGAGATTTGGAATTTTTGCATAATGCTGATTTGGAAATAATCTGCAGACTAAAAAAAAAATCTGCGACGTAACGTATGTCGCGCGTCTTGCATTTTCTGCTATGGGGGCTTGAACATATCTTCGTCTTCAAGAAAATTATTATTCCCTGTTAACATTATATCTGCTGTTTGCAAATTTTGATAGAATTAGGATTTACTCAGTAATGGATTTAAAAATTTTGAAAGATTGGGCTTTAGGGTTTTTTATGGTAAAAAATTGCTTGAATTTATTTTCATTTTCAGGAAAATTTGCATTCGCCGCTAACATTTTATTAGTCTGTTCCAAAATATAGCAGTTGATTTACTCAGAAATTGAAATGGATTTAATGATTTCGATAAAAAAATTAGCTTTAAAGGTTTTTTGCGATGAGAAATCCATCTGGTTTATCCTTTTTTTCGTAAAGATTAGCATTTACTATTAACCCTCGTCTGTGACAAAATATGGCAGAAACTTTATATTCTTTGAAGTTACTTGAGAATGATTTTGTTTAAAATTTAAATTTAAGAGCTTTTTGTGTTTACAATTCAATCTGAATTGCCACCTCTTCAGGATAATTAGTGTTCACTAGTAACTCGTGCCTTGCCCTGATAAAAACTTGCAGATACTTACTTTTCTTTTAAAGTACTTGAATGATTTAAAAAATAATTATTCGTGAAATTTTTGATGTTAATAGAAAGGGGGGTTCAGGGGGTCTCCCACCTGTCAAGTAAAAATAGTCAAGTTAAATGTAGTTGCTAAATTTAATTGTTTCAATATGAAATTTAATTTAATTTTACAAACATACCATGATTGAGATGAAAATATTGTAGTTAGTTGTTTTATGTTTGAAATTCAGTTTGATTTGAAAAAAAAAAAAAAAAAAAAGTGCATAATTCTGTACTGATAAGTATAAAGGAATTAAGTCTATATTCTTGATTTTTCAGGAGACGAAAAATAAAGTTAAACTAACTAAAAACTAATCAGAAGAATCAATTAGGAAAAAGGGATTATGTTGATTTATACCCTTTATACTGTTCAGTGATTGTCAACCTTCATTTAATAAAGGGAAAAAATTGAATTAAATAGTTTATACAAATATTAAAATTCTAAATTTCTGACTTAAATCTTTTTTTTACCAATGGATTTTCTCAAAGACTAAATGACATGGATTTAAATCCTTTATACCAATCGATAGAGAATTTTTTTCTGGGTCTGACTATGTACTTAACTCAAAATCGACATTTTTGGACTTAAATCCTTCATACTTATCAGTACAGAATTAAAAATGGCATTGATTTATGAAAATACCATTTTGGCACCATTTTGAAAAAATCGCCAACCCGTAGACAATACATATCATCCTATGTTACTGCTGCACTTACAGAAGATTCTTTCGATTTTAGATTTTGTTAGAACTATTTATTCTATGTTAAATTTTTACGTTTAATTTTATCAGGTGTTTGGTCTGAGTAACATTTGGGGGGAAAAAATACTGCATTTAAACCCAAAATATCTGAAAAATTCGCCATCCGGCAACTAAGCTGTGGCAAGATTTCGTCAGGATCATCGCTAATTTCGACTTCCTCCTCCCCCCCCCCTTCAAACATCAAAATTATTCCTATATATATTCTGTTTATTATATTGTATAACACATTTTGTTAGGAATCTATGTAAATAAAGAGAAGTGTCTGTCAGTGTGTGTGTGTCTGTCAGACCTACAAAACGTGGCAGATGGGTACCTGAGACCCTGCAGGTGTACACCTGATCGAGTTTTTTAGAATTTCGAATTTGAATTTTTGAAATTAATTTCTTTCCAATTTTAAATAATCGCTTCTATGTTTCATTTTTATAAATTTTATTCTTTTGTTTTAATCGTCTGCATATCTCAGCAACAGCTATTACCTATGCAATTTATTTTTCATTTATTTAATTTATTTAAAGACAAAATCTTTTTTCTTTATTATTATTATATTTATTGGAAATCAAATGGTAATGCTGTAAATTTTTATAGTGTAACAACTTTGTATTTTTCATTTTTTCTAATTAATTCCTTTGAAAGAAAAATCTTCTTTTTTTTTTTTAAATATATATGAGGAGCAAGAAGAGTGCTATTTTCAAACAAAGGAAAAGGCAGGGTGAAGTGCTCTTCTGAATCAGTCTAGTGGAAACTCTAGTAAATATATTTGGAAAGTGTTTATTATTTGTATTAATCGCATAATTTTTCTGTCTTATTTAAATTATTGTTCTCAGCTACTTCTGCTTTTTTTTTTTTTTTTTGGGGGGGGGGGGTCTCTTTGAGAAGCAGCATTGCATCAGTGTATTAGAAACTTTGATGCATTTAGCTCCTTTTTAAAGTTCAGCAACCTTTTGGCAAAAGCAGTTACTAAAAAAATTTGTATTCATTTATTTATTTTTGGTAAAATATAAAGTGTTATTAAAGTGTAATTGATCAAGATCCTTTTTTTCTTTTTTTTTTTTTTTCACCGATGGTAGATGCCACCAATTAATTTCAAGAAAAGATTTGTTGTAGCCTTGCTTGATGATGGTTTAGAATTAGTACCAGCAAAATGGATTTCTGCAGACAAGTGAAAATGCTCATTTCCTAAAACTACGTCAGCTAAACGTATGAAACTTGCTGCAAAAGGCCTTGAAGATAAGGCCTTTAATTTTTTTAAATTTTGTTTATCCATTACAGGCACATATAAAAAGGGCCTGGCAAAGATGGAGGAAGCTGATTAGGAATCGGATGGCTTCACCAGTACCGACATTGACTGCAGAATTGTTGAAGATAGTGACTCCATGGTTCGTACACTTAACAATTTTTGAAAAGTGCTTGAGAAAAAAAAAAAAATCATTTTCAAGTGCTTAAAAGTGCTTGAAAATTGCTGTAATATGTAAGTGCTTGAATTTCATTAAAAAAAAAAAAAACTATTCTACTGCAATTGTTCCCCCCCCCCCCACTGTTCTGCTCAAAAGAGATATTACAGATAGAGTCAATACTAGTCTTGCTTTTGTCTCCACGACAGTAGCATGTGTTTTGCACCTGAAGAAGAAAAGCGACTTCCTTTCGAGATCGGTTGTGTTTTCTAAAATTTCATGATTTGTGAAGAAGTTTTCAAGTTTAAATTTTTAACTATATTAGGCACTATGGCAAAATTTAGGTGAGACAAGTGACATTGGCGCAGAAAAGAAATTGTCACTCGCAGAAAGAACTGCTTATAAAAATTAAAGACATTTCTAAATTTCAGAAGAAAATAAAACTCATGTCTTATATTTAAGAATATATAATATTTTTCTGTTTTATGAAATGCACTATTTATGTTGCCTACTTATTATTCCTATTTATTGCATGGGGAAGCAGCAAATCCCCCTCCCCCATCAAAAAAAAAAAAAAAATGGTATGTGTGTGTGTGTGGATGCATCTAAAATCGTAGGTGAAAGTGCTTGAAACGTCCTTGAATTTTTGTTACTCCTAAGTGTATGAACCGATGTGCATCATTAAAATCACAAATTAACATTTCCTGAGACATCAAATATGAAGTCACAGAAATCTCGTAGTGGCATAGCAGTGGCATCTTTGGTAACTATTGTCAGCAATTAAATTTGAAGCTGATATTTATATGGCTAGTTTTAACACTATTATAGGGTTTATTATTTTCATATTTTAACACTTTGCGGTCTAAGCCCGAGCGTCACTCAGGTTGCCGTTTTCGGCGAAGTGAACTAAGCCCGAGATTCTCTCAGGGTCAACTTTTAAATCTCTGAGCTATAAAAGTACTGACTAAATTCGTTCGCCGACTTTTCAAATATCATCTACGAACCTCTTAGTTCAAAAAAAAAAAAAAAATAATAATAATAATAATCTATTCGCGACTAGCTATAGACACGTGAAACTTTTAGAAAAGCTCAGAACACGTTGACAATGCATTTTTAAAAAATATTTTTAACACACTGTTTCGGATACCTGCTGCCTTCAGCATCGTTTATATGATTCAACAGAAAATTTATTTAACTAACTTCCCGACTAGCTAGACATTTGAAACTTTCAGAATAGTTCAGAACACGGTGATAACGCATTTTTAAAATATTTTTAGCCAACTGTCTCGGTCCAATGACAATGCCTTTTAACATTATGTATATATTTCGAAAGGTGTAAAAAAGTCATGTGGGTGCCCACATCAGATTTTTTTTTTTTTTTTTTAAGGATACAATTTTTTGTATAAACTCGAAGCTAGCACACAATGAACTGTCTCAGTACGTAAGATACTTACTTTTAAACTCGTCTTAAAAAAAAAAAATAAATAAAAAAAAAATGCATTAATCAATTTTAAGTTGAGAAATAAATTGCAGATTGAACTGCTAAAAAACTTTTCATTTGTTATACAGTCAACTCCCTCTAACTCGCAAATGTTTTGTCTAATAAATATTAGAATAAAATATTTCTTCAATATTCATAAAAATAATCTATCACATTCATATATAATGGTAAATAATTTAAGCATATTCAAATAATATGTGCCATTAAAATGTAAACAAACATATTTAAAAAATACGAAAAAAATTATTTTTGAAAGTACAGAAATAATATTCATCACTGATTATTTTTTATTTTGTTAAACATTGATGTAATAGTGGTTTGTTTTAAATTTTTCATATACTTTCCTGACATTCTTTGGCTTGACTTAGCACTAGTCCATGTTGCAGGAAAATAAATACAAGAATGTTACTCCCCCCCCCCCCCCCCAATTGTGTTTCAAAGCAAGGATTAAGCTACAAATTTGATTAAAAAAAAGAATAAATGTGAGAAATTTGTGAATTTTTTTGAAACATGAAATTTAAATTTCTTTTACATTAAAAAATCAATTGCAAATTAGAAGGATAATTTGCAGATTATAGGTCTGTGGATTAGAGGGAGTTGATTGTATTATAGGAAAATAAAGTTTTTGATGACATGTTGTAATACAGTAATTATTGCATACTGGTTCTTTTAATTATCTGGATGTTTGTTAAAAGCTGTTTTATCAAAAAGCATAAGCAAGTGATCCAAACTATTTATTATCAGTTAAAGAAATACAATTGTTTAAATTGAAATTGATCTTTTTACTGGATTTTGAGTCTTTTGGAGTGTGATCTGATCTTCGGTAAAAATCTCATAATTATTAATTAAATATGCAATTAAATTTTTCTAGGCATAATTAAAGTTAGTTAAAGTTGTTTATAAGATAAATGCATCCATCGTATCTTACAAATCGGCAATTTATAGGATCAATTTTTAACAAAAACAGTGTCTTCAATTTCTTCAAGCTGGTTTTTTCTGCCTTGGAAGAAACTTGCAAACCCAGATATGAATCTCCATGCAAATTTGTGTTGCTCTGCTATCAGTCATTTTCCTAAAGCACCAGACATGCACACACACATCTTATATGTATTGATTTATGAATGTAAAACTGAAATCTATGTTAAGAGAATACCAGTTATTTATACTCTATTATTCCTAAGTTAATAAACCAAATAGTCAATTTACTAGAATTGATCTGTGGTGTTGTAAGAATCTTTAATAACTATCATTTCAGAAGCTAAATCTCATGTTAACCTGAAAAATCTAATTTTTAATTATCTTTATAATTTGTTTTTTTTTTTTTTTTTAGATTGCTGAATTAAAGAAATTTGGGGGCCATCATCCATTTGAAGTAATAAAGAGAATAATGATGCATCTTATGACCGATGAATTAGGTACTGAAGGTCCTTTTCGTCATTAATGTTGTGCAATATTATATTTGGTAAGTATATTGCATCATTTTTAGTAGTACAGATTTTAATTTAAAGCAGTACATATCAGTATATTTTTCCTGTTTTAACTTGTGCTACAGAAACTTGGACATTAACATGTAAGGCTATAAAAAACTTCAAACACCAGCCTAGAGAAGCATGGAGAGATGCATGTTAGAGTTCACCTGAAGAGACAGAAAGTGAAACACTTGGATTAGGTAGCAAACCAAAGTTACTGATGTTATTTCTAGAGTCATAAAGTTAAAGTGGAGCTGGGCTGGGCACATTGCGAGGAGAAATTATGATAGATGGACCATCAAAGTCTTATTTTAGGTACCAAGAGATAGATGAGACCACTGTGCCGAGAGATGAAATTGTGAAGTTTGGAAGGGAAAATGGAAAAGAATTGCAGAAAACGGGGCAGTTCAAAATCACCTAGGAAAGGCCTTCATCCTGCCGTGGATTGATAAAGTTTGAAAATGATATAATAGGGTGTTTCATACTGTTCTCTGCATACTGGAAATAAAATATGTCAATAAGAATCAGAATTGCATAGGAAAGCAGGGCCACCCTCAAAATAAAGTACAATAGCTAGAAGCATCACAACACACATTCAAAATTCCATTCATTGACATTCATGTATGATTGGCATCAGCTGGAGGGATTGGCAAACATTTTCAAAAATACTGAAATTGCCAGGCCATGAAACTTTGAATAATATCATATAAATGCCTTTTTTCATGACTGATTTATTTCAAACACGGTGTTGAATTTTTAGACCATATTGAAGAAAACCATTTTTATTTCTCTGACAAACTAAAATTTAGTTTAATTCCATGCAATAGGAATATCTTAAAATTTTAATAATTTTTTAATAAGTAGTATTTATTATTTAAACACTGTTCATGGCTCTTGGGAGGAATTTTGTCTATTTCACTTTGATGAATGTCATCAACACTGAATGACGTAAAAGCCACTTACCTGTGGTCAGTACATCAAGCTGGTACCTGCTGGTACCTGTACACCCCATCGCTGCATTTCTCATATACAATATATAATGCTTTTCAACCATGTAGACATTCAAAATCTGTTTTGCTCATTTTTGGATGCTTAAAATTGTTTTGCTTCGTTGAATATTTAATTATTTGTTTGTACCAATACCAGTCGTTTGTGTTAAATTTCATTTAATTTTGGTGATTCCGTTATGGTGTTGCAATTTTTAGAAACATGATTTTATATACTGTGTAATTTTTGGCTCCAAGTTTAAATGATTTTCTCTTTTAGTCCCTTGAAAAATTTCTAAAACGAGTTCTACTGCATTATATTTGTAATTTCTTTTCTGTTTTTAGATGTGGTAAGAATTCACTTCCCAGAAGTAACAAATAAAGAGAGTGGAAAACTGATAGCGAATTGGCTGAGACATGCCACAGAAAGAAAAAATAAGAAAAATAAACCCGATTCTCATCCAATTTCTGATGCTAATACATGTACATCGTAAATAAAAACATTTTCATCCAAAGCTGTTGTCTTTTCTCTTTGTTGCATAAGAAATGCTTGTCGTAAATTGTTCATTAGTTTTCTTATTTAACCAAAAGTTTTACAGTGAGTTATTATTTCAAAATTATTTGAAATTAAGTTTATTTTTTAAACTTTGTTATATGAATACTTTTGGATGTATCCATTAATTTATCAGAACTTTGACAACAACGATTAAAAAAATTATTTAATTTCTAAATTTATAATTGCTTTTACCTTTATATTAAATTATTGGTTTTCTTGAAGCTATTAATAGACCTTCCAAATACACTCACATAACACATGTATACAGTATGGAACTGTTTATCTGAAAACATCCAGAATCATATTTTTGACAGTTAAACTTTCAATTTTATCTCTCCCCCCCCCCCCCCCCCAAAAAAAAAAAAAAAAAAAAAAAAAAAAAAATGGGTAAAGAATAAAAATTTTGATAACAAATATGTATTTGTATTTAATTATTTCATATACAGTGAAACCTCGTTAACATGAATTACTTTTAACCCGAACTGTGTGCATAATCCCTGTCAAAAGGAAGATTAGTTTGAGTTACTGATAACATGAACGTATTTTTTATCCCCTTTGAGATTCACTTTAACGAAGTTCCACATTATAAATAAAATCACATTATTTTTAAAACTTTACGAATATTTTGCACTTTTATTGTTGTGAACAAACCAAGATTTTTTTTTTCTTTTATAAGAAATAAAAAGGAATGTAAGTATTAATTTTTTAATTCCAAGTGAATAATATTTAGTGTTTCAAAATCATTGATTAATCAGGTTTTCAAGAGAAATCTTTCAGATTAATCAATAGCTAAAACTTGATTTTAAATATCAATTTTTATTTAGATATTTCTTAAATGAACATTCATGAAAAACCGTGAACATTCTACAAGTTTGATTTAATGGGCTTTGCTTTGAATAGCCAGTTATCCAAAAAGAGTCTTGTCCCAACTATTCTTCATAATTGGTTCCCTTTGTACATTACAGGATATAAAGTGAAGTCCTTAGGAGGCTTTAATCTGTGCTACCATTGGCTGTAAATATATTCACTGGTGCAGCAACACTAGGAGTCCAGCCAATTAGAACTCCCGTCTATGTTTTTTTTTTTTTTTTTTTTTTCCAGAAATTTAGCCATTTACAAATAAAGACAACTGAGAATAAGTTCAAAATATTACTTTATATATATATATAAACATTTTTTTTTTTTATAATTGGAATTATAAATCTGCAACCAATGGTTAGAGGTAAAAGCCCCCTAAAGGACTTTGTGAATGTTCTATATATTATATATATATAAATAAAATAAAATCATTTTATAATTATGTAAGTTAATATTTAAAAATTCACATAAAAAGGTTTTATCTAACTTACTGGGGTGATTCTCTGTTCAGATTTCGGAAAATTTAAAGCTTTCTTTTGATATTTTGATTAAAATTAGCTTGTTATGAAAGGGTAATAAAACATATTAATTTATAGCAATGTGCGTATATTCAAAATCTAGACAAAACATACACCCATTATGAATGTATGTAATATGTATACATATTATATATATATATATATATATCTGTACTGATAAGTATAAAGGATTTAAGTCCATATTCTTGATTTTTCAGGAGACGAAAAATAAAGTTAAACTAGCTAAAAACTATTTAATAAAGAAGCATCAATAAACTGGCGTTGTAAAAATATTACTTACAAACTTTGAATAAACACCATAAAATGCAACTGCAGCACTCGTGCTTACTTTATTCGCCTGATGAAGGGTCGTGTGTTTTTCGACCCGAAACAATTGTTGCGAGTTTATTGCATTTTATGGTGTTTATTCAAAGTTTGTAAGTAATATAGCTAAAAACTAATCAGAAGAATCGATTAGGAAAAAGGGATTAGGTTGATTTTTACCCTTCATACCATTCAGTGATTGTCAATCTTCATTTAATAAAGAGAAAAATTGAATTAAATATTTTATACTAAAGATTAATGCTAAATTTCTAACTTGAATCTTTTTTTATCAATAGATTTTCTCAAAGACTAAATGACATAGATTTAAATCCTTTATACGAATCGATAGATAATTTTTTTCTGACATCATTTTTGGACTTAAATCCTTCATACTTATCAGTACAGATATATAATGTGTAGAAAAGATAAAAAATAGAAATGTTTTAGAAATTAATCTATATTAACCATCTGACTGCCTTTTGAAAAGGGCAAAATTGTAATGTTTTCACTGCACAGATTTTTCAGAGTATTAAAATAATGCTTATTTCAATTTGAGATTGAAAATTTAACTATGCACATGATTATAATACGACTATCTTTTGAGACCTTCAAGCTTGAAAAACAATCTAAATATCCATAAATATATAATTTTTAATTTCAAGTGAATTGTAAAAAAAGATAGATCAATGACCGGATATATCCATCAGCAGCAGTCAGATGGTTAAATTTTGTTTCAAAAAATTTCATGTGCAGTTCAGAAAATTTTATTTTACTCAGAATCACAACTACGTAAGTGTAGTTTTAAAAATATGCAAATACTTTGCGAGCTAATAATTTTCTAAAAAGTTCCTGGATATTTAAAAAATCCTTAAAAATATTTACTCTTTTAAACATAAATTCTTTTAACATTTTCTTTCTGTATAAAATTTAATTATTTAAAAGAAGTTTATGCAATAATTGCAATTATACATTGAGAATAAGCTGGTGTCTGAACAGGCTAGCCATTTTTAATTAATTACAAAAACCTTTTACTTGCCTCATACATGGCCGGAATATTTGCTGCAGGGTGCCCTGTTCTCGTCAGAGGCAACTACTGTGTTGGAGTCTTTCTCAGTCCAAGTTTGATGTTGACGTGTAGCTTCCATCAGAAGGTGGTGCTACATTTTGTCTGGATCTACTGTGTCATTGCCCTTGCATGCGTTAGAGGCTGTAACTATTTATATGGAACTCTATCTTCCTCTATCTACTTTGATCGCGGTGCCTCCAATAAAATAAAAACATCACAATTAAATATATCAGTATTCCCAATCAAGCCAAACCATAACATTTTACAGCTCATCAGAAATGATAAAGACCCCCTTCCCCCTCTAGAAATCGCAGGAATTTATAAAATACCTTTTATTGACCATGCTGAAAAACCTAAATGTTACATTGGCATGACAAAAACAAAGATTAGAACTAGAATTAACGAACACAAAAAGACTAAAAACTGGAAAAATCACCACAGCCCTTACTAAGCTTTTAATAATGATGAAATTAAAATTGACTTCAATGGAGTAAAAAAACTCAATTACGTGAATTATAAATACACCATGTAGCATGAGTTCATAGAGATAATTACTGTCCTTATCTGCGTGTAACGACAATGACGCAGGGGGCCAGACAGAATGTGATGCCACATTCTGATGGAAGGTACACGTCAACATCGAACTTGGACTGAGAAAGACTCCAACACAGTAGCTGCTGCCGCCAAGAGCAGGATGCCCAGCAGCAAATATTCTGACCGTGTATGAGGCAAGTAAAAGGTTTTTGTACATACAATTGTTTAAAGAACATCCCATGATGATCCTCAGCAGATTTCAGAATGTTATCCCCAGGATGTCCTCAGGATGTCTAAGTAAAAAAAAATAGTCCTGAAATGTCCTGTTATCAGCCAAAATTAGGCCTCCTGGGACATACTTTGAGCGTCCTCAGGATGTCTAAAGTTTTTTAAAAAATAGTCCTGGTATCAGCCAAAATTAGGCCTCCTGGGACATACTTCGAATGTCCTCAGGATGTCTAAAGTTTTTTAAAAAATAGTCCTGGTATCAGCCAAAATTAGGCCTCCTGGGACATACTTCGAATGTCCTCAGGATGTCTAAAGTTTTTTAAAAAATAGTCCTGAAATGTCCTGGTATCAGCCAAAATTGGGCCTCCTGGGACATACTTCGGACGTCGCTGGGATTCAGATCTTGCGGACATTTTGTCATCCTGAGGATGAACATTGGATAAGATTTGGATGTCCTGAGGACAATTGGAGATCCGAAAAAGTTCATCCTCGGACATCCTGAGGATGGTTTTGTGCTGTCTGGGTAGTGAACATAATGTAGACATGTCCATATTACAGCCAGATTCAGTCTATATTTCATCAGATTATGTAGATATTATGTTGAAATGTCCCCACCTTTTATGTAATAAGTACGTCTTTTAGCTGAACAAAATAACGTAAAATGGACATACGTGAACATAATATAGACATGTCCACTTTCGTTCATATTAAGTCTAAAAATTACCCATGTTAGTTCATATAATTTTGGAGTGGAAGGCTGATTTTTTTTTTTTTTTTTTTTTTTTTTAATACCAACTATGTGAAAAATTCCAGAGCCGGAAATCGAACCCGGGCCTTCCGAAAAGCCGAAGGCCTGGGTTCGAACCCCGGCTCTGGTATTTTTCACATAGTTGGTATATAGTTATATATATATAAAAAAAAATCAGCCTTCCACTCCAAAATTTTCTGAAATGAACTTTCATGGTTGATGAATAAATTTCTAAATTAAATTACCCATGTTATTTTTAGATTTATTTAAACATAGATGCTGGCAGAATGAAATCCTTAGTGAGTTTTTTTTTTTTTTTTAAATAACCTAATACTTGGTGTCACTGTCATTCTAAGCAAAATCTACATAATGAGCTGTCTGTGAAATATGCAGAAAAAGCCCAAAAAATTATTTTAAAGCTTTAAACTTATATATATATATATATATATTAGTAATTAAAAAGTTTTAAAATATTATTTTTAAAGTTATCTTGATTAAGGCAAAAGGAGAGAGAGGGAAAAAAAAAAAAAAAAAAAAAAAGAACACACTCACTATCTTTTTTTATAAACCTAATATTAGTGTCGCATATTAGTTTAAGCAAAATCTACATAATGGGCTTTCTGTGAAAGCCACAAAATGAGTTAAAATATTATTTTAAAGCTGTAAACTATTATATATATATATATATATATATATATATAATTTAATAATTAAAAAGCTTTAATTTTTTTTAAAGTTATCTTGAGTATGGCATAAGGAGAGGGTAAAAAACTTCCCATGTGATTTATTTTTTCGCACAAAATATTTTATATTTTTAAATTTCATTCATTGCCAGCACCCACGTATGTAAGTCAGTTTTTTATGAAATCTAGCTAGGATTCAAACTTAGTTCCTTTGGCCCAATGAACTATTATTCCACTAAAAGTGATGTCCTCATTCAATATTTCACCTGCCTAAGTTTCATCTTTTCTTTATGTGAAGATGCAGAATTACAAGTGATCTTTTAAAAAAATATACAATCACATTGTGATGGAAAGGAAAAGTTTAAGGTTGCTCACTCCTTTTGCGACTTCCCATCTCTAATCACCAAATCCCATGTACAGTCGGCTGCAAAATTATTCGAGCACTAGCAATAATCCTTGCCAAAAAAAGTACACTTAATACAGCTTTGTTAAATAAATCCTTGTCAAGTCATGTACTTAATCAGTCTAAGAACATGATTCGACAAGGATTTACTTAGCAAAACAGTCTTAAGTGTACTTTTTAAATATAGGAATTATTGGCTAGTGCTCGAATAATTTTGCAGCCGACTGTAAGTCTATTTTGAAATTTGTTTATAGAATTACTCTTTACCTATTTGAAATTTTGTTTTCACATTCAGAAAATTTACAACTGTTATATTTGTACTCGTTCTCAAAAAATTGATTTTTTTTAAACTTTAAAGTTTTATATTATGGCTAAAAAATGAGAAAAATGTATTTAGTGAAACGCATCTTTGAACTCAAAATTCAAATTAAAAAATAAATAAAATTTTGGAAGGGGAGTACTAATTTAATGGTTGTGTATTTTTAGAATGTGAAAATGGAATTTAGAAGTAATATTTAGGTCATGTGCAATTCTATAAACAATTTTACCCATAGAATAACAGGAGCTTTGGGTGACCTTGACGATTTGTGATGTATCCCTATGAGTCATAACTACTTTACACATGTTTAAATAAAGGCCAAACAAATTTTTACAAGAATGAAAAATAAACAGATGAAGTTGCACTGACTTGTGTGCCCCAGGCTTTAATACTGGCCTGCTCACTTTTTACCCTTGTTCAGCAAAAATCGGCATAACAGTTATACATGAAATTATTCGTTACTTAATTTTTAATAATGAAGTTAAACATTTCCTCCAAAAAACCTCATTCTTTAGATGTATTTACAGAACAGATGCTAAGGCATGTTTTTTTTTTTTTTTAAGAACTCTGGTTTGAACACACTGGCCAGGTCATTTTTGTAAAAATTAATGTGTGTTTTCATTCAAAAATATTTTTAATAAATTTACACTTTTTAATATTCTTTTAACAAAGTACATGAGGCACTTAAATGAATATTTTTTAATTTTCTATATTTTACATGTTCCACAGTTTTTTCATGGAAAAATACGAAATGCTTGCTAATTTATATGTATTAACCCTTTGCACTAAGACTTTTTTGCTTCGGCGAACCAGCAGCACACAAAGGGATTTTTCTCTTATATGCTGAATAACTTATCATTAACATAAATGATTTCGCACACAATTTAATTCTCGAACGCAAAGGGTTAATTCATATTCCATTTAAGAGTTTTCTGCATACACGTGTCCTAAAAAGATTGAAACGTGGTTTAATTCTTTACCTGTTAGAGATGAGAGGGTAATGTAAATTGCAGAAGTGTACAAAATAAGATAGGAAATAAAACTATGCTAATAAAAATATCTTCCTGTTAATTTTCAAAAAATTACATTTTTTAAATTTTTATACGACCCCCTCTAGACAAATTTTGTCAATTAGAAAGTTTTTATTTTCAATGCAACAACATCACTACAAAAAAACTGCATTCTTGCATCTTTAAAACTGAATGAATTTTACTTAATTGAAAACTGAGGGACCATATATCAAAATAAAAATGTAAGTTTGTGACATATTATAAAAAGATAAAATAAAATGTATCATAGCATTTGCATTAAAACGATTCTTGAGTATGTTGGATAGATTCACGATCAAGTTACGTAATACATTTTTTTTTATATAATATGTCACAAATTTACTTTTCTATTTTGATATATGGTCCCTCAGTTTTCAATTAAGTAAAATTCCTTCCATTTTAAAAGTACAAGAATTAGGTTTTTTGCAGTGATGTTGTTGCATTGAAAATAAAACTTTCTAATTGACAAAATTTGTCTAGAGAGATCGTACCCTCTCATCTCTAACAGATAAAGAATTAAACTATGTTTCAATCTTTTTGGGACACCCTGTATATTTAATCTGTGTGAATAAATAAACTATATTTTCCTGGGGGGAAGGGGGGGAAATAATCATTTAATCATTATTTACCTGAAAATGTTTTTGAGTCCCTATATTAATCTTTCATTTTCCACATACAAATATTTAAAATAAAATATTTTTATTTATTATTATTAATTAATTTATTTATTAATATTATTAATATTTTTGAGACATTAATTATCCCTTGATACATGAGAAAAGCAAACTTAAAGCAGTCAAATAATTTCTTGAATTTCATAAGTAAATCCAAATAAAATATTAAATTTGTTTGAATTAACCTGGCAGGGAAAATCTTCATTGTTTTATATTGTATCTTGAAATTAAATAGAACTATACCTTTTTGTATATAGTATTTTGTATTTGTATAGTGTATATAATTATTTAAACACCCTATTACATTTTTCTGTTTTATTATTTAACGACATTTCTTATTTTATCTAAACCACCGTTAATTACATGTTTTAAAAGTACAGCGGAGTCACTCCAGATTTTTCCTTTTTTAATAAACATGTACTTATTCAAATTCAGAAAGTGAACAATAGTGCATCACCGCATGAATAAGTTTTGCATAAAGTCTTTAGTATGTATTGTTGCCTTAATCTTACTTTTTAATTTATACCAAGAGTTTTAACACTCTGTTTATTGCATATCTCATTTCTTATAGAATGAAGATAAATGCATGAATTTAAACTCATTCTTGCAATCATCCTTATATAGCATATCAATTTATTTTATTCTAGTAAAAGCCAAGCAAATTATTTTACTTATTATTACCAACCAAAATTTTAATTATAATTTCATTACCAGTTATTGCATTTTCAAGTATAAAAGACCGTCATTTAACAGCCACAATAATTTCTTGAAAGTGTTTTTAAAGAAATTAACAGTTAAATGAATAAACTCTTTTTCAGTATATCGAAGTGAGAGAGTTACGGTTTCACAGAAATTATCCACCGATATATATAAATAGATATGTTCGTTTATTTATTTATAAATTCCAATCCATACAGTCGGCAGGAAAATTACTGAAGCACTAGTAATAATTCCTATTTAAAAGATGAGTACTTAATACTGTTTTGTTAAGTAAATATTTGTAGAGTCATGATCTTAGTCTTATGCTGCTTATAAAAAAGTAAGTTGATGATGAAAATTAACGATCAAACTAAAAAAAAAAAAAAAAAAAAAATGTGGATGTGTGCTTCAATAATTTTGCTGCTGACTATAACAGGGCCACTTGAAATCAAGCTACCACTTGAAAATTTATTATCTTGGTAATTTTTGAAACACAGAATCAATTCGAACCAAAGTTGGACAGTGAACTTACAGTCGGCAGCAAAATTATTAAAGCACTAGCAATAATTTATAAGTAAAAAAAAAGTACACTTAATACTGCTTTGTTAAACAAATCCTTGCGAGTCATTTTCTTAATTACTAAGAACATGACTCGACAAGGATTTATTTAAAATTTCAAAAAATTTGGAAAAATCAAAATAATCTTATTTCAGAACATGAAATTACATTTTTATATAAGTGTATTTAAAAAAATAAGAATTGCTTCAACGTTAAAAAAAAAAACAAAAAACTAATATTAATTAATGAATAAATAATGTGTAAGTGACAAACTGTGTATTAAAAATAGTACATGGTTAACATTTTAGAATGCTGACTTATTTTTGAATAAAATCCACATTTTCTATAAATAATACATCTTAATTGTCAAACTTATTTGCATTACTATGACATTCATTTCTTGGATTAATAAAAACTCAATTTTTATCGGCAAAAAATAAATAAATAAATAAAAGCAAAAAATGACATATATTTTGTAAACATTAGGTCTCAAGATCTGCGAAAAAGGCAGATTTGCATTGCAAAAGAACAGGATTTAATAAAATAACCCCCCTTTTTTTTTTTTTTTTTTAAAGTATATATCTTTATTATACATATCTGTAAATTAAAATACCCACTTTGAAAAATAGTTAATGCTCTAAAACTAAATTTTATTTGTCTAAAAATAATTAGAACTAATAATAATAAGGGATGAGATTTTTCAGGATTTCTTTGTACATTTTTATTTTTTATTTCTTTTTTGTAATGAAGTATACTGCAAGTAATAAAGCTTATGCTTTGTAAAATTTAAATTTGTACTTTCTGATATGAAGTTTTATTACATAATCTAATTAAAAAATGATTTTATACATCCATTTTAGAGAAAACAATCAGGTTTTTTTTTTTTTTTTTTTTTTTTTAATAGGTGAACAATAAAGCATTTATTTCTTTCTGTAATTTTAAAATTTTGCCATCTGAAATCTTTTATTTTGTGCTTAATGTTTATTTTTTGCATAACACTCTTTAATTATTTTTTTGGTCAATCTTAACCTTAAATAAAAAACTGTTTTGCATTGCAATATATATAATTATAAAAATTTTAAGTATTCTTTCCATTATCGATAATGGAAAGAAAAAAAAGAAAGAGATAGCTAGATACAATTGCAGGGTGAATTGTGATACTATTAAAAAAAAAAAAAAAAAAAAAAAAAAACCTGAGAATTATTGCAGGATTGTTACAGCAATGTTAAAATAATTCTTTAAAAAAAAAAGGAAGAAGGTCTAAAATTAAAATTTTTATAATTAGACATATTGCAAGTTCTGTAATAAATTAAAATATAAAGGAATTCATATTTAAACGTGGCACAGTCAAGCTGATAAAATTTATCAATGCATTAGGCTAAAATTTACCATGCATATGGGAATGTAAATAGGATTTTTTAATTAACTGTTATACTATATAAGAATACAATTTTCTCAACTGACAAATTTTAAAAAAGTTAAATTACTTACAAAATGTTTTATGCATTTTTACATTTCCTACAAATACACAGCGAGGGAAAAAATAAAATAAAAATAAGCATTTGTCAAACACATATATGTGTAAATACAGTTTATAACTTATTAATAAAGGAAAAACAAAAATATTAGAATAATAATAACGATCAAATCAGAACTAAATATATTTTTATTATTCAATGCATTTGAAAATAATCTCCTTTTTATTTTAATCTAAGAATAAAGGCTTAACAAGAATAATATTATAGCGTTTATTTAAAGTTTTGAACTTATTATTTCAAGGTGTAACATTTTTACAAATATAGAAAAAAGATATTAATACAGCAAAAGTAAGTTGCTATTTTGTCACAACGTATATATATGTTTTCAATTAGTTTTTCATAGACTCCAATGAAATTTAAAAAAAATCAGAAGACTAATAAGAATTACAAAAACAACAACGCAACACAAATACAGACGAAAAAGCAATACAAACGTAGTAAATATAGGCCTAGAAGCAGCTAGTGAAAGTTGAGAGAGCAGCAGTCTGAACAATAAATGAGATAAAAAAGAAATACAGGTTTCATTTCAATAGCAAAATTTTGTGGAACATAAAACTTTCTTATATTTGATTACAACATCCGCATTAATAAAATGGCGGAATACAGGTGCAGTTTTAGCTCAAGTATTTACGTAAACTGGATTAGTTCAATTTTCATTCAATTTATGTGCCTAATCTGACGTCCATATTTTGTACGTTTTTCGTAGATACGTCTATGTCCGAAATTTCACATATTGTGAACATACTGGAGCTGGAGATCTACGTTCAGAACTCGTCTATAGACGTAACTCGGACGCGATAGATGAAATATGAACATAATATGAACGTATGTGTTATGTGGGTAAGAATTCAACATTACTCTTAAAGAATTTACATTTGTCAGCATTTAATTTTGCATTGTATTTTTGCAATCTTGCCATCACAGTCTCTAAAGTAGAAAAATGCTCATCTTCAGTAGCTGATGAGATTAGAATATCATCCTGGAAGCATATCACATTTGGAATGCCTTGTAAAATTTGTTCCATTATCGACTGAAAGATTGCAGCAGCTGCTGATATACCATACATCAATCTGCTTGGTCGAACCAAACCCATGAATGTATTTAAAGTTAATAACTCTTGAGAATCAGCATCCAATTCGATTTGTTGGTATGCTTGTGAGAGGTCTAGTTTACTAAAATATTTTCCTCCTCTCAAGGTAGCAAAGAGATCTTGCTGTGTGGGCAAAGGATATTGATTCGGGTCAAGGGACTTGTTTACAGTTATTTTGAAATCACCACATAATCTGACAGAATTGTTCTTTTTCGGAACAACAACAACAGGTGTTGCCCATTTAGAATGTTCAACTAATTGCCATATGTTATTATTTACTAATCGTTTAATTTCATCAGAAACAGATTTTTTTAAAGCATATGGTACAGGCCTAGCTTTACAGAAAACAGGTTGACAATTTTCTTTCATTTTAAGGACAGCTTTAAAATGTTTAATTGGCTGATCACTTACCTTGAAAACATCACAATACTTTTTCTTGAGTGCTTCAACACTGTCTACACAATTTGAGGACACTGAAAATATATCATTCCAATTTAGCTTGAACACACATAACCAATTTTTTCCAAAAAGGGCTGGTCGATCACCTTTAACAATAATTAATGGTAAGTTATGACACTGGTTGTTACACTGTACTTCAGCAAGGATTTCACCTACTACTGGGACTTCTTTTTCATTGTAGTCTTTTAATTTGGTAGTTGAAGACAATATTTCAGTTTTGTGTAAATTATTCTTCACCCATACTTCTGATGCAATGGAGACATCAGCTGCAGTATCAAGTTCCATGTTCAATGGTTTACCATTTGCAATCACAGAAATTACATACTTTTTCTTGCTTGAGACTTGGTTTATGGATTTCACAGCAAAGAGAGAAGCCTCAGAGTCATACCCAACCATTTCCATCTTTTTTGCTGACGAGGCTTTGTTTTTGCTCATGCACACTGGCAATGATGCCTTGTTTTTGCTCATGCACACTGGAGATATATGCCCACCTTTTCCACAAGCATGGCATTTTGCATTTTTATACTTGCATTTAGCAGGATCATGAGCAGCTCCACATCGGAAACATTTCGAAATTTTCATAGGTTGATAGTTTTTCTTTGCAGCAGTTGAGGAGCTCTGTCGAATTTTGTTGACAACAGGAGTAAGTGTCTTCATATTAGCTGCATCATTTTTAGCGATTTCGATAGCCATCGCTGTTTCCACCGCATCTGATAGCTTCAGATCTTTCTTTGCCAGGAGTCTTTTCTGAATATTTTCATTATTTAATCCACAAACAAAACGATCCCTTAATGCTTCATCAAGGAATGCACCAAAATCACATGTAGAAGCTAGCCGTCTCAATTCCACTAAATACTTGGAAACAGACTCTCCAGCTGTTTGATTTCGTCGATGAAAGCGAAAACGTTCAGCAATGATGATTGGTGCAGGTTTAAAATGTTGCTTAAGTGTGATTTTTAACTCGTCATATGTGCACTCGCTCGGCACTTTTGGAAGTAGTAAATTTCGAAGAAGTTTATACACATTTGAACCAATTGCTGAGATGAACACCGATACTTTCTTCTTGTCTTCCACATCGTTAGCAAGAAAAAAATGTTCAAGTTGTTCAATATATAAATTGAAATCATCTTGTTCTACATCAAATGAATGCAATGTGCCAATTAGGCCTAGCTTACTCATTATAGTAGGTAACGTAACACGTCAATGCAAATGAAAGTTCAAATCAAGTGAGTTCAGATTACTCGTCGCAAATATAATGTACTTGAAGTAATATACATATTAATACTGAGAAATTACTCTCATTAAGGTAAGATGAAATATTTATTAAAAAGACTTCAATGCCGGTCGCATACTTACTGCAAACGTGCAAGCAAGCTCACATGTAAACATGCTTACGACTTGCGGTTACAGCGTGTTTTGTATAACAAGTTGAATTATTTTCATGTACTGCAGTTAACTGATCACAAAATTATTATAATAAATTATTAAATATATTACAATTCTATAATTAACTCAGATAAGCTAAAAGGAATAATCTTACGTTTGATGAGGAAGCAGCACTTGTAGTGTCAAATGCCTTTCTTATCAGGGGGCGACGACGTTTCAACTTTCTAGGAGAAGTAAATGAAAAGACTGAAGGCACATCATCTTTCTGCATATTTCTTCGTTTTCCATTTTTTGAAGTAATAAAATCAGTATCCAAAAAATGTGTTGAGCATTCCCTTATAGTATCCGAAACTTCTACATTTTTTCGTTCATCACGTGGAATTTTCACAAGCCATTGTTTTCGCATATTTCTATCCCTTGGGAATGAAAAACACGAAATTCCCTTTAATGTAGCGTTGTTGCTGCATTGTGGAACAGCACAATGTTGCACCATCGTCTTTTTTTTTTTTTTTAATTTTTTATAAAATCAAATGATCAACAACAAGCAGCATCAAGCTATGCAAAACCGAAACTTCCCGCGCTGCCCAGCCCACAAACAAACGCCAGTGACGTCGTTGTGACGTAGTGGGCGTGTCTCGTTCTAATCGTCAATGAGGTTTATCCCGGTGACGTAATGATCACGTGTCGGTGGTATTTACCTCTAACATCGTGGATTGTTTCTTCTTGAACTAAGTAGTGAGCGCCATTATTTTTATTAAATTTTTTCATTACTTTTTGTTAAAATTTCTCCCCTTTTTCTCAGCAGTGAATTTTTAAGATCATAGTTTATTCTATCCTTGATCGGCTGGATATTTTTCCCATGAAAACATCCAAGAATACATTCTCATTCACAGAATGAAGGACACGGAAGTTCTGCTGCTTACAAGAAAGTATTAATGGGTGTAAGCTTTTTAAAGCAGATTTTGTAATAAAGTTCACAATTCAAGAAGTTCAGAATGAGAGAAATACTGCTACCATTGTATCAGCAGATGTCAAAGCTGAATATAAAAAACAGAAATGCAATTTAAACATGACCATCGCAAGTGACAATGAGGTATGAATGTTTTCATATTCCATAGTGTTGAATGTGATTAAAATTAGTTGTAAATATATTTGTAATACTATAGTTCATTATTGTATCTCTTCCATTCCTTGTTTAAATGATTTTTTTTTTCTTTTTTTTTTTTTCATTATGCTGTGTTTGTTGTGTAGCTAGAATGAGAAACTTTTTAGACTATTCGAGCGAAGCATGTATGGTGAAATGTATTAAAATTAAGTAGTTTATTTTTAATTTATGACCCAATTTAATCCCCTTCCCCCTGTATTTTTGGAAGTGCCTATTAAAATTAATGAATAAGCTTAGTGTAATTACATATTGTGCAAAAAAGCATATTTAAAACTTCGAATTCTACAAAGATACCCAGCTTGATAAATTATAGAGGTAGTTGCGCAGTTCTAATGTCATATATTTAAAGATATTTATTGTTTATAATTTACGTATTCCAGATAATTTTGATTTTATTTTCAGTGATGAAAGTTCATGCAATAACTTTTATTCTTCAAAAATTGCAACTTTAGTAAGTTATTGTGCCACGAAATATAAAGTTCATTTTTTATAAACGATTAATGTTAGAGAAACTGTTATTTTATTCGTCTCAGAGAAATCTGTTTGTAAGAAATTTTATAGATATCTGTGTTTTGAGCCAGAGTCATGGACATGATTTCAATGAATGGCTATGTTTACACTTTTTCAACACCTTTATATCATATGGCAGCCTTGAATCACATTATTCATATAAATTACACCCCTCATACAAATTAAATATTATAGGATATAAAATGTATGTATATATATTCCCACCCCTTTTTTTACCTAAATATTTTTTATATATGTTAATTCCACTTTGTTGATTTAAATAAGAAATTGACCAAATGCATAAGAATTCTTATGTGTGCCAGCTATGTGTGAATAAGCCAGAATAACTAAGTTAATCCGAAAATCATATAGCTGCATGTAAATCAAATATTTGTTGTACTAAATTTCCAGTCAATTGAAGGATTATGTGAAGTATCAGAATTTGTTTTAGCATTATAAAAATAATTACTAATTCTGTGTCTACCACTTTTTATGGAAACCATGCCTTTAAACATTCTTATAACATGCTTTACTATATTGCTGCTTCATGTATAATTTTAAGCGTGTACAAGGAGACTTTCTACTTATTGCCTGCTGAAGCCTAAGACCATCATATATTCTGTGAGGAATTTTATTACAAAAGTTACTCACTACCTAATGTAGGTTTTTAAATTTCATGTTCACATTCAGAAAAAGCACAATCATTAAATTTGTTCTTGCTTTCTAAAGATTTATTATTGCTACTATTATTTTATTTTCTTAAATTAGAAAAATTAATTTATTCATTTTTCAAATTTTACAGGCTATTTCTACCAAAAAATTTTAGTTTGATAACTGTAAAATTACATCCAATTATCAGTTTTGACAGTTAGGTTTAAAATTTTTTGGTCTTCAATACAAGCCAGTCGAATTTTAAAGTGACTGCATTGTCTTTTTAAATACATTATACATGAATTTAATCAAAGCTAACAAATTACACAAATAAAGAAATACTGCACACTAGAAGCATCTTCAAATTTACAGAAAATATCAAATGAATAAAATTTTATTTTTTTCTCTGTGTTAAACCTGGAAGTATAACAAAGTAATTAGTAAAAAAAAAAATCTGTTATTTTATTTGAAGATATTAATTCATTATTTGGGTAATTTTATAATACCACAAGATTGTGAGAAAAGTTTGTCTACTGTTAAATTGTTATTTAATTTAATCAGGCATGAAAGTTTTCAGACTTTTAGTCTGAAATCCTTCCCTTTGAAGGTCGTGTTGGCTGTTTCTGAGATCTGTGTAAATCCAAAGAGAAACCATAACCAAAATTTATGTTGGGGTGGGGGGGGGGAGAAAATCATTTTAACTTCCCAAATTATGTAACTATTTTGCTGAAAAATCAACAAAATTACTGCTTCACTGTTTTTAATTTTTATTTTGCTGCAAATTTTTGAAATAACATGATTATTTTGCTGTTAAATATGATAAAATTTTGTACTATTTTCAAAGTTAATTCCAGAAATGTGTAATATTATATATTTGCTTTTTTGGTAGCAAATTTCTGAAACATGCAATATTTTCACAGTTGATTAGGGAATTGTGGGTTTATTTCACTACTTGTTAAAAAGAAATTACATTTATTTACAGCTAAATTAAATGCTTAAGTTAGGGGTAATTTCTGATGCCAATTTCCAAAATAATGAATATTTTGGCACTACCAGGAATAAAACTTCTTTTTTTTTTTCAATATGTGTGTGTCTGAAATATGTAATTATTTCATTAAAATTTCTGCCTTTTTGTTTAAATGTATGATTAGCAAATATGTAAAATTTGCCGATTCTTTTTTTTTTTCTTTTTTCTTTTTTCTGCCAACTTCAATGAATTTACTAATTGATTTGTTTACTGTAAGTTAACAATTGTACACTTTTGTGTCTTAATTCCAAAAATACATATTTTTGCATTTTATTGTGATAAATTTGTATTGTGTGCAAGTTCAGACTTTTCATTTTTTATAAAACAATTTTATTTGTTAGTTATTTTTGTTTGTTATTCTTTTTTTAACAAAGAGAGATGGGTAACCAAGGTGAGCCTGAACCTCCGACTACTTCTGAAACACGAGATACAGCAGACCCAGACCATAAAGCGAAAAAAGGATAGGCGACTTCGACTAGCAACCGCAAAGAAACGTGCCATCTTAAAGAAGTTTCATCAGATGAAGATTATTCAATATCTAAAGCCAGTAAGTCCACAACCTGACACACCGCACCATCCCACTGGTGAAAGCCATCAACCTGAGGCACCCCACGACAGCCGACACAGAGCCTGGTGAGTGTCTAAGTTGTGTGGTGTTTATTAAAATCACTGCACGACTAAGATAACTCTCCCTGGCAACACAAAGTTAATGCACATCGCTTCATCAAAGGATATGGAGGTAATAATTTAATTTTTTTTTTTAATTAAATTATTAGTTAATTTATTTTTTAATTTAATTTCATGTAAATAAAAAAACAGAATTTTATGACAATACTTATTTATTTAAACACTTATATTTAAAATAATGATTGTTATTATATGAATGATCAGGACCCTGTGCATTTTCCGGAACGTGTGTATACGCAAGTGAAGTGTGACGTCACTGACCATCCGTGGATGCAAGAAAAATATTTCCTATGTTAATCGCCCATTGTATTTTTTTGTAAAAAAATTATTAAAAATCAAGGGAAATTATCCAGATTTCTGATCGCCTTCTTCATGTTTGTGTTTTTTGTTGCAATGATGGTCGCAATCCAATTTTCTTTCATTTAAATCATCATCTCTCAATAAAGAATTATCTGAAATATTAGGAAGTGCTTCGTCTTCAAAATTTATTGAATCGCCGGTATCCCCATAGTGCGGTTTGTACGGTTCAACTGGATGACCCATTGTTTTGTCTAGTATCTTTTTAAGTATTTGCTCTGAGTTTGCACTCATTTTCCTTAATCGAAAAAAAAGTCGACAGCCAAAATTTTCAAAGTTATTGCCAGTACCTTTAGAGTAAAAATGCCTACCTATGTACAACATTCATTTCGGACACAATATACTGATGCCGTCATCATCAGTACATAATCTGAAATTGTACATACTTAACTGTACTGTAATTTCATTATTTTTATAAAACAAAGGCATGACCCAGGAATTAATTTTCTTGGGAATTTCCAGGAATCAAGTTTATTGTGATTTACTGCCTGTTGAGCCGCATGTGAGTTCAGACTTTATTTCATATGCATTTTTCAATGACTAATTCAAAATTGCTATTATATTCTTGTGTTATTTTTCTTGCCAGATTTGAGTATGATTTTTGTTTGATCTCTTGAAGTTTCCTAGATGGCAAAATCATATGAATTATATGCACTCTTTCTTAACTCAACTTTATAATCATACTAGCTGTTACCCGCGACTTCGTTCACGTGGAAATTTTGATGTGTATGTGTGGGAACTGACGGTTTGATCATAATATGTAATGTAATGAAACCTTTTCATTGTGGTGCTGTGCAAAACAAAGTCTGATAAAGTATACTAAAAAAAATTTGTAACTCATTGAAAGATCTATGGGAAAAAAATACAATTTATTTTTATTCTAACACCGATCTGTATGCAACATTAAATGACTTATTTTCCGTCAGCACATGCAAGTTCTGGGCACTTGCAACACGGAAACAACCAACATATAATTGACCGCGTGAGAAGCATGGAATTCCTAAATGAATGCCTGTCACTTTTAAGGTTTGGCCCTGGGATTTGTTGATCGTCATTGTAAAAGCCAATTTAGATGGAAATTGCAATATTTGGAAATAATATATTTTTAAAAGTTGAATCTTAAGAATCTTTGCAAGCGTTTTTTGAAATCTAGCAATACTTTAAATGTATATACAGAATATGATTTATTATCATAAATTGACTAAAAAATATCATAAAAAGTATAATCAAAATAGGAATTAGTTTTTATTTATTTATTTTTAATGCCAAAATAAACAAATAAAAAGTTATCACCAACATGGCGATAAAAATTAAATATTCGTTCATAGGGATCCTGTACTAAAACAGTACTGCGTTGCAGAAGTATAAAAACTGGGTCGTCAATTATGAATTTTATTTCGAAACCTTTCTTTGTATGATTTTAGTTCACTATTGCACAATATTAATCTGGTTCTAATAATAATTTGGTGACTGGTGAATTAAAATTTTAATTATGTGGTGAATTTCATATAATATTTATGAGTTTCAAATTTTTAAGTTTTTTTTTTTTTTTTTTTTTTTTTTTTTTTTTACAAAGAAATGATTTTTTTTTTCCATCTCCCAGCGAATTGTTGAATAATATTTTAGTTCTTAAACAATTTTGGACGGCTTTGCCCGCTTCGTTGGCAAACTCTTTTCTATATAGCTTTATAAAAAAATAAAAAAAAAACTGAAATCGGTCAATAGCTCGCTTTGGGTTCCCGCTGCCTTCGGCAGAGACTTGTTCGTCCTTGCATTCTCTGGTGCCTGTCCCTATTGCCTGTGACAATAGCTTACCCATGGGCTTCCATTTGGGTGCTTATCATATATGACAGTTTTGATACGGACAGTATCGAAAAATTTGAAGTTGCTCTTTTATATCTGAATCCCAGTTACATATGAACAACATGATACGTGATGTACATAATATTTGCTCTCAAGTTACTTCCTATATTTATTTGATCTAACCGATCAATCATAGAATGACAGCAATTTCAAGCCCCCTATAATATTACAATATGCTATGATCGGCTACTTCTATCGCATGAGAAAATTATTTTTATTATTATTATTATTTTGTGGTTATATATACTTCATGCTTAGTTAATAGTAGTTGGTATATAGAAAAATAAATAAATTGATTAATATGTAAGTATTCCAGACTATTCTCTATCTCTGTACCAAATTTCATCCAGATACGTTTAGCCGTTTTGGCATGATTGAGTAACAAACATCCATCCATCCATCCAAACTTTCGTATTTATATATTAGTATAGATATCGTTATACTGTTATTGATGAAGAAAACTTTTTTTTAGATATTGTAATGATTAATGGGTTCTTTTCCTTTATCCAGGCTCATGGAAATCACCAAATGCGAGCCAAGTTGCCAAGCGAAGCAAATGTAAGAATAGTTTACGGAATAAAAGTCGAAATGCTACATTAGGGTTGTAAGAAATTTAGGGTTATAAGAAACCAAGCCATGGCACCATACAAACAATCACATTATGGTTGTAAGAAATTTTGGTGAAATCTACATTATTTGGTGATTTTTCGAAGTGAGCCAAGTCATGGCCCCATACAAACATTCACTAGTTGCCAAGTCGCCAAGCCCAAATCATTTTTCGCTAAACCAAGCCCTGACCCTATACAAACATTCACATTAGGGTTGTAAGAAATTTTGGTGGAATTCTACATTATTTGGCAATTTTTCCATGCGAGTCAAGTCGCCAAGCCCTTAATAGTATTTGGCAAGTTTTCCCATATGCCCGGATAAAGGAAAAGTACCGATTAAATTAATGTAACTAATAATTAGAGCTGTAACTAATAATTAGAGCTGTAGCGAGTACTCAGTATATACTCGGCACTCGACCTATTTGCCGAGTACTTGGTACTCGGCCAAATGTAGGCTATGTATTCGGCCAATACCGAGTAGTTGTGGGAATTTCACTATTTTTATGCATTATTGAAAGATATTTATTTATAACTAAACTAAAAAAAATATGGAAATATAAATACAGAGTCATTATAATTAAAATTTTTGCTATAACAGCTGTCTGCAGTTAAAACGGGCTGTTATCAAACTTAGTATAGAGATGATTCATGATATGAGCTTTTAATTATAACTATCTTGTATGAATGTAATATGCATTATTTTATAAAAACTTAGTACATGAAATTGTATTTATAAATCAGACAAAAATAACATATTTTAGAAAAAAAAAAAGAACCTCTATGTAATATTAACTCAAAATTTTCGTTATTCATTTGTGCAAATAAAAGTAAGACACTTTCAAATCGGTAAGAAAAGATTGATTTTGAATTTTATACTATAAAATAATGTAAAAAACTATCACCAATTCGGATACAGTTTACCGTTGAGTAAAAGGTGCGTTTATTTAATATTTTAAGAAAAACAACACTTTCTAGCTAAATCTCATCAAGTTATTAAAATAATAATAATAATAATAATTTTAGTGCAATTTGTGGAATAATTTTATGTTCTGATGCGAATATGCTGTGCAATTAAAATAATTCAGATTTTTATAATTTTGTTATTTTCTCTCAAATTTTTTATTTTCTTTTTGTAAGTGAACACATAAAAAAATAAAAGGATTGATATAGTTTTCTTAATCAGTATAGTTTTTTTAATTGAAGTGGTTTAGAAAACATGTTACACAAGAATGCGATATACACAAAATTATGGAATGTGTATGGGTAACGGAAATCATGGAAGTCTGTCAAAATTAATCAGGGAAATCAGAGAACTTTTTTTCTGAAATTTTGTAGCCACCCTGTATAAAAAAAAAAAAAAAAAATGTAAATACACTAAAACGTTATTTAAAACTTATTTTCATAATCAAATCTGTTGTTTTGCAAATTATGGCCCAAAACCACCTGTTATTTTACATTTCTATGATCTGAAGATTAATGAAGCCTATCATGTTCAAAATTATAAAATATTTTACTGTTCCCCTTTTATATGTGAATTTCATGTATCTTAAATTAAGCCTTAGTGCTAGTAACTTTTATATTATCTAAGAATTATCTGAGGATGATAACTTCGCATCTAAAAAAGATGTTAAGAATAAAGTTATCAGTTATGGTTTTAGTAATCCACTATGCTGAAAGTATCAAAATATAGCAATGAACCTAATTATGTATATGCACTACAAAAGTTTTTCATGAAAGCATGCTGTTTACCATTTAAATAAATTTTATGTTCAAAAAACTTTTTCTTTAATTTTAAGATGTGCAAATTTCTTCATACATGCATCAATTATTCTTTCTTACAACTACTCGGTACTCAGCTGAGTAGTAAAAGGTCAAGTACTCGTTATTCGGCCAAAGTGCTACTCGGTGCAGCACTACTAATAGTTAATTTTCTTTAATGTTACTTGAAACTAAATAACACAATTGTTTTGATTTAAATAAAATCTACTTCCTAATTACTCTGAAAAATCTTAATTTAATGATAATTAAAAATAACAGAATTTTTTCCAAATGATTAAATATTTCTTTTTAAATTCAGTCTTTATATGTTCAACTAGCCGAATAATTTGATATTCGGCCTAGCCGAATAGTTTTAGATTCGGCCAAACTGAATATTCGGTGCATCCCTAGTTTGTAGACTGTAATGGCACCAAATTCTTTGGTGTACCTACAAGCACTATACACAAGACATACCACTCAAACACTACACACACACAAAAAAAAAAAAAAAAAAAAAAATAGATAATCCTTAATGATACTGATGAATCCCCTGCTCCTTAAATCGTTTATAAGGGTACTATAATAGCACTATGGTATATAATCTTATTTGAGTACTACAATATAGCAGTACAATGCTTTATTGCATTGTGTATAGCAGTACAATGCTTTATTGCATGGATATGGATGCATTTATCCATATCCATGCTTATATGGATAAATGCATCAAGTAAAGAGACATGCAAGCAGAAGCGGATAAATTTTCATTAATTTCCTTCAAATACAACTGCTTTATTAAAAGAATGACAAATAAAACAGGAAAGAGATAATTTTAACAAAATGCAGCATATTATATTCAGATTATTTCACAGAATATGACTTTGCTCACCATAATTTTACAAAATAAAAAAAGTTTTATTCATGAAGTCTTAAAATAAAAAAAAGTTTTTACTTAAAAATAAAAAGGTTTCTGAAAAGTGATGATTAACACACAAAGTAAATTTGCTGTGTCTGATAATTACACTGCTATCAGTTTAGAAAATAATATATGTACAAGAAAAAGTTATTTGAGTATAAATAATATAGGAATATGAGCAAATGTAAATTGAGAAAAAATGAAACCCTAATGCATAGTTACACAAGATGAAATGATTTTATTGTCTTTGTTCTACAAAAATGTGAACAAATATGAAAATTTAAAAATCTGAGTCGACATAAATTACATGAGTATGCAATGCATAATACATAAAATGTGAACAAACTGGAATGAAGAAAAAAATTAAAAACAAATGTTTTAAACAAAGTGTACACATGTGTGTATATAAATGATTTAAATAAGCATTAAAAAAAGAAAAAAAACTTCAACTGGTTTTAGCAAAGAACAATGGTTTAAATTGATTAATGATTTTTCTATGCATTCCGTATGATACTACATATACTGGGTGATAAAAATTAAATTTAAAATTGTGTCTATATTAAACATGAACAATTCGGATAATTTAACAGTCAGGAACAACATAAATTATTTCAGTTTATCTCCAAGACTTGGACCTCAATTAAAAGTACCTATCTTTATCTCATTAAATTCAGTTTTTAAAAAACCACCATAAAAAAAATAAGTGCTACCCTGATTTTTTCCTGTTAAACTTTACAATAAACTTCATTGTTTAGATTGGTTGTGTTACTCTCAGATTTCTAGGAGTCTACAATAAATTTGAATAAAACTGAAAGAATTAAAAAAAATATATGTGTGTACAACAACAAATCTTTAGGATAAGCAAAATTATAAAAATTTAACCTTAAGTATAAGGTGGAATAACCTTACTGTATCTGGTACGGTATGCACAAAATGGGAAAAAAAAAAAGAAAAGTATAACATTCATTTTGCAGTAACATTGAAGCATATAGGAGATTTATTGTAAGAAATTAAGTAGAAAATTGCCTATTTTCTTATTTTTTCATTAAAATTTAAATTATAAAATACGGGTTCCAAAATTAACTAAAAATGCTGATATATAAATTAATTGACTAATGGAGGGTAACATAGTATATGGTATGGTGCAGTCTAAAAGTTCAAGTAATTTAATGCGCCCAATAGCTCTTTCGACATGAATTCTATGTCGTGAAACTTTTTTATTTTCTTTCATCAAATGAAAATCGAATTATGTTTTTTAAAAAGTGTGGTGTAACTAACTTAAAACTAAATATAGACGATACAGCGTCACTTTTCAGAAATATTCTCTCTGTAAAATTTTGGTAAGTAAAGTCATTTTCGGTAAAATGCTCTGAACATAATACGCTATGTTCAGATGGTGTAAAATTTTCTCTTTTCAGTTTGATAAGCCATTCTTTTAATAAACCAGACGAATTTAAAGGAAATGCATGAAAACTTACATGTTTCTGCTTGCATGTTTCTTTGCTTGAATTATTTGTGGATCTAAAATATGCACAGTTTTTTTATATGTTGCTTTCTTTAACTTCGCTTCGCATTGCAGCGTAAACAAATCATGGAATACCACCGTCACGTGACTTCCGCACAAACGTTGCCAACGGTGAATAACCCTCATTACTTTCTGTAAAAACTTGTGAAACCTACATGTCGAGTTAAAAAAAATAAATCAAGGCATTTTACATGGTCCTATGTGGTCAAATTTGATAAAGTTAATCTCTCGGCGTTATTTGGCATGTATCTTCTCCATACGTATGGATAATTGTTTTCTTGTTTGAACAGTATTTTTGTCTTGATAGTGAAAAAGCACCGAAAATACTACTTTCAACATCAACTTTCTATATTTATTGGACACCAATCAAAAACTGTTGTGCAGAATCAAACTAACTTTCTGGGAAACAAGCCTTGCTGTATCAGCTGTGAAAATATATAATGATAATGCAGCTTACTTGTGAATTTGATGTAAGAAAGCATAAATAACAACAGTTTTTTCGAGAACAGACGAAGTTATTTTCCGAACAACTTAATTCTTTTTTATGCTGATATTTTTATAATGAAAATTTCATAGTATTAAAATAATAATAATAAAAGTCCTAACTGCCTAATTTTTAATTTGAAATTAAAATATTCAGCCAAATAATATTACTTTTTCTTTTATTGAATATTTTTTTTCAACAAAATTCAGGGCAATTATTTCTTTTTTCTTTCTAAAAATGCTAGTAAAATGTTGTTTAATTTTCTGCTAATATTTCATATATTTGTGAAATTAAGCAACTATGAGAATTAATTGCGTAAATTTTCTATATTTCAGATGGGTAAAGCAAGCCCATTGCATTTTTAGGGAGGTATGATAGAAAGAATCTTTTCAGAAACTTATGCTGATAAAATTTTCATCAATTAAGAGTGCCCCATGAAAAAGAAAAAAAATCTTTACTCTTATATAGTAAAATAAACTTTTACTAGTAATAAAAGTTGTTTTAACAGTTCTCTATATGTTGATCTGTGTAATTATGCAATGAAAAGATACACAATTTGTCGTAACTTTTATACAAAAGGAAACTATTTATCTGTAATGTTTATTCTAAATGCTTTTCTGAAAAGATTAAATTTAACAGGTATTTTTGCCGACATTCAGCAAAAAAAAAAAAAAAAATAACAAAACAGACTAAATTTTAAATAAACTCCCCCCCCCCCCTCAAAAAAAAAAAAAAAAAATCTCAGTGATGACATTTAAATTTGTGTCGCCATATTCATATGGAAAGAATCCTTTAACTACAGTTTAAAAAATTTTCATAGGCAACATTTATCATTATATTTTTGCAAGGGGCCTTGAACACTGCTCACATATGTGTGAATTTTGGTTCAAAAATATTTTAATAAATAATGATTTCAATAGATAATTCTGTACGCATTCAATACAGAAGTCTTAAAAAGGTGATGTTTGCTTCTTTTCTAAAAAGAGAAATTTAAAAAATGTTTACGAATACAGGAGCAAAATCTTATAACTGTGAAGTGTGCTTCAAAGTATTTTCTCGTAAAGGACATTTTGATAGCCACATTCATACTCATACAGGTGAGAAGCCTTATAACTGTGAAGTGTGTTTAAAAAGATTTTCTTTAAAAGGAAGTTTAAAAAATCATCTTCGCACTCATACGGGAGAAAAGCTGTATGTTTGTGATATTTGTTCCAAAAGTTTTTCTTTCAAAGGTAACCTCAAAACACATCTACGTCTTCATTCTGGGGAGAAGCCTTATAGCTGTGAAGTGTGCTCCAAAAGATTTTCAAACAAACACAGTTTAAGTGGTCATTTGCTTCTTCATACTGGAGAAAAACCTTTTAACTGCGAAGTGTGCTCGAAATATTTTTCAAACAAGAGCAATTTAAAATCTCATAAGCGTACTCATACTGGAGAAAAACCTTTTGCCTGTTTGATCTGTTCTGGGAAGTTTTCAGATAGAAGTGCATTTAATCGACATTTACGTGTGCATTCAGGAGTGAAACCTTTTAGTTGTAACGTTTGCTCCAAAAAATTTGCTGATAAGAGTGATTTAAATAAACACCTCCGTGTTCATGCAGAAGATAAGCCTTATAACTGTGAATTTTGTTCTAAAAGTTTTTCTCAGAAATATTATTTGAGGTGTCATCTTCCTACTCACACAAAAGAGAAACATTTTAACTGTGAATTGTGCTCTAAAGCATTTTCTCGAAAAACTCAATTAAGAATTCATCTTCGGAAACATACCGGGGAGAAACCTCATAAATGTGAATGGTGCATAAAAACATTTTCTAGTAAACAAAATTTAAATTCTCATCTCAATACTCATAAAAGAGAAACATGTTAAAGCTGAATTGTGCTCTTAAAACATTTTCTTGTAACCACCATTTAAAAAATTAACTGTGAATTGTGGACAATTTTTTTTTTTTTTCTTAAAACAAAATTTACAACTTTATATTTATTTTCATATAGGGGAAAATCTTTTTTTATTGTAAATTTTGCTAAGAGATTTTCTCATACAAAAAAGTTTAGAATGTCATCTTTGATCTTACATGTGAGTGAATCATTTTTTTTGTCAATTATATTGTGAAAAATTTTCTTGTTAATGATACTCAAAACAGGGTTCGCACAAATGGCCCCAACATAGAAAACTCACCCAGGTTCTCCTAGGCAAGTCCATCTGTGAAACACCACTGGATTTTTCAAACATAGTGGGTTTATGCTAAATGTTATCTGTTAGCTCTTGTATTCCACCTTTATAGTCTTTAGCAAACAAACCTTACTTTTTAACCTAAAACCACTTCTTCTTCTTCTTTTTTTCTAGAAATTAGTGTTATGTTTAAAAAATAAATATAATTATTCCTACCAACACCAGTTTTACCTATCTGTAATTCTTTGAACATTCCGCTCCTTATGAACCCGATCAGTTTAAAAGCGAATTTTGTTTAGAATCAATTCAATATTTACTTTTTGAATTTCTTAGAAGCTTACAGATTATTATTATTTTCACATTAATAGTGTGAGTAGAAACTGCAGTAGTTATCATTGTATAATTCTCCAGACATTTATATTTACGTATATTTAAACATTGTATTTTTACTTTCTTCTATATGTAATATAGAGAAAGTATTGGATTCGTAAAAATTTTCGACCTCGGTTTTTTGATGAATTTACACGTTTTGAGAGCTGTAGAACACGATTTGACCATTTTTAGAAAATGTCTGTCTGTCTGTCTGTCTGTGTGTGTGTGTGTGACAAAATTTTGTGGCAACTGTATCTCAAGAACTACTGCAGACAATTTCATACAAATTGGTATGTAGTTGCACCTTGACATAAATTAGTGCCTATCAACTTTTGGTAAAAATTGTCTTACAGGTTGCGTTGCCATCCCGCTTTTTCTAAATTTTTAACATGGTGATATAGGACAAAATTTTGTATAAATGTGCATAAAGAGAATTATTTTTTAGTAATCGTTATGAAATTTACAAGAATTATTTATAATAGAGATAGTCAACTGGGAAAAAAAAAATTGTATGCGTAGGTGCCGCGCCACCCCCCCTGAGGGGGAAGTACCCCCTCGAGGGGAGTAAATTTTCAAGATGGGTATCTTTTGAAAGGTCTCGTCAATACCTTTAAAACGAATGGTTGAACTATAAATCTGTGATAATTTAAAACAAAGTTATCGATTTTTTTTTACTTTTAACGAAAAAAAAAAGTTAGAAAAAAATCGATTTTTTTTTTTTACGAAATTTAACAAGACTTGGTATTTGGTTGGCCCCTGACATAAACTGAGGCTGATTAGATTTGGGGATCAATCGCTCAACAGGTGGCTCTGTGATCGTATTTTTTCTAAATTTTTAACATGGCAGTATAGGAAAAAATTTCGTATAAATGTACATAATGAGAGTTATTCGTAACCTGTGATTGTGAAATTAATATGAATTATTGATAATAGTAGTAGTTAATTAGGAAAAAAAATTGGGGTATCGCTTCCTCCCCCTTAGGAGAAGACCCCCACCCCGGGGGTTGTAAATTTTCAAGATCGGTATCTTTCGAAAGGTCTCGTCAATACCTTTAAAACGAATGGTTGAACTATAAATATGTGATAATTTAAAACAAAGTTATCGATTTTTTTTACTTTTAACGAAAAAAAAAAAAAAACTGAAAAAAATCGTATTTTTTTTTTTTTTTTTTTTTTTTTTAAATATTGTTACTGCGTGAATTTGTATAGGAAAATATAGAAGAAAGTCTTGTGGTGGCCACAGCATACTAGTTTTTAATTCACTACTTAAGGAAAACACTTTCATATAATTCAATCAGTTAAATTCAAATAATATATTTAAAAAAAAGATTGTGAAATATATTTTAAATATTGGATGCATAGTGCTGACTCTAAGATAATTTGGTAGGGCACAGCACGTGGCAGCCTTTTGTGCCTGATAGCCATTTCCTTTAAATGTCCAGTGGCGGATCCAGAATTTAGCTTTTAGGAGAAGCTTAAGATGTTCCAGATCAGTGAAAAGTTTATGATCCCAATATTAGAGTGAATTTCTTAGGTATATTAGACAGCTTTAAAAAATGTTGCAATAATTTATTTATAATTATTATATAGAGAAATTTTGAAAGATTTATCAAAAACATTTTGAATTATTCATGCACACAGGCGAGTATGTAATAGAACTACAATTAAAATCATACAATATGATCAAGTTGTCTATGGGGAGGGGGGGATAATCACTTGTTTTAAAAAAGACAACCCCATGTGATATATACATGTAGCAATAGTTACTCACAAAATTTTCAGATAATTATTATTAATATTTTTAACACTAGAAAAGGCTTGCACAACTAAACAAGTTAAGATGACATAAACCCGGCAATTCTAGATAATGTTCTTCAATGGAATGAAACAAATGTTCCTTCCCGTTCAATAATGTCAATCAAATGTTCATTCAATAATGTTCATTCCATTTAATAATGCTAGATAATGTTCTTGAATGGAGCATAAACAACAATGAAAAAGTAAAAATAAATAAACAAATACAGGGAAACCAAGAAAAACACTCACAATGCTGTAAAAAAATAGCCTTTTAAAGAGGTCACCTTTTACTAGAAGCCGTTTGGAAAATCATAAATGCGCATTGAATCAAGAAGGAAATTTTGGGAGCGAGAAAATTTGGCTCTTATATAAAGTGGCCCTCAAATATAGTGGTAGACTTTTGGAGAGGTTTTTGATTGCTGATGTTTATTAAAATATAACATATAATTACTTTAATGATTTTACTGGAAATGTTAATCAGTCATTCCAACATACATTTAAGTGTTTTCCTTTAATTTTAAGTTACGTAAATGTCAATCTTTTTTTTTTTTTCTTAGGGGGTGGGGTGAAGAGTAGTCTTCAGCCCTCTAGCCCCTCCCTTGGATCTGCCACTGGTGGCCTAGGTATTATTCTCATGTGCTGCTTTCTGAAAACAGTTTCACAACATTATTACAAGAACAAGTGCTTATTTCCTTCATGCACACAGTGTAAAGTGGTAGGCAGGGGCGGATTGTTCCATCTGGCTACCTGGCGATCGCCGAGTGGGCAACTGTTAAAAAAGGGCGAAATGATTTTTTTCTTTTCATTGTCGTTATGAACTTCTAGTTGATAAGCAAAACCTAATATAAATATGTATTTAACATTCATAAATGAATGCTACAATTCTAACAGTTTAAATATGTGGTACACCAACTGGACCAGAAAAATGAAAACCCCTGAAATAGAAAAAAAAAAAAATCAAAATATTTCTTTTTGGCTCGTATTTTTATTTATATATATATATATATATATTTTTTTTTTTTTTTCTGTTTCGGAGGTATGACTAGAGACTCTATTGGGCAGATCCATCACCCTGCCTTTCTAAAACCATAGGTGATTTCTATAGGGAGAAAGGGCAAATGTTCTCGTCTCTTACTTACACTAAAATCTGAAGAGGAATTAGCTCCAACCTTGGGGTCTTATTTTTACTTTCCGAACATATTTGACAATGAGATTCAGATGTAGAATGTTATGTTTGTATATTTTTATGAAGGTTTCCTGAATTATTTTTTTCTATTTAACGGTGATGTATATATGTGTTTGTATGTGCTCAGTGAACACGATAATGTTAAACGCTTCTTTTAATTCAGTACAAAGTTTGTAGGTATACTTTTGTCCTCGTCGTATGCCCAGTATAAATCTTAAGGAGCTCATGGCTCTTTACAGAGACACAAAGAAATTCTTTATCACTATAGGCCTTGGTCTAAAAATATTTAAAGTGTGATATCATCTTAACACTTTATCCGACTGAGTTGAAAGTTGGTAGATGAGTTATGTTACAGCTTATCATTGCACGAACTATATAGATTTTGATATGTGTTGGACTAAAAGTTTTTTTTTTTTTTTTAAAGGTACCCAAAGACTTTTTATCATTATGGCCCTTGGACTCAAAATACACTCATGTCCATAAATTAAGGTTAATGTTAGCTGAGGCAAATAAAGGTTCAAAAGGCAAACAAACATGACTTATTCATAAAGTCCATTTATTAAACAAAAGATCAAGAACAAAAAAAGGTGGTTTATGTAGGATACTATTTATAAAAACTACGATTTTTGCTCCCTGAAGCAATTACAAAAAATATATCCTTTACAAAAACTTAACGTTACATGGTTGGTATGATGGTTAATACATTGTATGTCTCTCAGATGATGAAATACAGTCCTTACAACGCCTAGGAATGCTGAGTTTTAAATTATTGATCTGATCTTGAGAAAGATTACTCAATTTAGTAAGCAATGCTCTTCGAAGTTCCGGTACACCTGTAGGAGGTGGTTGACGGACTACAATTCGTCGGAAAGTCATGTCCTACACATGCTCTGTCTGATTCTAGTCAGGTGAGAATGCTGGCCATTCCATGTGCGTGATAGTTTCAGATTGTAGGCATTCGTGTACAACGTCTGCACGGTGAGGACGCGCATTGTCATCCATTAACACAAATTCTGGGCTCACGGCACCCCTAAACAAATGTACATGTTGTTCCCGAATGATGTCCCGATAAATTAGGCCTATCATTCTTCCGATTTGAACATGCAAATCTATTCTGGTGTCCAATATGATCCCCCGCCCTCCGAACGAGCACTCCTGCCCGTAACGGTTTCGTTAAATAATGTTGTTTTGGTGGTAACGGATACCTGACGTTCTACATATGAAAGTCTGGCGTGAATCACACTGTAAGCTAAATCTGGACTCATCGGAAAACATCACGCAAGCTCACTGTGCCGCTGTCCACATTGCAAGTTCTCTACTCCAAGTTAACCGCTGGCACATTGCATTGCCGTGAGTGGAACACATCTAAAATGCCTTCGAGCATATAGACCAGTATCTCCCAAACGTCTATACACGGTTTGTCTTGAAACTGTGGCACTCGTGGCTGCAGACAGCTGACGAGACAGGTCTGATTCGGAGCTTTATCTGCTTATTTTGGCAGTTACTGCCAAATACCGGTGCTCATTCGCCATTGTAACTCGGGGCCGACCAGTACTATAACGTTGTCTGGCATTTCCATCGTTTTGGAATCGTTGCCAAAGCCTAGATATGACACTTTGGGCGATTCTAAGTTCCCCCGATACTTCTATCTGAGTACGCCCACATTCTAGTCAGCCGATAATTCTACCACGTAAAAAATTATCTGCATGCGTCCTCTGTGTCATAAACAATCGGTTGTGGCACTGAGCGGCACACAGAACGCTTGTGAAGAATTTTCCTTATTTGCTCCCATTCCTTATCTACCCCCTTCTTACACTTTGGTCACTGTAACATCATATCGGCGTCATCTGATGGCTTCCTGCAATTTGCATATTATTCTTAAAGATGTGTGTGGTATTTCTACAGGTAAAATTTTTGCATTAAAGTTTGATTTCAGTGTGAATCTGAATTATCCTTAATTTATGGACATGAGTGTACATTAAGTTTGAAAGCATCGTAACTCTTTATTCAACTGAGCTAAAAGTTCGTAGATATATTATAGGTCACCACCGTGTACTAGTGTAAATTTTGATGAGTGTGTGGCAGAGAAAAATCATTTTTTATTTCCTGTGAACTCAAATCATTTGAAGTGCATTGTGTAAAATTCTACATTCGATCAATATATAAAAATATGTGGACATGTTACAGATCATCGTTGCAAAAAGTACATCAACTTAACTTTTATAAGTGAAAGACGAGAGATTTTTTTTTCTTTTGTTTTAAATCTGAGAATACAAAATAGAATTCCTGTATATAGTCGGCAGCAAAATTATTGAAACGCTAGTAATAATTCCTATTGAAAACATGTGCACCTAATACTGTTTTGTAAAGTAAATATATGTCAAGCAATGATTTTAGTATTATGCTGTTTATAAAAAGTAAGCTAATGCTAAAAATTAGCGATTAAAAAAAAAAAAAATGGATGTGTGCTTCAATAATTTTGCTGGCGACTGTACATTGCAATCTATGGATTTTTTAGACTATCCGCGGCTAAACTGTTTTGATGTGGAACTGTCAGGAATCTCAGCAGTTCGAGGTTATGTGTTGCGAAAAACCCACAGATTTTTAAAGATGGGAGATGGGAATAAACCCGAAACTTTGGGGAATATTCTGAATTTTAAAAGTAAACAAAACCAATCACTTTCAAAATGGCTGTTAGGACTAACGCATTGAACATATCGCTTTTTTGGCAATTTAAAATTTCAGTTTAGCAAATTATCATTATTATTAGGTAACACGAGAGTCCTATGACCGAAATAAATTGTTTTTAAAATAATTTTTCACATATTTCACATCATAACAAATAATAAAATACTGTTTCTTTCATTATTTCCCTACAAAGGTTAAAAGTGTTTATAAAGAAAAAATAAACTTTTAAAAGAGCTAAATTTAACAAAAATTAATAATATATCAACTATTTTTAAATATTTTGTCAGTTAAATTTTGAACACACGAAATGAAATTAAACAAAAATGATATAGAACAAAAATTAAATGTTAAATTACATAAGTAAACAAAAACATTGGCGGTTATCTCCAAACAGTTGCAATAGAAATTCATTGAAAATAAACTGTAACCAAGGAAACCACCGAATACGCAGGTGCAAGGGGAGCATCACGGAGTATTATTGAAAGAGGAGGTGAAAGTCCAATGGGAGAAAGCTTTAAAACTGCGATGTGAATTTCTGCCAGCTATTGGGGGCGACACTTGTCTGTTTACCTTATATTTCGGCGCGAAGTACTATTGTTTTCAGTTTCATTATACTGACATGCTTTTCGAATTTTGAATTTTAAACAGTTTAATATTTTTGTACGTGCTTAAAACTACTTAATTGAGATGGGTTCATGTAAATGCTTCGACCTGGATGTAAAACAGGTTATGATAGTGACAAAAAAAAAAAAAAAAAAGAGAAAAGCCCAAGGACAGAAATGCCCGAGTTTGTTTTCTGCTCCACTTGTAATTATTATTATTAGAGACCTGCGCGGGTCGGGTTTTACCCGACAGATGATTTTTAAATCAATCCGAAACCCGACCCGAACTCGACAAAAAAAATTCCATCGACCCGAAACCGACAAAAAAAATTTCATCAACCCGAACCCGACCCGAAAAATAAATCAACATTACTTATTCATCTAAAAATCATGCAAAATAAAGTAAAATGATAAAACATGATATAAAATAAAGTCAATTTTCATTGTCACACAGTTGGTAATTTATATATAAAAAAAAACTAGTATGTTGTGACTTGTGACCACCACAAGACATTCTTCTATATTTTTCTGTCAAATTCACTAAATGCGAATAATTTATTAAAACTATTATTAAGAAGTTTAACGTGATGAATGCAAATAATTTTCATCTTAGGGAAATCAAACAAAGAAAGACAGTTTTATTCTCCATAAATAGTATATTAAAAAATGCGTTTTCATAATGGTTATTTCACTTATCAAATTTTGTAAAGGTATACACCATAGACATAGAAGTTGAGATATAGCTTTCCATCTCGGGGAAAATTGCAGGACAGCAGCGCCACCTATTGGTCGATATGCATCCAAATTGAATCGGCATAATGTCTGATTATGGTCTTTTCAGATATCTTTTTTTTAAATTATACACAATAGAACCTGAGGTATCTCTTTTCCTTAAACTAAGGAAATCTTTGTATAACACCGCCACCTATTGAATTATTGGTACCAAAAGTGGGAAGACTATAAATTATATCATGGTACATCCACATATAAATTTATGTGCAATTTTGTTTAGTAGTTCCTGAAATATAGCCTTTCCTTGAACTGTAAAAATCACTGTATAGCAGCGCAACCTTTTGAGAAATTGACATAAAAAGTTGATAGGGCCTAGGTTATGTGAAGATGCATCTACATAGAAATTGATGTGCAATTCTCTGCAGTAGTTCCTGAGATAAAGCATTCCCTTAAATTGTGGAAATCACTGTATAGCAGCGCTATCTGTTGAGTGATGGGCACCAAAAGTTGATAGGCACTAATTTATGTCACGGTGCATTTATTTATAAATTTCTATGCAACTATGTGCAATAGTTCAAGAGATACAGTCACCACAAAATTTTTGTCACACACATACAGGGACACAGACTCATATTTTCTAGAAATAGTCAAATCGTGTTCGCGGCTCTAAAAACGAGCAAATTCATTAAAAACCAGAAGTTGAAAATTTTTACAAGTAAAAAAAAAAAAAAAAAAAAAAAAAACTTGTAAACTGCGAAATCTTTTCGATTTCCAGAATGTAAATGCGAGGTTATACTGTATTTGTATTTCTTTAATTTATATATTAACAACAGTCGAGTAAGATTTATAATACATTTCTAATTTTCATACAGTTTCTACAAAAGATACATATCAGTTCCGTTGAAGAAAAGAAAACAGATCCAGATACAAATACGGATCTAATTTTCTGGCGGATATCCGCGGATACGAATAGGGAGCTCCGGTACATGTCTGTCCTCCAGCGGCCGAGCGGTTCAGCGCTCGAAGCTGGTAGATGGGAGGTGTCAGGTTCGATCCCAGGTCGCGCTCATCAACCTAGCCGTTCGGAGTTTCCGTGGTTTCCCCGAAACACGCGTAAATACGGGCTAGGACCCCTTAGAAAGACTCAAACGGAGGGCATTCCCCCTATAGGCCTAGGAAACATCTGGAGTTAATCGGCCTTAAATCCTCCAACCAAACAACCAACCTATACATGTCTAGTATGTGCAGAATGTTTAAATTAGTTACATAGTTGTAAACATACTTACATAGTTGTAAAAAAATTCTGTCAACCCGACTCGAACCCGACCCGCGGGTCGGGTCAGGTTCGGTTTATACCGGGTTACCCGAAACGATGAAGGACTCTTATTATGATTTGTTTTTGCTGCTTATGAATTATCTTGATCCGTGTAATGCCTGCAGTTTCTCGAGATAAATTAATGCTGTTCATGATAATAGAGGTTACAACATTGACATATTTTTTTCATTATTAAGTGTGTGTTGGTTTTGCGGAATAAGGCCGATAGTCTACGCTTGGGTCCTAGGCCTGAAAGGGAGTGCCTTCCATGGAGGTCTTTCTAAGGGTTCCTAGCCGGTATTTACGCAAGTTTCGGAGAAAACCAAGTAAAACTCCGAACGGCTAGGCCGACGAGCGCGACCTGGGATCGAACCCAGCACCTCACGTCTACCAGCTTTAAGCGCAGAACCGCTCGACCGCTGGTGGGCCTTTCATTATTAAGTGCGACATCGATTGCAGGACATTCTATGATTTATGTTAAAAATGGGTAACATCTTTAATTAGAATTCGGTAATTTTTCATTTACTAATTTACAATATGCAATCTAATGTGGTGCAGTATTTAAAGTATCAAAAATTATTATATATAATACCTATAAATACTCTGTAATAATAATAGTTATTATTATTATTGTTGTTATTATTGTGTAAATACTCTGTGTTTAATAATTCACAAAACTAGAATTTAAAATTTAACATTGCAAGATAATTTTCACTTATTAATTATAAATGATTTTTACTTTGTTTTAGTATTTTATAACTTGTATATCTAATTAAATGGAATAAATGATTCTTATAATATATTATTAAATGTTTCTCTTCTCACTACAACTATGCAGTTCCCTCCGACCTTATGCTTGAAATTTTTTTAATTTCCGTTGCTATAGTATTCCATATTGTATGCCACGATTTACTTAATAAAATTTTACTAAAACTAATTTGGATGAAAGTTTTTAGAGTATGCTAAACATAAAAGTTACACTAATTGTTCTCTTAAATTTCTAATATCAAGTATCCTATTACACTAATATTATAAGAAACGAAATGTATTATTAACCCAGCATGATCTCAGAAGGAAATGCCTTACTCACTAGGCTATTCTTTCTTCCTCCACTTTGATACATTTACCTTATCCTAGTTTTTGTTGTTTAATTTTATTAGGCTCAGTTTTATGCAACTCCATATGTACTATTTTTAACGTAATAATTCTCATGATAATCCATTATTATGCAAAAATTCAACTTAATTTTGTGTGTTAAAAAAAAAAAAAAAAATCCTGAAATTTTAATAACTTATGCAATTGCGTAATTTTCGCACGGGTTTACTAGTATAATGTTAAAATAGTGTACTGCTGCACTACATGATACAGCAATGCTTAGACTTAGATTCTTCATTGTCTCTGTTTCTGAGAATGATTCAGGCAGTTGAAACTGGTCATAATTTTAATCAAATATTAAATTTATATATATATATATATATATATATATATATATATATATATATATATATAAATAAGAGCAAAATTTAAAAAAGCCTTAATTACAAAATTCGCATGCATTGGTGAAAATTTCAGAGAAAAATCTTAACATAAAATTACAACTTTATTTTTTAAATCACTTTTTAAAACTAATTTCTAAAGTGCGAAAAGAAAATGAAAGAAAAAAAAAATGCATTTTATAAAAGCTACATGAAATAAATTTAATTACCAAACTAAATAAAAAGTTCAAGTTTAAATCACAAGATGGTCAAGGTTTATGATTTATTCAAATATTTAACATAGACTAGTGATTTATGAGTTAATGACAGTAATTTGTTGAAACTGCAAATCACAAATTATGATTTGTTAATTTAATTTAGTTCATTCGAGCATATAATCTTGAGTGTTTCTGCTGTATGATTTAACATGTCTATTCTAATTTTTTTTTTTTTTTTTTTTTTTTTTTTTACAACGTAATTTTATATCCGGACTATATTGGGAAATTTCATACCAATAGTAAACCAAAATAACTTTTCCTTTTACTGAAAAATATAATGCCAACACTTGAAAATTTATTGAAACAGTATGTAATTTTATTACACATCAGGTTATACACAAAAAGAAAAAAAAAAAGAATTATTTTAAGCTTGATGTTGGTAAAAGGAAATGAAAGAAAAAATCAAATCGCTAGGAACTTCTTAATTTTTTTTTTTTAATTATTATTATTTTATTACACCGTCAAATATAGCAACAACGAAAAATTATAAGACTCACTGCCATAAGATATCCAAAAAAAACAACATTCTCAAAAAAAAAAAAAAAAAAAAAAAAAAAATCTCTCCACAACAATGTGGTTTAGCTTCGTTTTTACGCATAAAGATCAGCGTCATTTTAAATGTTCTCTCACTAAGTAAAATGCTTAAAATAGTTCTTAAAAAAGAAAAAAAAAAACATGTTGTCAAAAAGACTCTATTAAATGAAATCTGCGTTCAACCGAATTTTTCTAAGCTCAATATTATTCTTAAAAAAATTAATAAAAACGAAACATCTCTCTGTTGAATAACGTTACGGAAGCTGGAAAGCAGGGTATAGCGAACGCTGGCGCCCTCTCTTAACGTCAGGGCCCGACTTGAACCACCTGGAGCCCCGGGGCAAGCCTATTTTGGGGGGGCCCCCTTACAGTAGCATAAGAGCTCTTTAGGTTTCAGAATTTCTGCATACGCCTGTAGGGGGCCCCTTCGAGAAGGGGGGCCCAGGGCATTTGCCCCGTATGCCCTGCCGTTAGTCAGGGCCTGCTTAACGTTAGAAAACAACATCGCAAAATTTCAGCGTTTCTTTCGTCTCCTCTTAAATAATACTCCGTGGGGAGCATGTCACATTACTAGTGTTGCAAAGACTGAAAAAAACCTGCTTCCTTCCCGGAAATAAACCGGGTTTATTGGGAGGGAAATTTTGAAAAGTTCTGAGAGTTTTGAAATAATTTGATGCCTGGACACAATATTTTTTTATTTTTATTATTTGTAATGATTTTCTATTTGGCATTTTTATTTGTAACTGTGAAAAGCAATTCTACTCTTCTCTTGTGTATGTATTTGTAAACGCGCGTTAACGTAGTTTAATATTTAATTTCGAATACGTTTTTGAGTGTTCTCGTGTGGAGGAATACGTATTTCAGTCGTTCGTGAGGAGGAATTTCGAATACGATTTTGATTTTGTGTTTTTGAAGTCTGCGTTTAAAACAGAACATACGTGATTTAAATTTATTTGCTTTGCTAGAAATAATTAAAGACCAAATTTTACTTAATTTATCAGTTTGTTTCTCTTTTGGAAATACATTAAAAAGTATTATGTAATGGTTGCAATGAACAGAAGCAGTATTGCCTGAAAATAAAATTGCCCCTGCATTTAAAAGAAGTTTACGCGATACTCATTGACAATTTATGTATTACGTGTATGCATGTTCAGTGCGTTAGCCCTAACTTCCATTTTAAAAGTCACTGGTTTTGTCTACTTTTAAAATTTCCAATATTCCCCAAAGTTCCAGGTTTATTCCCAAAATTCCCGGGTTTATTCCCATTTTTCAAAAACTGCGGGGTTTTGCAACACTACACATTACACATCTTGCATCTTCACAAAGATTACCATTTATCATTCTACTTTATATATCTCGTTGAACAAAATGTCTGATGCGCCAGCTAGAATATATAGAAGTAGAGCCCCTTAAATAAAATATATATAGGCCGGCGCATCGCCGCCATTTTGTTGCCTCGTATGAGGGCAGCATTTCCACTTGTCCTTATCGCTTAACTAGCGATTTTAAGAAATCTTGATCTAAAGCTATGATGTACGAAGACGGTCAAGAGCAATAAGCAACAAGTAATATCCTTAACAACACATTTATAAAAAGTATATTCTTGGTATGTTTTTTCATCGTCAGGATATTTTATGGGTGTACTGGGGATAAGATGTATTGTTAGGACTATTTCTGTCTGTTTCAAATACAAATCATAAATTTTTGAAAAATAAAAAAAGTGTTTATTGTTTAAAAGTGGAAAATCTTACTTATTTACTTGCTTTTTCTAGCATATACTATTCATTTAAAAAAACGAACCTTAAAATAAATGTAATTACGAAACGGAAATAAAACAACTTTTGGCAACTCCAGAAAATGCCGCCAAAACTCAAACGCACAGTAATAAAAGGTTTCTTTAATTAATTTATAGTAATTAACGTAAATATTATGATTAAGATAGCACATTCTTTGTATTTTTACATTTAAACATGTGAAAAACACAGAAAAAATATAAGTAAATAAAAGTTATATTATTTTATTCTTCCTAAATTATCCTATGGAAATCTGAACATTTTATGTTCTTTTCTTGAGTGATTATAGAAATTTTTCCCTAAACAATCTCCCATATGATAATTTACCGAGCTAAATTTATGAAAATGATTAAAAAAGTAAATCCAAAGTAATACAAGACGATAGAAGCAATGGCTGCCGTTTGTTCCTCGATGGAAATGCTGGGTAGATGTCGCAAACATAAGGCAAAAAAATGTCTGATGCGCTAGCTCGTATATATAGGAGCCTTATTATACTTAAGGCTCCTATATATACGAGCTGGCGCATCAGACATTTTGTTGCCTTAAGGTTGCCACATGTACCCAGCGCGTTTCTCTGATAAACAAAAGAAAAACATTTTTTATATCGTCTTACGTTAATTTAAAGTAACTTGTTTTATTATATTTCATAATTTTAGCTAAATAAACTATGATATGGAATTTTGTTTATCGATAAACTGCTATAATCATTCAAGAAGGGAATAAAAAGTGTTCACAGACCTTCTATTACTGTGTAATTTTGTTTTGGCGACAATTTGTAAAAGAAACAGAAACCGCCCTAACAACACATCTTACCCCAGTACTTCCATAGGTTATCTTCAGAATAAAATGACATCCTGAGAATGTACTGTGAAAAAAAATGTGTTTTTAGGAATATTATTGCTGCTTATTGCTCTTATCTTGAGCGGATTAGCTTCAGATCAAGATTTCTTAAAATCATTAGGGAGGCGATAAGGACGCCAAGCGGGAATGCTGTCCTCTTCTGAGGCAAAAAAATGGCGGTGATGCGCCGGCCTTTTATTTTATTTAACTGGCTCTAATAGAGTTCCAACAGATGACGTCACGAGCATGTTTGCTGAGGGACAGTTGACCCCACTGACCCATTTTATCATTGCGGAATAGTGTTACAAATTTATTGTAACCCAGTGTTGTAAATGTATTTGTAAAAGCATAAAAAAATTCGACTACTACGCTTCCAAAGGCATGGGAAAATTAGCATTGTCCTTCAGCAAAGTACGGTTGCTAAGAAGAAAGTCACGTGGTATTTAGAACTCTATTATACGCAAGTGAAGTGTGACGTCACTGACCGTCCGTGGATGCAAGAAAAAGACTTCTTATGTTAATCGCCCATTGGATTTTTTGTAAAAAATTATTAAAAATCGAGGAAAATTATTTCCCGATTTTAATCCCCGTATTTGAGTATAGATATGTATTAGTTATCGTATGCATATGTTAGATTGATTATTATATTACTGTCAGATTGACAAAATTTTAATTTTAAATTTCAAAACTCTCTCATATCCTTGACGTTTTTTGTATTTGGTGTTCAAAAAGTAATACAAAAATATACATGGTATATACAAAAATATACATGGTATATTTTCGTAATATGTATTGTACGAAATATTGTTTCATGTTATTCATTACTCTCTTAATATAAGTTGTTAGAATAACCATGATTTTTGAAAGGAATTAAATATGTTCGCCAGATAATTTTCCGATATTGTTTTTTTCCGCCAAGGATAACAGACATGAAATCTATTCCGCTGCATTATGAGATATCAGACACTATATTCAGACATTTGAAAACAAATTTGACTTCAAATGATGATAGAATATTTATCATTTTCCTTTTAATTATTATATTATTTGGATATTTATTGTGTAAATCACATTTGACATTTTGACATTTATTTGACATTTATAGAGATCTATAGTTACAATGACTTTCATCTCGATTGCTCCATATTTTTTACAGATATTCACAGAAATACGTGCACACAATATTGTTGAAGATATAGGACAGCACAAACATCCATGCCCGCACCGAGATTCGAACTCGGAACCTGGAGACTGAGAAGGCAGCGCTCTGCCGACCAAGCCACCAGGCCGGCTTTATTGTGTAAATATCATCCTTTGAAATGAAATGTTTATGTTATCAATCGAATATGGAAGTTTGCCATTTTTTTTAGAGTTTTGAAATTTAAATTTCAAATTTAATCAATTTTACAGCAAAAACAACTTAATCTAACGCATGCACACGATAACTAATACATATTTATATCGAAATATAAGGATTAAAATCAGGAAATAATTTTCCTCGATTTTTAATATTTTTTTTTTTTTACAAAAAATCCAATGGACGATTAACATAGGAAATATTTTTCTTAGACCCACGGACGCCAATGACGTCATCACTTCGCTTGCGTATAAAATTTTCAAAGATCCGTATCTGTATCCGTATCCGCGGATCACAGTTTTTGATGATCCGGCACATCCTTACTGCCTGATTAGTTCACGTTCACAGTTGTGAACTGTAGGAATTTGTCCTTACGCGTACCTACTTTTAGCAATTTTCTTTAGCATGTAGGGACCTTTTTTGAGGTGACATTTGTCCTTAGGATATCCTCAGAAAATCCTGAGAAAGAAAAGACATTCTACGAACATCCTCAGCGCCAGTTGTTATACACATACAGGATTTAGTGTAAATAAAATTGATTAGAGGGTTTAATAATACATCTTCACGAATAACCTAGGGAAAGTTGAACTGATGAAATTTAACTTTGTACAGTCAGCTGCAAAATTATTCGAGCACTAGCAATAATCCTTGCCAAAAAAAGGTACACTTAATACAGCTTTGTTAAATAAATCCTTGTCGAGTCATGTTCTTAATCAGTCTAAGAACATGATTCGACAAGGATTTACTTAGCAAAACAGTCTTAAGTGTACTTTTTAAATATAGGAATTATTGGCTAGTGCTCGAATAATTTTGCAGCCGACTGTACTTCACGCAGAGCAAAAATTTTCGACACCTAATATGTATACAAAGTTAAATAATAAATGTAAAATTAATTTATTAAAAGTTAATTAACAAATGTAAAAGAAATTAAAAGGTTTTCTCTTTTTATTACTTGGGCGCGGTAGCCCAGTCGGTAGAGTGCCGGCTTCGTAATTGGAAGACTGCGGATTCGGTACTCGAAACGGCCAAAGACCGTCGTGTACACTAATGGTGGCTGGTGCACGTAAAATCTGTCGTGGCCGCAATGTCGTCCATGTTCCCATCAAAAATTATACCTCTGGGGATCACCGAAGCGGGAGAGCCATCCCTTCCGTGGAGGATCAAAATTGTGATGGCATGTCTCCAGACCACCTTTAGGGGTGTGTCCCAGACCGTTGCCAATTGCCCATCTGCGCAGCACTAGTGCGACGTAAAAACAAACCATCCATCCATCCTTTTATTACTTCCAGTGTGAGCCATTTTGTTTTTTTAAACACACTTGATATTTTGAGTTTTTTTGGTTTTCGTCCCATGCTATTTCTATGGAGTTTTTAGCCCCCCCCCCCTTCGTTTTCTACATTCTAAAGTGCGGTGCTCTTTTATATTCTCTATTTTGTAATAAAGTAACAACAATAAAAGTATTTTATAGTCTCTATTAATACTAGTGATTCACAAGTTATTAATAAAATTAATAACTAGTGTGTTTGTGTATACAAGGTGTTCTTGTATTTGGGGATTTTTTCAAAATCAAAAATGACCTTCATTTGGGGAAAAATTTGGTCTTAACTATGTTAATTATTTCGAAGAAATTTTTTTTTTAAATGTAATTTTTCAGTAGAAATTGAGTTGGTATTTTTTTTTTTTTTTTCTTTTAAGATAAACTCGATTTGGGGAAATTTGAAAGCCTGTTTTGGAAAATCGACTGTCGACCATCTGGCAACACTGCTTCCCGCCTGCCAGTATATTTCGAAAAGAGAAATTTAATGAAATGTGTATGCGTTATATGCAATGCAAAAGTAATTAAAAATTTTATTTTAACACATATTTCCATTATTTCTATGTTAAATAATTTTTATAGGCAATCCAAATTTAATAAAAGATTTCTATTCAACAATTTTAATCAAAAGGTAAAAAGCGGTTATTTAAGTCACTATACCATTTTTTTTTTTTTTCCTGAAAAACCTGTGAAAATTAAAATAATGAAAGATATTAAAACAACTTTCTTTTTTTCCTCAACTATTCATCTTGGATTTTATAAAAGTAAACAAATATGGATCTAATGGTAAAAAAATGGAATTATTTAGATCTTAAAAAAGCACAAAACTCTTTGAATTAATTTTATATGAGTACTAATTTTGAATATAAAGTAAAGGTGTCACATGCTTAGTTATACTGCTGTAACTTAATAAATAAAATAATTACATGTCATTAGGTCAAAGTTCAAGGTCAAAAGTAATATTTTTACTAATTTCTATAGTGAATAACTTTACTAGGGGACAAAACCAGAAAATAAAATCACACAAATTAATCTCTGTAATCACACAAGTCAGAAAATTTAATTGTAATCGTGCTGTTATTACTATTTTCAGCTGCCTGAAATATCAGAAAAATGACATTTTATGACCCACGTATAAACCAGAAGGGAATGAAATTTAAGAAAACATTTCTTTGCAAATTTATTAATCAATTAAATTATGTGTGTTCCGTTTTCGAGTTATATATATATATATATATATATGTACATAAAATTCTGCTTATATAAGTAAAAAAAAAAAAAGCATATATATATATATATACACATAGAAATAGAAATAGAACAAAAAGTTTTTATACTTTATCATCCATTAGAATAATTTTGCATTAAACCACATTTTTGTAAAAAACAAATTAATTTAAAATTATCTAAATCAATACTTAATTTTTTACTTTAGAGTGCGTTGATTCGCCGAACTACACACACACGCACAAAAATAAATAAATAAGTAAAAAAAAAACTACTCATCTTTTTAAGAATCAAAACCCCAAAACAATACACACAGTATACATAATATTTTAACAGATTAATAAATTGGTAAAGATTTTTTTATTTCATCATTTTTTGGTTTAAGGTGTCTTATAAATATTATTTTCGTTATTTTTCTGACATTTCAGGTTGTTAACTGTAAAGGGTTAAAAACCACAGAATTAAAATTAAATTTTCCCATTTGTGTGATTCCAGAGATTAAATTGTGTGATATTGTATTTTGTCTTTTTATGCTCTAGAACAGTTAAAGCACTATAGAAATCAGTAAAAGTTTTAATTTGATTCTGAAACTTTGTCCTATTGTAATTATTTCAGTTATTAAGTGACACCAGTATAAAAAAGCAAATGACACATTTACTTTATATTCTTAATTACTAATATTTAAAATTAACATTCATAAATTTAATTCAAAGACATTTGTGTCAAAATATAACGATCAAATAATCCCATTTTTAACACTAAGAACGACTTTCGATGACTTGCATAAAATCGAAAGTCAATAGTAGAAAAAAATAAAAGTTGTTTTAAACATCTCTCATGTGTCTATAAGGGACACAAGTATGAAAAGGTGCAAAAATAAAGGAGCAACACACTTCTATGGAATTATATGGATCGATCCACATATATAATCTAAAATGAATAGTTATAAATCAATTTCTACATACTTTATAGATTTAAAAACTTTCTATAAATACATTGTACATTATTCTAAACAAACACTTTTGGAAAGATTATATTTTTTTAATGAATACATAAAGCTGCAACTGAATAACTCTTTGAAGAAAGTACAGTACAACATACACTGATGGAAAAAAAAAATCCCAACACCAGGAAGGAGCTGTGCTAGATAAACGAAATTTGGTAGGCATGTTTATACATCTGAAAGATGACGTCGATTCAAATTTCGAGCTACGGGCATACACTGTTAAAAAAATGCAAAAAAAATACAGAAATTCTCTGTAATTTCAGAAAAAAAGGCGTAAATTACGGAAAAATTACGTAGACAAAACGTATTTTACGACTTTTTTTCTGAAATTACAGAGAATTTCTGTATTTTTTCTGCATTTTTTTAACAGTGTAAGTGTGGCGCTAGTAGCAACACTATGAACATGCAAATGAGGTTTGCTTTAAATAAGCGCTGTAAGGTTCGTGATCGTTATTTACAGTTGAGATTTGACGTAGTGGGTTAATTTTAGTCAAGGATGCCTCTAAGAAGACGAAGAAGCCATTATCAACAGCTGACTGAGTTTGAACGAGGTCGTGTTGTAGGTCTACGAGAAGGTGGGTTTTCTTTCCGCGATATTGCAGAAAGACTTGGCAGGAATGTATCCACTGTGCATGAGTGTTGGCAGCAGTGGTCAAAGGAAGGTACTTCCTCAAGAAGACCGGGTTCCGGGCGGCCACGTGGCACTACTGAGAGGGAAGACCGCCGTGTTTGGCGTATGGCTGTGGCTAATCGTACTGCGTCTGCAGCTGAAATTCGAGCTGCAGTTGGCACCACAGTGACACAACGAACTGTTACAAATCGGTTACTTGAAGGACAGCTCCGAGCCAGACGCCCTGTAGCGTGCATTCCACTGTCTTCAAACCACTGCCGTTTGCGACGTGAGTGGTGTCAAGCTAGAGCTCACTGGAGGACGGAGTGGAGATCTGTTGTGTTTTCTGATGAAAGGCGGTTCTGCCTTGGTCGCAGTGATAGCCGTGTGTTGGTTAGAAGGAGGCCAGGTGAACGCCTGCTAACGATCTGTCTGCGGCCTAGACACACAGGGCCTACTCCTGGATTTATGGTTTGGGGAGCAATTTCGTATGACAGCAGGAGCACTCACGTGGTTATCCCACGCACCCTGACTGCAAATTTGTACATCAGTCCAGTGATAAAACCTGTTGTGCTGCCATTCATGAACAGCATTCAAGGGGGGTGTTTTCCAACAGGATAACGCTCGCCCTCATACCGCTGTTGTAACCCAACATGCTCTACAGAGTGTCGACAGGTTGCCTTGGCCTGCTACATCACCAGATCTTTCTCCAATCGAGCACGTATGGGACATCATTGGACGACAACTCCAGCGTCATCCACAAACAGCATTAACCGTCCCTGCATTGAACGCCCAAGTGCAACAGGCATGGAACTCCATCCCACAAACTGATATCCGACACCTGTACCACACAATGCATGCACGTTTGCATTCAAAATTCTGGCGGTTACACCGGTTACTAATCTATCAACATTTCACATTTGAAATGGCTCTTCTCGCCAATGGCTCTACCAGTGATCTTGAAACTTTAATCAATTAAATATGTTACCTAGACAAATGTATTGCTGAAATTTCATTACTGTACAATAATTTTTTCTTGGTGTTGGGATTTTTTTTTTTCCATCAGTGTATTTCACGCAGATTTGACTATTCGCTCATTATAGAAACTCATTTAGAGCTCAAATACATGAATCATTATTTTGCATTGTGTACAGTGTTCAACTTAGATTTTTCTGTGATCAAACACATACGCAAAATCTTTGAAATATCTTGATATAAAATTTTGAAATACATGTCTCAATATTTATTCTTTTATAGTCAATTTTTATATCGAAGCATCTACACCTTTGGTTTTTATCTTGTATTAGACCTTTGCGGCGCAAGACAAATCGGATCATTTAAATTATACTGCCACCGGAATTCATGAACTAAATTAAACTAAAAGGAATTTTAAATTTTAAGGTTTAAAAAATTGGCCATTTCTGATATGTTATAAACGTAAATTTTTGCTAAAAAATTTCCGGGATGAATTTTTGCAGGTGAATCTTAAATTTTGCGTCCTCGCAGCGAGGACAGCGCGCGTTAAGGGGTTGAGCTCGTTAAAAAAACTGGAATATATATATCTATAGTAATATATATATCTGTACTAGAATATATATATATATCAGTGCATATTCATTATTCATGAATTTACTATTAGAACCTCTGCAATATATATTTTCTTTAAATTCATATAAATATTTGTATTTTTAGTTAATAAAATATTTGTACTTTAAATTAAGTCTGAATGTAATAGCAATTAATTTATATAGTAGTTATTGGAAAATAAATTGTAACAAATGTTAGAAAACTATGAAACCGACTAAATAAATTTTTATTATTAAACGTGATAAATAAGCTTCTCTTGAACGTCGTTATTTGTTCAACGTTTAAAAGAAGAGATTGGCCTAGAATGGCTTTTCCTCGCCGCGAATGCATAGATGTCTCTATATTCACTTTTGGAAAAGAAAAAGAACAATATACACTTATACACTACATGTGTATCTGCGTACATATAAATATGTAAATTTCCTAACAGCACACTTATGCATAGTACATCATGAGGACGTCCCTAGGATGTACTTTCATCCACAGGATATCCTGAGAACGTCTTGTAGATGAGATGTGCTGTTGGGGTAGCTACTTCCAAAACAATTTTTAGACCATATTTCGCACCTTTATGGGTTTTCCTTGGTATGAATGCGTAGACGTGTATTTAGGTTACTCTTTTGAGAAAAACATTTTAAACATATTTCACACATATAAGGCTTTTCCTTAGTATGAATCCTTAGATGCGCACTTAAGCTGTCATTTTGAAGAAATCTTTTAGAACAAATTTCGCGCACATATGGCTTTTCCTCTGTGTGAATGCGTAAATTCCTGTTTAGATGTCCATTTTGAGAAAAGCTTTTAGAACATATTTCACACACATACGGCTTTTCCTCTGTGTGAATCCTTAGATGTGCACTTAGATTACCGTTTTGGGAAAATCTTTTAGAACATTTTACACACTGTATGGCTTTTTCCGCAGTGTGAGTACGTAGATGTGCACTTAGACTACAATTTTGAGAAAATGTTTTAAAAAATATTGTGCACACGTGTATTTTATCCTCAGCATGAATGCGTGGATGTGTAATTAGGTTACCCTTTTTGGAAAATCTTCTGGAACATACTTCACACCTATATGGCATTTCGTTCATATGTATGCCTAAATTTTCACTTAAAAGTCTTCTTAAACGTGTCGTAAACATATTTTTCGTTCCTGTTTCATAAGAATTCTTGGATTTAGATTTATATAATAAACTTCACATTTGTATCACCTTTTCTCTGCATACCATTGTACACTAATATCGATATCCATTTCTTAAAAGTATTCAGATTTCTTATTATTATTTTTTTTTTAAATTAGAATGATATTTACTCAGCAAATAGTTTTGTAGGAAACTTTTAGCATGCACGCAATATAAATTAGTAAATGACACTAAAAAATATCCTCAATAATATCTGTAGAACTATTTAAAATGTATAAAAATGGTCGTTCGATGGGTTTCATTTCGCACTAGTGCTGCGCAGGGGACAATTTGAATACAAAAGGAAAACTGCTACATATGTATTTGTAATATATATATATATATATAATAACAAAAAGCCCTCTTTACATTACTTTTTTGAAATTTTTGTACAAATGACAAGCAACCACATTTCTCAAATATGCAAGCTAATTATAAAGCCTTGTCAGAGGGGAAAAAAAAAAAAAAAGTGCACAACATAGAATAAGTTTTCAGTTTAGTTTATCCACATTTCAATTAAACTTTTTAAGAAAAAATTCTCTTCCTGAAACTATTTTAAAAAGGTTCTCAGTATTATTTAAAGTACATTAGAAGAAATCACAAAAAGGTATGTATAACAAATTATTCCTCGAAATTTCATTTATATCTATATATATTAAGATTTTAAAGAATATTGTGCAATATTTTTCAGGTTTAAAAGAAAAAGAAAAAATCCACTAATTATAAGAAAGTGTGGGGAAAAAAAAAAAAAGAACTTTCGTAAAAGGTTACATTGCAAAAAATCGTATTTACATCTGACAAATAATAGGTGAGGAAATTTTGTGAGGGAAATAACATCCATTACAATATAAATTTAGTACTCGCATTCTTTATAATAAAACTGTGTCTGGCATGTTTTTTATATCTCTAAAAAAAAATATTGAATATAAGTTTCACATCCATTTTAGTCAGACATTTCCACTTTAATCGAAATTTCTAGTTATATTTATCATTGAATTTTTATTTAATAAAAATCCCTCGAATAAGCAAAAAATATTTGATTAATTTATGCATAAAATAAACAAATTGAGAAGATTGGCTAACTTTTCTTCAAAATAAAATTTATATCAGGACAGAGGAAAAAAAATTAAAATCACGTAATGTTTTTGATTATTAATCAATAAATATTTATAATCTAAAGTCTATTACAAAGAAATACGCATGTCTCTATTTCGTATTTTCTTACATAAATATTCAAATGTCCCATCTCTAATTTGATTCAATCAATCAGATGTTTCTATCAAAATGCTTCGTGTGGTGCTGGTGGAATATCGATCATCGAAATCACGACTGTCAGAACTTTCTTTACCAAACCAACGACACGGAAGACGATATTTTCTAAAATAATAAGCTATTATTATTGCAGTGTTGCCAGATAGGAATTTGAAAATTTCCCCAAAATAGATTTTATTTTTCCCCAAAATGACGTTTTTTTCAAAATTTTTCCCCAAACACAAATTTAAAAAAAAAAAAAAGAATAAATTACTTTTTTATCAACAAAAAGCATGTATAAAATTAGTGTGATGTGGCTACCACAAGACTTTCTTCTGCATAGTTTTACACAAAATTCATGCAATACAAATTATTAAATAATTTATTTTCCGCAGATTATTCCGCAGATGATTTTTATCTAACAGAATAATATATCACTAAGTGATGAAAAAAAGTGAAATTTTTGTCAATATCAGATTTTTATTTTTTTTTTTTCGTTCGATAACTTTGTTTTAAATTATCACCTATCTATGATTCAACCATTCGTTTTAAAAATGATGACGCGATCTTTTGAAAAATACACAAATTGAAAATTTACACGTCACGGAGGATATTCTTCCCAGAGGGAAAGCGATGCTCCCATATGCACAGACTTTTTCTCTAGTTTACTACTCCTATTATCAATAATTCCTATCAATTTTGCAATCACACGTTAAAAACAACACACTATGTACATTTATATGAAATTTTGTCCGACACTGTCATGTTAAAAATTTAGAAGAAAATGGGATCGCAGCGTTCCCTGTTCAGCGATTGATCCCCAAATCTAAGCAGCACCAGTTTATGTCAGGGTCCAACTAAATACAACTTTGGTTAAATTTCGTTCGTTGGTTGGTCAGATGCAGCGTCCACAAATTTTGTAATAAACACTCATACGCAGACAGACATTTTTTAAAAAGAGTCAAATCGGGCTTGGGACATCCTAAATCGTGAAAATCCATCGAAAACTGAAGTTTGAAAAATTAAAAAATGCATTGTTATCATGTTTTGAGCTATTCTAAAAGTTTCAAATGTCTAGCTAGTCGGGACGTTATATAATCGTTGAATCATATAAATGATACCAAAGGCAGCGGGGACTCGAAATAATTGGCTAAAAGTATTAAAAGCATGCATTGTCATCATGTTCTGAGCTATTCTAAAAGTTTCAAATGCCTAGCTAGTCGAGAAGTCAGTTAAATAAAATTTCTATTGAATTATATAAACGCTACCGAAGGCAGCAGGCACCCAAAACAATTCGCTACAAGTATTTTTAAAAAAATGCATTGTCATCGTGTTCTGAGTTATTCTAAAAGTTTCAAATGTCTAGCTAATCGGGAAGTTAGTTAAAAATATATTGCAAGATTTGTATTGAAGAAACAAACAAACAAACAACATAGCGAGTCAATAAAAACATGATAAAAATATCAGTATAGTAGCAACACCCTCAGGGCTATATATGACAGAATCAAATTGGCATAAATTCATATCCTCAGGCCCTTATATGTATACCTTATAATATTTCCTGCGGTTCGGTAAAATGTTTCGCAAGATACAACTTTCAATATGTTTTGCTAACGTACATATATGCACACACAGACAGAGACAACGCGTTCAGGACGTATCAAACATGTAAATCAATCACAAACGGAAAGTCAAAAATTTTCACAAATCCAATGCCTTTTCTCCATCTTTGTAGGAAAGAAAAAGTACTATGCTGTGGCCATCACAAAGCTATCTTCTATAACATTCTTACTGTATGTATACAATAGAATATTAATAAAGTACAATATGAATAATATAGAAGTTGATAGCTATAGCTTTCCCATAAATGAAAGAAATTTTAATATACCAGCAATCACCGTGGGTTGATATGTACCAAAATTTATCAAACGTACTTTTTATAACAACTAATATATCAAGTTGGATGCATTTATACACTGTCGAAGTTAAGGTATACGGCTGAATATAACATAAGTGTGCATTTTGGATTTTTTTAAACTTTTTTTTCAAACTTTGTATTTTAATTTGAATTTTTGAAAATAAGTCCGTAAGTGCATCTTAAATAAATTCTGAGTTTGACAGAGATCGAACATAATTTTTTAAAATTTTATTGAAATTTTTCAATAAAAATTTATAATTTTAATTATCTTATAAAATCAAAATTACCATTTAAATTTTTTTTTTTGTGGTTCAGATTCATTAAAAAATACAAGACTTAGGCTTTTCTAAAAAGTTCTTCCCATTTTAAAAAATAAAATAAAATAAAAAACCCAAAAATTTTAAATTTAAAAAAATAAATAAATAAATTTAAATTTATTTTTTTATAAACATAAATTATATCAATGGGAAATATCATAGACTGCATACCTCTTGACTATAAACTGGAAATAATTAGTTTACTTGCATTAATTTTTAATTATAGCATTTAAAGATGTCAAAAAATGATGTCACTGAAATGACTGGTTTGTCACTGAAATGACAATGTTTGTCACTGAAACGACTGTTTGTCACTGAAATGACAATATTTGTCAAAATGACTATTTTTCACTGAAATAACATTGTTTGTCAATGCAATAGGACCATATAATATTAAAAATGGAACATATTAGAACAATAGAGAAAAGATTGTGAAGGGAAAAGAAAGAGCAATAATGAGAATATCAAGCAATTTTATTGTATTAAAATCCTTATAGTTACAAGTTTGATGATTAACTGAATTAAATTCAGAAAAAGCATTTTGAACATTATTAAAATCTTCATCCTGAAGTTTAAAATATCTATTTGAAGCAGGTTCAGGAGAATTCCTAATTTTGCACAGAATATGTGGCACTTGAATTTCATGGACATCCTCTTTGTCAAGCCATGCAAATTATTTTTTTCTGCATCTTGCCATAAATAACACAAGTAAAATATTTTGAGTAACATTCTCAATGACACCTTAAAGGGGGCAAAAAAAAAAAAAATAAAAAATAAAAAAAATAAATAAATAAAATTAAATAAATAAATAAAAGTTTGCTTTTTTAATTGTATCTTAATATTAATGTCGTATGTAATTTTTTTATATTTACCTGGATACCGGAAAGTACTTTAAATATTTAAATATAAAGCTTATCCTACACCAACAAATCTTTTAATTCAAAATAAAAAATTATTTAAATCCAGGGCTTACAAAATAGTAAATCTCCAACAAATGTCATTTTCGTGACGTCACAAAAATGACCGTCACGAAAATGACAAATCGTCAATAATTCGTTCTGTACTGAAAAACATGCTTTCACTAAGCCGATATCGTCACATTTTCTTCTTCTGGTCGTCATTCTATATTAAAATAAAACTTTGTTCTAAATTTTATAATAATATTTTTTTATTTTTTATGCATCTCGAAAATGACAAGCAATAAAAGTACGCACAGCATGTAAACAATAAAAATAATGTTAACTCTTACCTGTTTTCAATTTTCTTGAGATTTTTTTCCCCCACATATCGTCAATGTTGATTTCTGATCTTAAACTTTAAAAAAAGTGAATGGTGGCACCATCCCTTGATGATATATGAAGTTATTTTCATGTGTCACGAAAATGACGTGAAGACTTGCATACAAGCATTTTAATTACACATGCATGAAAATTAACGTAATTAAAAAGAAAAAAAAATTTCCTTTGAAAACAAATAGTTTTTTTTTACAAGAATTAACAATTATTATAATTATCATTTTATTTTTTTTAGTAAAAAACATACTTTGTATGTAAACATTTGGTCTTGGAGACAGTCACGAAAATGACGGTTATAAGGTTTAAAATTTTCTAAAAAATACTAAAATTGCTATAAACTCACATTTTATGATTTGATGCTTTTTTAAAAAGGTACTTCTAAATAATAATAATAAAATTTTACAATTTATTTGCTTAAAATTAATAATAAAGACCTGAAACACTAAAATGCACATTTATGTGATATTCAGCCATACCATTTTTGTAAGCGGCGAAAATATCAGCATAGCATCGCCCTCTTTCATGCAATATGCGCTCAAACTGAATCAGTAAAAAGTTTCATGATATTCATCTTACATATCTAGTATGATGCCCTAATTTACTAAAGAAAGTGAGATTTTCCTGAAAATTGTGGTTATCTCAGTATAGCAGCACCATCTACAGACACTATATGTCACATATATAATCAGCACCGCCGCTTTACATCATGATCCAACTAAATATATAAGGCTTTATGGAATTAGGATTAATTCTTCATTTGGCGTGTAAAGTTAAATAAGTACAAAAATTTACTAACAACCAAACACTATCACAAACAGATACACAGGCAGACAGACAACTTCTAATTATGGTCAAATAGTGCACAGGACATCTGAAAGCCTAAAAATTCATGAAAAAATGGAAGGTTTTTTTTTTTTTTTTTTCCAAACCGGTACTTTTTAAGAAGCTTTGTGATTTTCTCCCCAAATTTCCTCGCAAAATAAAATTTTTCCCCAAACATTTTCCGTACACTTTCATTCTCCCCAAAATTTCCCCACGGGCAAAAGTTTTCCCCAAAATCGCGAAAATTTTCCCCAATCTGGCAACACTGTATTATTGCCGCTCAAAAGCAACCAAACGACTTCAGTAGGGTTGTTATTAAGCATAAACGGAAGAACGAAATCCAGAAATGTAAACAACGGACCCAACATTTGGCTATTATCCCCTCCCCAAGGATGTTTAAAAGGGAAAAGAATAGAGGGTGTTCTGTAACACAGATTATTATACAGATAGGACACTCCCGTACATTCTTCGGTACCCAAAATTTGACTGCAGCGACCCTATTGTCAACGGCTGTAAGTTTCTCGAGATTTCCGGTTTACGCAATCGCTCATCTTATTTTTATTGTATCTATATTCATTGTAATATTAGTGTAACGTTAAACCCAACATCCAACCAACTAACCATTGTATCGATGTTTACATTTGGCAACTTTGTTATTGTTTACGAAATTGATTGTCGAAAGCAATTTATTTTTAGAAGCAAGTACTAAATATTAAGCAAATAAATTTCGAAAATATATATAAACCAGAAATATTTTTTTTCATTTTAAAGCATTTTGTATTATTTAAACCAAACAAAGTTAAATATTTAAGATTTTATTCCATACTGCTATTTCAGCATTACAGTTTCTTATATTAATTTGTATACTTGAACACGAATGTGTTTGGCAAAATTTATTTTCAAACATAATAAAAATTAGTTTTATTTTTTAGAAAATAGCTGTAATGTTATGATTTTGTGAATTTAAAAGTAGTAGAAATAGTGAAGCAAAGAAAACTGCACATATGTTTTCATTTGGCAACTTTATTATTGTTTACAAACTTGATTGTTAAAAGCAATTTATTTTAAGAAGCAAGTGCTAAATATTAAGAAAATAAACTTTGAATATACATAAAATAAAAACATTTTTTCATTTTAAGGCATTTTGTATTATTTAAAACAAGCAACGTTAAATATTTAATGATTTCATACTGCTATTTCAGAATTACAGTTTGTAATTTTAATTTGTACTTGAATATGAATATGTTTCACAAAGCATATTTTTAAACATTATAAAAAATAATTTTTACTTCTTAGAAGAATAGCTGTGAATGTTTTGAGGATAATTTTGTGAATTCAAAAACAATAGAAAGTGAAGAAAAAGAAAACTTCCCATACTAACACTAACCTGCTACTAACTTCTCGCGAAATAGAAAAACAATTTTCGATCAAAGATGCTATTCATGTAGACTTAACCTATGTAGTTCCCCAGTGTTGACACTAGTGGTGCTACTATATTTCCGGTTCGCGTTTTAGCTTCACTGTCCTATCTGTATGATAATCTGTGTTCTGTAATCGCGATTATCTGATCGGAGGATTTCGTTCTATGTGATTTAAACAGTCGAAAATGCGTGATTGACGAACATACGTTCGATGAACCTTGCGTTCGGCATTTTGTATCAAACGGCATATTTGGATCGTTTCCCGTATGAAAAACCTGTTTGTGAGGTATTTTGTGCGAAAGACTATCCTATGGTTCTTCGTTTGATAGCGGCTTCAACTCTATATGTAAGGCGTTTTTTGGCTAGCTCTGAATAAGTGGCAAGAAAGCAGTTGTACAGAAGTCTTATTTACTATTTTTTTTTAAATGTCAAATATCATCTCTTTGTTCATGTTTTATGAACTATTTTCTAAGTTAATCAATTAATTTTTTGATTTGATATAAATATAGTTCTAAACAATATTAATTTAAACTGTAATATATATATTTTTCCTTGGAAATGTGCCAACATTTTCGCACTACCCAACTTCTTTCTTTTTTTTGTTGAACTCAATTAATCAGCTGTTTTTAACAGCTAGTAATAATTTATTATTTGAGTAGTTACTGGAAAAAATTTATTATATTCAGTGACACTTCATGATAAGAATAAAATCCCATACATGCTTTTTAATACTTTGATTTATTTTACAGATGAAAGTCAGGATTTTCTCAAGCAATATATAATAGAAGATACTTCTTTTTATGTGAAGTAAAAGTTTCATCCTTTTTAGGAAATAATACATTTGTTATGTGTTTAATTAATGTGACGTTTATTTTATCTCGTTGACCGTATAAGTAAAGTGAAAAGTACTATATATCATAAGCATAAATGTAAGATATTTTACTTCCTTACATTAAGTAAATTTGTTTGAATGTAGTAACAATCATAAAATCTGTTAAATAAAAAGAAAAAGTGAATATTACCTTCATGCATAAATATCTATCAAAATTAATCTTAAAACATTATTCTGTTTTACACTAGTAAACAAAATAATTATTTTATCTATAGGAATAAATCTGTAAACGTTTTTTAAAAATCATTTTATAAACATAATTATAGAAAATTACTAAATCTTATATTTTAAGTACTGTTAAATATTTTTGAGAAATTCCATTTGAATAGTTTTAAAATGCTCGTAATCATGATTTGCATTGTGTAAAAAAAGATCTATCATTTGTTTTGTCTTAGTGTTTTTTTTTTTTTTTTTAATCTGTAAAATAGGAATAAAAGAATTTTCCCTTAAATGAATTAGGTGTGTCTAAGTTTATAGTAGTGGACAATTTTCTTTTGAGATGCAAGAAGAAAAGAATTTTCTGATGATGAATCTAGTTCAAAGAAGTATCTCCCTTTATTTAAAGTGAAGCCATTCGCTTTTGAGAAATATACAGTAAAAGGCTTTTCCTAAAAATCATAATATAATTTGGAACAAATTTATCAGTACTGCTAAGAATTCTTCTAGTTATGTGGTAAACAATAGTAAAATTTCGTATAAATGTAATTTAACTTGTTATATCCCTGTTAAAATGGATAAATGTTTCTCTCAAAGGTGCACACTACACGCATGCCAACTTAGTCATGGAAACGAAATGTCTTTCAGTTGCGAGACATGCAGTAAAAACTTTTCTGTAAAATCTGCCCTGGATAAACACCAACTTAGTCATACCGGTGAGAAGCCTTTCAGCTCTGAAATATGCAATAAAAAATTTTCTCAAAAATCTAATTTGAATACGCACCAACTTTATCATTTTGGTAAGAAGCCTTTCAGCTGCGAATTGTGCTCTAAAAGTTTTTCTTATAAATCTCATTTAAATGTACACCAACGCATTCACAGTGGTGAGAAGCCTTTCAGTTGTAAAATATGCAATAAAAATTTTTCTCAAATATCTCATCTGAATACTCATAAATTTTGTCATACTGGTGAGAGGCCTTTCAGCTGCGAAATATGCAGCAAACGTTTTTCTCAAAATTCTTCTCTAAATAAGCATCGACTTAGTCATACTGGTGCAAAGCCTTTCCTTTGTGAAATTTGCAATAAAGAATTTTCTCGAAAATCTAATCTGAGTATGCACCAACATAGTCATACTGGTGAGAAGCCTTTTAATTGTGAAATATGCAGTAAAGGATTTTCTGAATTATCTAACCTAAAAAGGCACAGACGCATTCATACTGGTGAGAAGCCTTTTAGATGTGAAATTTGCAATAGAGAATTTTCTCGAAAATTTAATCTGAGTATGCACCAACATAGTCATACAGGTGAGAAGACTTTCACTTGAGACATATGTAGTTGTTGTTTGTTGTTTCTCAATATCTCTTTTCAATAACCACCAACTTTTTCATAGTGCTTAGAAGCCTTTCAGCTTTGAAATGGGCTGTAATTTTTTTTTCTTTTTAAAAAGGCATTAACTTACTTATACTAGTGAAAAGCCTATTACTTAAGAAATGTGCAGGGTTTTTTTCTTTCCTTTTAAATAGTGTGATTTAAATAAAAACTTTGTTGTTCATATTGCTAAAAACTTGTAAAGTATGCTAAAATTGTTTTCACTGAAAAAAGAAATATGTGTATATATATATATTAATAATAATAAATGAATAAATAAAAACTAATTTAAAATACTGTGTTAATTTTTTTAAAGAAAAATGTTATTGCCGACGTAGAACACAAAGAATATGCAGTTTAATATTATTAAAAAAAAAAAAAAAAAAAAAAACTTATTCAAATAATATTATACATATATCACGAAGAACCATTTCATTTGTGTTGTTGAAGGATTGAATCGAAGGGTTTTATGTTCAGTAACATTTTACTAACCACACCGTTGGGCGTGCTGTATCTGACAGATACAGAGCTTTGAAATTCCTTTATTTCTCTTGCCCTTGACCGAAAAAATATCTGCCCTTCCGTTCACGTGGTGACATATAATATGTTCTAGAGGTGCCAAGTATTACGATTTGTCCGTGATTATTATGGCATCACGGACAACATATAAAAATTACGGATTATACGCTTTTTGAAAAGTCACGGGTATCGTTCGTTTAAAAAAAAAAAAAAAAAATTCTCCATCAACGATCAAACGCACAACGGAAGCATTCCAATTCACAACCTTTCACCATCAGCAACATAAATGTCAATATTCATTTAAAACTTGCTTTATTAGATTCTAGAACCTATAAAGAAGTAGAATTGTTTCATTTCTCATTTATCGAATAATTTATATTTCAACTACCCTCCCGCTTACCAGCTTGTGATCAGGGATTACTTCTAGAACCTAAAAACTGATAGAAGTGCTCAATCTTTCTCACATATGTAATTATTTTTAGGCTTTATTACTGAACTTGATGAACCTATTTGTTTTTCCTTAATAAATTTAAAATACATACTATACCATCAAACAAAAGATATGTTAGGTTTTATGCAAGATACATAAAGAAAAATAAAATAATTAAAAAAGAACAATGTTTTAGTATTTAATGCCAAAAAAACCGTTGTCTATGAAAAAGGGGCTATTAAATAATATATAAAATAAAATAAATTTTTATACACCCCCCCTCAAGAAAAAAAAAAAAGAGAGAGAGAGATATCCAAATGTTTTCCCCCCTCCAAAGCAGGTTAAAAAAAAAAAAAAAAAAATCTTTAATTTTGTAAGAAAATAAATAATTTTGTTTTAGAAATTTTCCAATTTTTTAATTATATATTTGTTTACAAAATCAGTGCAATTCATTATTATATGTGGGCATAACAAATTATTCCGTGTCACGGCTCACGTGTCCACATTGCATAAGTATATAGCTCAAAATTATTGATAGCTCTTATTGAAACTTGGCACCTCTGTGTTACTGGAGTAGGTTTCAGTAGATATTTTTTTCTGTTTTCGCACTTTCGGGGTAAATTGTCTGTGTTGTATTAATGGAATACAACGTACAGATGCCGTTTGTCATTTGTTTTGCTCTAAATTTTCATTTTTGGACAGTTTTTTTTTTTTTTTTTTTTTTTTTTAATGGGTAAAAAATGTTTTGTTAGTTTAAATGATTAAACTTCGATGACTATGTGGAAGGTGAAGAAGATTTGACGGGATATTATTTTAAAAACTGCAGTGTAAGTGATACCAGTAATTTTGATGATACCAAATGGTTAGCTGATTGGTATGCAGAAAAAAAAAAATATTCAACAAAATAAGCGAAACAAACACGGAAAAAAAGTATTACAATGTCGTAACAAAATCACCTAGAGTTTGATCTACTAAGGAAATGAGAATTATTTACGATTCATGTAACTGTTTTTTACAGTTGCAATGTTAAATGTTATTTTAAATTACTCTAATAATTGTTCCAGTCCATCAACAAAATGAAAGAAAAAGATGTGCGTCAAATTGATACTATGTATTATTTTTCATTTTTCTTTCTTTCTTTCCTTCCCCCCCCTTTTTTTTTTTTTTTGTACTTGTAATTCACTGTATTCTATTTTAATATTTTCTCTGTGTTTTTTATTGAAATAAAGGAGAAGTAAAGTGTAGATGTGGATAAGAAGGATACTAGTACCAAAAACAAAAGTACAATTTGATTAAAGCTCATTAAATTTACGATGACATCAAACTGTGAAATGCATCTCTCAAATGCAACGCACATATAATAGTGTAATATTTAAAGCGTACCCGACGGGGTGTTAATAAACACTTATTTCTTTACATCAAAGAAAAGCCAATCATTTGAGAAATATCGATTAAAAGCATTTTTTTAAAAATTAGTTACTTGATAAGCCTGTCATAAGTTAGCATGCAATAAAGCAGTTACTGCATATCCTCAATAAGCAAGCAAAGTGTGACGTCATTGGCCGCCTTTAGGGCCAAGCACAGATAATATATACAGATAGGACACTCCCGTATATTCTTCGGTAACGAAAATTTGACTGCAACGACCCTATTGTCAACAGCTGTAAGTTTCTCGAGCTCTCCAGCTTACGCAATCGCTCGTCTTATTTTTATTGTATCTATGTCCATATCGTAATATTAGTGCAACGTTAAACCCAACATCCAACGAACTACCCATTGTATTGATGTTTACATTTGGCAACTTTGTTATTGTTTACGAACTTGATTGCTGAAAGCAATTTATATTAAGAAGCAAGTACTAAATATTAAACAAATAAATTTCGAAAATATACATAAACCAGATTATTATTTTTTTTTTTTTTCAATTTGTATTATTTAAACCACGCCATATTTAAGATTTCATACCATACTGCTATTTCAGCATTACAGTTTGTTATATTAATTTGTAGACTTGAACACGAATGTGTTTGGCAAAATTTATTGTCAAACATAATAAAAAATTAAATTTATTTCTTAGAAAATAGCTGTGAATGTTATGATTTCGTGAATTTAAACGTGGTAGAAAAAGTGAAGGAAAGAAAACTGCACATACGTTTTCGTTTGGCAACTTTATTATTGTTTACAAACTTGATTGTCAAAAGCAATTTATTTTAAGAAGTAAGTGCTAAATATTAAGAAAATAAACTTTGAAAATATACATAAAACAAAAACATTTTTTCATTTTAAAGCATTTTGTATTATTTAAACCAAGCAACGCTAAATATTTAATGATTTCATACTGGTATTTCAAAACTACAGTTTGTAATTTTTATTTGTACTTGAATATGAATGTGTTTGACAAAGCATATTTTTAAACATTATAAAAATTAATTTTTGTTTCTTAGAAGAATAGCTGTGAATGTTTTGAGGATAATTTTGTGAATTCAAAATAATAGAAAGTGAAGAAAAAGAAAACTTCCCATACTAACCTGCTACTAACTACTCGCGAAATAGAAAAACAATTTTCAATCAAAGATGCTATTCATGTAGACTTAACACATGTAGTTCCCCTCTGTTGACACTAATGGTGCTACTATATTTCCGGTTCGCGTTTTAGCTTCAGTGTCCTATCTGTATGATAATGTGTGGGGCCAAGTAAATCCACATTGGACAAAAAATCTAAAAGACGATCAGCATGGGAAATCTTTTGTTTGGCCTGAAAAGACGGTCAGTGACGTCATCAGTTTTGCTTGCATATGGAGAAGGCAGAGTCATGAAAACAGATAATTAAAAGTCTTCGTTAAATATTCGATGAAGCATTTTCTACAATGGGGTTCATACAAATGAAACACTTCCAGTTGCAAAGCCGTTTGCAAGCGTTCCAAATGTATGACTGCAGTCGGCAGCAAAAGTATCCGAGCACTAGCAAAAAGATTCCTACATGAAAAAAGCATACTTAACACTGTTTTGTTAAGTAAATCATTGTCGAATCGTGTTCTTAGACTGACCAAGAACAGGATTCGACAAGGATTTATTTAACAAAGTATTAAGTGTAAGTAATTAAGTGTATTTTTTGTAATAGGAATTTTCGCTAGTGCTCGGATACTTTTGCTGCCGACTGTATTTGCAAAAAACTTGCAAACTTTACGTCATCGAAATTGTAACCTTTCCGTTTGTACAGTCGGCTGCAAAATTATTCGAGCACTAGCCAATATTTCCTATATTTAAAAAGTATACTTAAGACTGTTTTGCTAAGTAAATCCTTGTCGAATCATGTTCTTAGACTGATTAAGAACATGACTCGACAAGGATTTATTTAACAAAGCTGTATTAAGTCTACTTTTTTTTGGCAAGGATTATTGCTAGTGCTCGAATAATTTTGCAGCCGACTGTAAGTAACCCATAATCTAACAAGTTTGCATTTTTGTTTTTAAAGAGTTGATTTTCAAAGACAAAAGTGATGCATTGGAATTTTACTGTTCATGACTTTATACTGGTATGTGTCTTAACCACTTGTTCTGTATAAAAATATGATAAGTAATAATAATAGGCATAAAATATACACCACTATACATGGATTTTCTTTTTTTAATAATTTTTTTTTAGTTAAAAAACGTTTGTACAAATCAGGGTATGCGAAAGCTGAGATTTCGCTTATTGTATAACCTTTATTGAGTTTACAGCATCTTAGAAATTGTACGACATAAAATTATATTAAACCAGAACACTGTGATGCAATGCATTCAAAAGAAACAAATTTTACCTTTTTTTGAACATTAATATAATTCTAATTATGATGTAGAAAAACATTCTGATACTTTTGCTTTCAATTATATTATATAATAACTGCGTAATTTTAAATACAGAAATGTCAAAATAACACAAATGTTAAAGTTTTCCCCATTTACTATAAATACATATAACATTAAATTATTATTTTTGGTTTTTTTTATTTGATTATCTGTATACAAACTGAACTACTTTTTATGTGAATCTTTAATGCCCATATTCACAGATAATTTCAACCTCCAGTTGAACTGCTGCTTTAGAAATTGCTGGTCAGTTCTAAAAAATCAGGAATTACAAATCAGTAGTCATTCACTGTTTACTTGAGGAAAAAAAGTTGTTAAACCAAGAGAATCTCAACCCTACTTGAAACATGTTCCACCAGTAACGGTGAGGTTCTGCTCCACAAACTGTAAATGGAAAGTGCTGGGTTCGATTCTAGGTCACAGTGTTGTCAATGTAGTCGTTCGTAGTTTACTTTGGTTTACGTATGACCTCCAATAAATGTAGGTTAGATCTCTATTAAAAAAAACAATACCGGGGCAATTCACTTAGGTATAGGACCCAAGAGTAGAGAAAAGAGCATTAGAAGGAGGGAGCTGAAGTAAATGTATTCATTATTTTGCAAGGAAAATTTTATCTGCATCACACTAAATTTATTACATTTAATATATTTTATAAATTTCTCATGTTTTCACTTCATGAATTTATTTATTTATTTTTATTTATTACAGGGTATTTTTTTCTTTTTCTTTCTTTTTTTTTTTGGGTGGGGGGGGGGGCAATTGACTGCACTAGGGTTCTTTCTAAGCGATCCTAGACCGTATTTGCGTTAGTTTTGTAGAAAACCTTGGATAATTTCGAACAGCTAGGCCGATGAGTGCGTCAAAAGATCGGACCCAAGACCTCACGTCTACCAGATTCGAGGACAAAACTTCTCGGCCGTTAGTGTGTATTAACATTCTAAAAGCTAAAATACTTCTTTTTTTTTTTTTTTAAATGAATAAAAAATAAGTTTGGAATATTGATTTAAATAGTTGCTTTTTTACATTTTGATTCTAATCGTTAACCTTTTTTAAAAAAATGTTAGAAATTTTTGTGTTAATATTGGAATGACTAGAAAAAAAATACATTTTATCAGTTAAATTTCTTTCTTCAAAATAAACTGGTTAACGGAAAATGCCAGGTTCAATCCCAGATTGTCAACTCAGCTGCTCAGAGTTTTCCGTGATTTTTTTTTTTTTTTTCGAAATTCTGTAAATATGGGCTAGGAGTTTTTAAAAATTGCTCACTACGAAAGCAATGCATGCAGGTTTTTACCTCTATGCTTCCACCTCCAAATAAAACATTAGACTGGGTGAGGGAGTAAATTTTATGTATATTGTATACATAGAAAATGCTTTATTATTTCGTAAGGAAATTTTTTTCCTCATCCCAATGAGTATACTGTATTTGATACATTTTGCATATTTTAAAAGCATTCTTTTTATGTATTTAAAGTTCTTACAATCTAAAAGAAAAAAAAAATCTTTAAAATGAATATGGAATTATTTAAAAATGGAAAAATGTATAAGAAATAGTTGAAATTTATTCCTAACATCAAAAATTATATTAATGAAAATTTGGAAAAGTAAGAAAGAAAATAAAGTTAAAGTATTTTGGAGAATATAATATATATATACATAGATAGATTGATAGGTAGATATATTTTTATGTGAACCCATAAAATAAGTTTATTATAATTCAAAAATATATTTGAATTATTTATTTTCTCTTTCCCGATTTCGTTAAAAAAAAAAATAATGTTGCTTTCGAAAGTTGTCAATAGATGATGCAAAGGTCAGCCAGTGTGGAATGCTCAGTTCAAAATTGGCACCGTTTTCATAACACGGCGTTGGATCTCCTCTACTCTAGCTTCATTGTGACCCTATTCAAACCCATCTACAGTGGTGTTCAAAATTAATAGGACGATGGAAAAATCAACAAATCTTGGTAAAGTTGACCGGAAAATTATGTCAGTTTTATTGCTGGAAACGAATGACAAATGAAGCATTTTTTTATTAGTTTTTTATTGAAATACACTGAAAATTCACATTCATAAAATTCATCTTGGATTTCGATGAGCATGGGATATACACATAATTATAAAAACAACACTGTATTTGTGTGCTCTAAAAAGCAGAGTTTGTAAGTTTTTGGTTCTACACACGACAATCCTAGGTGTCATATATACTTAGTAAGCAAATGGGAACGCTGTATTCTATTTTTGTAGACATGCCACTAGGCACTAGGTAATAAACTTTCTAAGTTTGAGAAAGGGAGAATGGTTGTTTTTAGAAGTTCAGGACTTACTCCACGTCAAATTTTGGCAAAGTGTAATAGATCGAAAACGGCCACTTATTGATAATTTTCTTAAAAATCCCGGCAAATATGAATGGCAGTGACATACAGGTACGCCAACTTCTGCTTCTGTGCATTAACGTGAATAATAAGGGGCTCCAAAAAACTAACATCGACGGAAATTAATCCGGAATTAACTTTATGATGCAATACTCGAAGTGTTCGACTTGTTTTGCTAAAAGTAAAAAAGATTTGTTACAGAAAACCTATGTCACGAGCAGGAACTGATTTACTCACTTGGAGGCCCAGGGCACTCATGTTCAATGGGCCCCTTTTCCTCGTACTTTAATATCAGAATAAACAAAACAAACCGCATATTTCTGATTCACACATCTAAAAATTCTCTTCACTTCACTTTTCATTTTATTCGCAAGAGTAAGGCTTAACTAGATCCGACGCTTGTCTATCGGATCAATGTACATTGCGTCTGTGTATCTGCTCCGCAGTGCGTGCCTCAGATTTCGGCTGGCATTGCGGTGCCTCGTTCTTGAGTCTCATCTTAAATGTTACGAACTTTCGTAGATGGGCGTGGTTAAGAACGATCTTAACTTGGTATTGCGGTGCCTCAAGCGTAAGTCCTCCGCGCGTCCTCGTAAGAGAAAACCAGCCAGCCAATGGGAGACGCAGAGCGAGTTATGTTGTGATTGCGCGCGCATCCAGTTACGATTCGACGTAAGATAGCTCTGAGGTTGTCGTAAGATAGTGAGACACTGCAATACGACTTGCGTTTTGTTTACATCTTAAGACAGAGTTTGTGTGTAAGATAGTGTTGAGTGAGGCACCGCAATCCCAGCCTTAGTTAGCTTTAGTAAGAATTTGGAATGCAGTATCGGTTCGATAGTATGCAGTTGTATTTGCGTTTAGGGAAAATATTGCAATTTTTTTCGATGAGCTGATAGTTTTCTTGATAGATCATACCGTCGATTTATAAAACAGCGCAGTAATACCTTCATCCATTGATGGAAAAAAAAAACGTTCATTATAAGAAATTTGGAAATTTTTCATTTTATATATTTTTTAAATGTATGATGGAATTTCTTGGAGGCCGCCTCTGACAAACTTTCATAAAAAACTGGGGGGGGGGGGGTTCAAAAACATGCATTAATATGGGAAGAATGTGAGATGATAATATCTTTTCCGACGAGAAAATGTTCAATTTGGATGTACCAGATAATTTTCGCTACTTCTGGTATTATTTCCGTAAAGAAAAGCAATTTAATCAAAGCGTACAATTGGAAAGGGCTCCGCATCGGTCTGGGAGGTTTCGCAACTGACGGAAATACTCCAATATAAGATTTTTGTAGGATAGAATGAATATTGAGTATTATACGTTATGCTTATATATTGGAAGATAATCTTTTACCGGAAGTAGCATTAATTACGATTGGAGATTATTTGTCCCAGCAGGACAATGCCTCAGTGTAGCCTTTTAGAAGATATTTAACAGTTAAAATAATTCTATCCTCCCAAATCAAACTTATAGCAAAAGAAATAAAAAAAAGAAAAGTTTTAAAAATAGGGAGACGTCCCTAAAAAACAGTAAACTCTTTGTGATAGGGCAAAATGGGCGTCAGATTCAGATTGGGGAGGTCATTTTACATAAGAATTTGCAAAAATAGTATTGCGGCCGATTTTCATGCAGAGCTTTGTTATTGGATATTTTGAGATTTAATAGATATGTAGCACACATCTAATGAATGTAAAAAATTGTGACATTTGTCGTGCTGATAGATATCTATAGGATATTTATTGAAGTTTAATGGGTCATTTTTAACACTCTCCAACTTTGTTGGAAAAAATAAAGTTGGAGAGTGTTGATGACTTCGATTTGTCTGTCTGTCCACGCTCTAACACCCGTAAATATATATGGAATTTCTTGAAACTGATATATGTTAGTCAAATTCAATATCGGATGTTCTCAATTAAAAATTGTGTGTATATCCCAACTGGATTGTGTACAGGGGCACCCGAAAGTATGCCAAAGCTTTGTGTTTTATGAGAGGCATTTCTATAAACCATATTTTAATACCTTTTACTGCACACAAATCTTAACGAAATTGAAATATGTTATTCAAGTTTATTATCGGATGTTTCCTGTGAAAAATAGAATAAATATCACCACTGGTTTATGTACAAGGACACTCAAAAGTATTCTAAAGCATTGCGTTCTACGATTCTACGAGAGATATTTCTATTAAGCAAATTTTAATAACTTTAATTTGCACAAATTTTATTGAAATAGAAATATGTTATTATATGCACAAAGAATGCTTTGTATAAAATATTGTATGATAAGCATTAGACCAAAAGGATCACACAAAAACATTCACTTACATTAAGAGCTATTAATAAAAAAATTTCAGAATACCACTTTCGTTTATATTAAGCGTTTTTATCAATTCTAACAATTTTTAAGTGTTAGAATTAGTAAATTCCAATTTCATTGTCTGTTTGTCTGTCTCTCTCACTGTCTGTCTGTCCGCGCTCTAACACCAGCAAATATTTATGAAATTTCTTGAAACTGATGCATTTTATTCAAATCTACTATCGGGTGTTTCTTATTGAAAATGAAGTGAATACCTCTATTAGTTTGTGTATAGGGACACCCAAAAGTATTTCGAACTATTGCGTACTATGAAAGTTTTTTCTATAGACGATATTTCAATACCTGTTTTTTGCACAGAGCATAATGAAACTAAAATATTTTATTAATAGGCACAAAAGAGTGCTTTCTCTGGTGTATAATACGATTAGCATTAGATTTTCAGGGCCACAAAAACACATTCAGTTACATTAAAAGCTATTAATAAAATTTGTTATAATTCCATTTCGTTTACATTAAGCGTTTTAACACTTTCTATCAATTTAAGTGTATAACTATGATTTCCATTTTATGTATCTGTCTATCTGTCTAACCGCGCTCTAACTCTTGTAAGTATATATGGAATTTCTTGAAACTTATATATTCTTTTCAAGTTTACTATCGAATATTCTTTATTAAAAAAAAAGTGAATGCCTCTACTGATTTGTGTACAAAGACACATAAAAGTATTCCACAATTCTTGTGTTCTATGAGAGGTATTTCTAAAAACCATACTTTAGTACATTTACGGTAAAGAAACCTTATTGCAATCGCAATATGTTATTCAAGTTCGCTATCGGAAGTTTTCTATGTAAATTAGAGTAAATTCCTAACTGGTTTGTGTACAGGGACACTTGAAAGTTTTTAAGAGCATGGCTGCTTGCGATTCAGTAGAATAGCGGCTGTCGAGACGCGAACTTGAACAATAGAAACACCGTACAAGAGGCATAGTTACTCTCTTCTACGCTTGCTGCGCTAGTTACGCGTCTTGTAGTTAGCAAGAAACAAATAATTAACCACAGAATTAATTGGATATAAATGCTTATAAATAGAAGTACGCTTATCAAGGGGCGAGTACTTCATAAAGCTGTGAAAGCTGCATCGATTTCGTAAAACGATATTGCTAGTTATAGCAATTTATATCATTTCACGCCCCGATCGAAGCAGCAAAACCGTATAGAATGAGAAATAAGTGAAATATTAAAATAAAACAAAGATTAAATAAAATCCTTAAGGAAACCAAAAAGAAAACACGAAAGAATCATTGCAACCACATGTCACACAGTTAACACAAACTGGAGAAAAGGATGCTGCCAAAACAGAAATTGAAATAAAAAAAATAAAAGCTCTACAGAAATCGATTAATCGAATGGATTTTAGAACATTTTCATTAAAGATAAAATACACACAGTAAATATTAAATGATAATGTTAAATTATATTTTAAAGTTAGTTAAATTTTAAACTAGTGGAGTTAAATTAAATAGTACCTAAAACATTAATAATTATATTGTTTAAGTACAGGACTAAAGAATGAATGCATATGATCTCAGTGAACAAGCGCCATCTTTCGGTAGCTATATAAACAATAATTCAGTAAAATTATCTCAAAAGAAAAAGCCAATGCAATAAGGAGTGTAATTAAGAAGTATTGACTGCAAGATTAAGAGAATTTTTAGCACCTATCAATTAATAAGAGTTATGAATATTGGAACATGTTAAAGTTAATCCTAAATTAATTAGGCTAAGAATTGAACTTATTATGATTAACCCAAAATTAAGTGAACTTGAAGTCAAAGTATATATATATATATAAATTAATGAGCAGAGAGTATTCAAAATAATAATAATATATATAGTTTTTATTTAGATAGTTTTCAAGAAATTTTCATATGCAGATTTTCATAATCTCTAATGCAATAAATAAATAAATAACAAATATATATATTTAAAACATTTACTATCACCGTAAAATGGTATCAGATGTTTCAAGATGCTCATATTTTGATGCCTTTACAGAAAAATGTTAAAATGCACTCTATTTCATTATTAAATATATATATATATAGTAATTTTAAATTTAATTCGTTTTTGATAAAGAAATGGTTTTAAAAGTTTATTATTTGGCATTAGTATTTCAAATCATCATTAAAGGGCACGAATATCATGATGAATAAACGATCTTTTTTATTGTATTTTTTATGATGAAAACATTTTGACAAACATATATAATTCTACATGCATTGCTATAATTATTATGCCCATTCAAAAAATAAATAAATAAATAAATAAATAAATAATAATAATAATAATTCCACATTTTAATGAGATTCTAGCGTGAATTGCAAATGAATCTATATAATGTTATTCTTATGATCTGACCTTTTAAAGTAGCGATGAATAAACGATCTTTTTTATTATACTTTTTGTGGTGAAAACATTTTAACAAACAAACGTATAATTCTACATGCATTGATATTAATTATTATGCATATTAAAAAAAAAAAAAAAAAAAAAAAAAAAAAAAAAAAATCGGCATTTCAATGAGTTTACAGCGTTAATTTCAAATGCTTATGAATAACGTCATTCTTATGACTGGATCTTTAAATCAGCGAATCGAGACTTATATACAGCGCCAATTGTTGGGTAGCGGTACAAAATGTAAGTTCTGGCTGTACGGTCTTTTCGCGTTGTCCGGCCAGCCGCAATTACACCGCAGGCAGCCATGTCCAAAGCATTGCGTTCTATGAAAAGTATTTCTATAAAACGTATTTTATTAACTTACGTTTGCAGAAAGCTTATTAAAATTGAAATATGTTATTCATATGCACAAAGTAATGCTTTGTATAGAATACAGTATGATTAACATTAGATTTACAGAGCCACACAAAAATATTCAATTACATTAAGAGATATTAATAAAAAAATTTTAGAATACCACTTTCGTTTATATTAAGCGTTTTTATCAATTCTAACAATTTTTAAGTGTTAGAATTAGTAAGTTTCAATTTGACTGTCTGTTTGTCTGTTTGTTCATTGAAACAGGCTAAATTATTTATCCTTACTATAAAATCACATTCAGCTGTAAAACAATTTCTATAAACATTATCAAATGCAACATGAAGTTTTAATATTTTAATATATAAATAGATTGACTATTTTTCAAATTAATTTAACATTATTTAATTAAAGGAAAAAAAAATTTTTTTTTAAGATGACTGATTTTTTCAGGAAAAAAAAAAAAAAAGCACCATCTTTCTATTGATTACTCTCTTAAAATTAAAAGTAAGAGAAATAGGTTAAGTTTAAATACATCATAGGACAAAATACAAATAATGATAAAAGAAATATGACGAATAATAAAGAAAAGAATGGAATAATAATAGAGAATTTGAAATTAATTAAGAGCTTGCAGAATGACATTTTATGTTCACAATATACTCAATGCACATTTTTTAAAAATTTATTTTATTATTATTATTATTATTATTATTAGCATTATTTGCCTACGTTAGTGAAAATTGTGTTATCATTATTATTATTTTGTTTAAAGATGCTTTGATAATTAGTGATAACATAGATTTCATATATATATAGACCCTCCAATTATTGTAGTTTTTAGAGATATTCAGACTGTTTTTCACTGTAACAAAATTTCTTATATATATATATATATATATATATATATATTTATTTATTTATTTATATATGTATGTATATATATTATAAACCTTTTCAAACATTTCACGGAAAAAAAAAAAAAAAAAAAAAAAAAAAAGAAGAAGAAGAAGAAGAAGAAGAAAAAGAAATGGAATATTAATTACATACATTTCTTAATGAAATCATACATTATATAACAACAATTCATTGATGAATTCCCCCTATAATCCATCCAAAACAAAAAATACATATGTTTAATTTAGTTTTTATAAATTTGGTTTATAAATTTCAATAATTATAAAATATTTTCACCTAATATGTAGTATAAAAACAAATAATTTAATGTAGTCGAATACCCTAAATACTAGTATATAGTTCTGACAAGCATTATTTAAAAAATTACTCTACATGCACCTAATAAAAATATAAGTTATTTTGGGGAGGATTATCAAAATTATTTTTCTACATTTTTAGTTTGTCAATATCTTTTGCTTTGTTCAAAGCTTCATTTCTGTGTATAATTGTTTATTGATTAATTCAAGTCTTCCTTCCCGGTGTTTAATCATTGTAATGACAAATTATTATTATACATATCATAACAATGATTGTAAAATCCAAGTAAACAAACGATGAACCGGCATAAACCAAAAATAAAATAATTAATTAATTAAAGAAAAGAAAAGAGGAGTGATATAGTTTTAATAAAAATATGAAAAAAAAAACACTTAAATACTCCCCCTACCCAAAAAAATAAAATAAAAATAAAATAAAAATAAAATAAAATAAAATAAAATAAAAAATAAAATAAAATAAAATAAAAAGAGAAAAAAAAAAAACATATCAAAGAAAGATCTGATTTAAATGGAAGTTGATTAAAAAATAGAGTGAGAAATTATTATACATTATTAATTTTTATTTTAAACCGAATAACAATTTCTCTACAGTATAGTTATGTAAATACTTTGTTAATTAATTAAATCGTTCTTGGCCTTCTCGTTAAGTTTTATTTTTTTCTTGTTATAAATAAACTACTATAACGTATAAGTGCACGAAATGTTATCTGTGATAGCTGTTATGATGTTTGGTTGTGTCCCAGCAAAACTTAAACTGCTGGGCTCGTTATGGCCTACTGCTGGCATCCTGCACTTGCCATCAGTTACCGGTTGCCTCATATAACTCCAGCAGCGGGCCGTTTGTGGCTGCCAGCAGTGATGGAAGCCTAAAGAAAAATGGTCGGTGGCCCAGAAGTGGCATAAACACAGTTGGCCTTATGCAGGCTATCACGACACGGCCAACATCATGTTTTTCATGTTGTGGCCACAAATTATTAGGCCGTAACCAATTTGTATGCATAGAGGGCGCTGTGATTCTTTTTCTGTTGATTTGAAATTCCCTCGCTGTCCGCCATTTCATAGGAAGTTCTTGTTCGTTGTTGTAGTCTGCGGGTGCGGGTGCGAGATTGAAAATCTCGTAAAAAGAATATATGAGTAAGTAATTCAATTATTAATTTGTTTTTGTATTATTTTTTAAATACTATTTTTTAAAAATGTTTGACTCTAAAGCCATTGTTATAACAAAATGATTTCTAGAACTATATAACAAATATCCAGTTGATCCGTTTTAGTAAATTATGATAGTCGCTAACTTTCTAGTATTTTATTATTGTTATTATTATTTTAATTGATTTAATAAAATAGAAATTATGGATCTTGAATGATCCACAAATGTAATCGGGAACGATTTTAATCAAGTTTGGTTAAATAACAAATTTGGTTAAATTTCGTCCATTGGTTCGTGAGATACAGCGTCCACAATTTTTTTTATACACATTTACAGAGTGAAACTTTCAAAAAATGGTCAAATCGTGTTCAGGAATCTCAAAACATGCAAATACTTCGAAAACCGAATGTCGAAAAATTTCTTCATATATACATATATTACTATACATATATTACCATAAAATGGATTTTCTTTTGAAATTTAGTATATTGTACTTCTTTTAAATGAAAATCGCCTATCTCCATCATAGAAAATAATTTTCATAAATAATAATTTTAATATGTAATTTCTATAAACTATTATAGGAAAAGAAAAAAAAAGTGGTAGCCATAACAAACTGTTTTATTTTATTTATTTTATTTATTATTATTTTTTAAATGCAAGTTTGAAAAATAATTTCACTTTTACGGAACTGAAATAGTTTCCCCCTCAATTTCCCGTAACGTATAAGAATATTTTTGTGCATCACTGTTAAATGAACCACAATTACTTATTTTATCATTTTTGATCGGAACCATTTCTTATTGCATCTATAAAATTTATGTTGATCTGTATTTTAGCGTTGTATAAAGATTTTTTCATGCGCTGATAAGAAGTTTCTTTTAAACTGTAATGTATCCAAATTATTTTATGAATTTTTATACTGAAACCATTTGTGTTACCTGTACAACTTTTTATGACAAGCGTCCTGTAGTAAATCTCGAAAACCTGTATAACATATATGAGTTTTATGGAATTCTAAAAATATTTTTTAAATAGGTAATTGGCGGATCAAACTCTCAAATATTTACAACTACAACGACAAATGCACTTTTCTTTTTCTCCCTAATTCCGTTATCTCTTTACTCAACCGAACGATATATATATATATATATATATTTTTTTTTTTCCTTTCAGCTGAAACTGTATTCCCTTCTTCTTTTACCCTTTTCAGAATCTGCTTTCCAAACCTAATGAAAATAAATTGGCACAGGTCAAATGCTGAATATTCGCATTAAGTTCAAATAACGTCATCTGTATAAAACTGCAAAATCATCTTTCGGTATCGCACGTCGAAAAATTATTCACTCAAGGACATTGAAGAGAGTTGGGGAGGGGTAAAGATCCCATTGGACTATCAACAACACGAAAAAATTCTTTGTGGCGGCCTGGTTAAGTTAGACAGCTGTGTAATTAATTCTAAATAGCCGATTGCATTTCTCAGAGATAATTTGTGTGGTTTCAAATGTGCGACTTTGAAGATAAACACACAGAGAGAAAAAAAGAAAGCTTGATCATCTGCCTGCTCTTTTAAAAAAAAAGGGAAAAAAATTATCAATTGGGAAAAGAAAATATTCAAGATTTTCTGGATACTTGAGAGTTATAATAAAAAAGCACCACAGAATTGGTGTTTAAAAGTAATAAGAGTAAACACCATAAAATGTAAGAACTCGCAACAATCGTTTCGGATGGAAAGAAAACACGATCCTTCATCAAGCAAACGAAGTAGGCACGAGTGCGGCAAACAAAGCGTAAGCGTTGCTGCCTGCGTTTTGTTTGCAAAATTTTATGGTGTTTATTCAAAGTATTGTACATGTTACTTGAGAGTATACTCCAATTTCTTAAGAAATCGCACCCTCGGGCGGCGTAAGCTAGTTATTAACTAAAAGGGCGTTCGGAATGGAGATGTCCGTTTTTTTTATTGCCATAAATCCGAAAGTGACCTAAAATCCGGAAAAGTCCGAAATCCGGAAAGGCCACGGTACGGACGATTCCGGATTTGAGATTTTGTACTGTAGTAATAAATAGAAAACTTTGTAAATGAACATAATCATTGCCGCCCCCCCCCCAAAAAAAAATGCATCAGTTCTTTTAGGTTGAAATAATAACACATCCATCCCTTCGTGAGTTTAACAAAAAGCACGATTGCAGCAAATTACTTTTGCTACACTCGTGCCCACTTTTTTTCGCCTGATGAAGGGTCTTCGTGCTATTTCAACCGGAAACAATTGCTGAAATTTTTCATTTTTTATTATTTTACTTTATTTTTATTTTTATTTTTTTTAGTTTATGGTGTTTTTTGTAATGCTCTCTTTATAACAATTTTTGTTTCAATATTTTATAATTTTCACATGTAAAGTTACATTTATTTGTATAAGATATTGAAATTTGAACACTTAAAAAAAAAAAAAAACATAATCTCCTTTATACCAAAAAATGTAATATAGAGAAATGTTTGCAATGAAAACAAAAAATTAAACTTTTATGATAAGGAAAATGGATAAACTGAATATTTCCTATATGCTGCACTAGAAATCCTGAATTTACAACCATAGTGTATGAATCAAATACTTGTAAATAGTATTTAAAAATGAATATGTACAAAATCAAATTAAATATTGTATGCATAGAAAAAACTGGCTGCTACTTCATCAGAAAAAAGAGAGAGGAAAAAAAAAAAAAAAAAAGGAAAGAAAAAGAAAAAAGCATCAATAAAATTAAAGGTATCACCAATAAAATAAATATACTAGCTATAACTAAATCACTGCTGGCCTATTAACGGCCCTCTTCACTTACCGTCTCCGGAAGTCCGAGGCAATGTTATTCTATGGGAAATTTTCTTTACAAATAACTTATTAACTAACACATATTTTTAAATTCTGTTTTCAAATTCAGAAAATTCCCAACTGTTAAATTGATGGACTTTTTCTAAAAATGTATTTTTTTTATTTTTAATATTTTATTTTGAATTTGCAAAATGAAAAATTTCACATATTTAAAATTCATATTTTGTAGCTTCAAAATAAAATAAAAAAATAATAAAAAAATAATTTTTTAAAAAAGGTCCGTCAATTTAACAGTTAGGAATTTTCAGAATATGAAAACAGAATTTAAAAATATGTATTAGTTAATAAGTTATTTGCAAAGAAAATTTCTCATAGAATAACATTGGCTTCGGCTTCCGGCGACGGTGAGTGAAGCGGGCCTTTAATGGGAAAATATAAAGAACCAATGAAGACTGCCGGCAGTAATATAATTTTTTATGTTTGCCACAGCTGTCCCACTGCAGGCTGCCAGCAATAACATAGAAAAATTATGTTTGCCACCAGGTAGTCCAACACTGGCCCACTAGCAATTTCCAACCTAATGTCGGTTACCAACAGTGGCCCATTACCTATTTTCGTCATACTGCTAGCTGCCAGCAGCGATCCATTCACTGGCCCACTAACTTATTTTTAACTTACTGCAGGCTGCCAACAGTGGATCGATTGAATATGGCCTACTGACGGCCGGCGTAACATATTCCCTGCGGCACCGTAACTTTTGCCACCGACGGGCCAGCTGCAGCTACTGTTGGCAACCAGCACTTGGCCTCGTGTTGGCCGTCACCTGTGGTTTTGCTGGGGTGGGTTAAAGCAGAATGACTAACTAGGGTCCTAGGTCTACAGTAAAATACCCTTCCTGGGGGTCTTTCTAAGGAGTTATAAACCGTATCTATGTTAGTTTCAAAGAAATCTATGGAAAACTCTGAATATCTGTGTCGACTTGTGCGACAGGGCTCGAACCCAGCACCTTCAATCTTCCATCTGAGAAAGCCGAACCTCTCGGCTACTGATGGAGCGATAGCTAATATGAAAATAAATAAAATATAACAATTGAAGGAATTAAATGTATTATCTTATTAATGCATTTAAATTTGTGAGTTTTTTATTATAATATTCGGTTTTACACTAAAGAAAAAAATCTAAACTTCTGGAGACTACAATTATAATCAGAAGAAAAAATATGCAAGCAAATTTTTCTAATTTAAAAACAGTTTATTAAGTGCAATTAAGCGATATAATAAATAAATAAATAGAACATAGATACAACATTGCTGAAATTCCTTAATATTATATATACATTTATTTATATATACTACGTAACAAGTAATTAAAATAATGATTTATGCGTTAACAAAAAGTCTCTCCATTAAAGAAAGAGTTGTAGGCCCCCAAAACCTACGAGGTGAGACAGAAAAGTAATGAGACTGATTTTTTATTTAACAAAGTTTTTATTTCTTTCAAACATCAATGTTATCCCCTTCAAAGTAGTTCCCTTGGGCAGCTACACGCCGATGGAGACGTTGTTCCCACTGTTCGTAGCAACGCTGGAAGTCTTCAACCGTTATGGTCTTCAGCATGTCCGTTACAGTCTTTTGGATGATTTCTAAAGTCCCAAAATGATCGCATTTGAGGACATTTTTCAGTTTAGGAAAAAGGAAGCAGTCACAGGGACTGAGGTCAGGGAAATAAGGGGGATGGGAAATCACAGGAATGCCTTTTGAGGTCAACAATTCTGTTATGGAGAGGGCAGTGTGACGTGGGGCGTTGTCTTGATTGAGCAACCATTTCTCTGCAATGTCTGGTCGCACGTGAATGACCCTTTTTCTGAGCCTTTCAAGGACGGCTTTATAAAAAAATTGTTAACAGTTTGTTAAACAGTGGTTTGATCTCACAAGAGTTTTCACACGTTCGATGTTTTCGTCGGTTTTCGAAGTTGAAGGCCTCCCTGAACGTTGTTCATCTTCAACATTTTCTCTGCCTTCCAAAAACGCTTTGTGTCAGCGAAAAACTTGAGCTCGGGATAAAGAATGTTCCCCTTAGGCCTGTTTTAACTTTTCAAACGTCACACCTGCCGATTCTCCAAGCTTAACACAAAATTTAATGGCACAACGTTGCTCCAAATTCCGTTGTTCCATTTTGTGTGACGCACAACGAAAACACAACTTCACTAATCGCAGTCTCAAAAATCACATAGTTAATGGACGGAGTAGAAACTCCAACTGAGTTATGGGAGGGTTCTGATACACAAACTCTCTCAAGGACAACAGAGCAGGGTTGCCGGATCGCTTGCAGTATCGTCAGTCTCATTAATTTTCTGTCAGACCTCGTATATATACCAATTTTGAACAGTCTAACTCAATTTCTATTTTTTGCCCCCCTGACCTTTTTTGCCCCCCTATAAATTTTACACTTTCGAAAATATCCGCATTCGACTCGTACGCCCCCAAAACCATTATATACAAATTTTGAAGAGTGTAACTCAATTTCTAATTTTTGCCCCTAAACATTTTTCACTTTCGAAAATATCTGCATTCGTTTCACACGCCCCCAAAACCTATATATACTAATTTTGAACAATCTAACTCAATTTCTAATTGTTTGTCCCCCTTTCCCCCGTCCTGCCCCCCCCCCCCCCTGAATAATTTTACACTTTCGAAAATATCCTCATTCAACTCATAGGTCCCCAAAACCTATTTATACGAATTTTTAGCAGTATAACTCAATTTCTAATTTTTTTCCCCCTAATAATTTTACACTTTCGAAAATATCCTCATTTGACTCGTGCGCCCTCACAACCTATATATACCAGTTTTGTGCGGTCTAACGCAATTTCTATAAATAAATAGAGCATGGATACAACATTTCTGAAATTCCTTAATATTATATATACATTTATTTATATATACTACATAACAAGTAATTAAATAATGATTTATGCGTTAACAAAAAAGTCTCTCCATTAAAAAAAGAGTTGTAGGCCCCCAAAGCCTATATATACCAATTTTGAACATTCTAACTCAATTTCTATTTTTTGCCCCCCTGCCTTTTTTTGCACTCCCCTATACATTTTACACTTTCGAAAATATCCGCATTCGACTCGTACACCCCCAAAACCATTATATACAAATTTTGAAGAGTGTAACTCAATTTCTAATTTTTGCCCCTAAACATTTTTCACTTTCGAAAATATCTGCATTCGTCTCACACGCCCCCAAAACCTATATATACTAATTTTGAACAATCTAACTCAATTTCTAATTGTTTGTCCCCCTTGCCCCCGTCCTGCCCCCCCCCCCGAATAATTTTACACTTTCGAAAATATCCTCATTCAACTCATAGGTCACCAAAACCTATTTATAACAATTTTGAACAGTATAACTCAATTTCTAATTTTTTTGCCCCCTAATAATTTTACACTTTCGAAAATATCCTCATTTCACTCGTACGCCCTCACAACCTATATATACCAGTTTTGTGCGGTCTAACTCAATTTCTATTTTTTCCCCCTCCTATACATTTTACACTTTCGAAAATATCTGCATTCGACTCGTACGCCCCCAAAACCATTATATACAAATTTTGAAGGGTGTAACTCATTTTTTAATTTTTTGTCCTCCCCCCCCCCTAATCATTTATCACTTTCGAAAATATCGTCATTCGACTCGTAGGTCCCCAAAACATATTTATACCAATTTTGAAAGGTCTAATTCAATTTCTAATTTTTTGCCCCCCCCCCCTGCCCCTCTTCTTGCCCCACCTATTAATTTTACAGTTTCGAAGATATCCTCATTCGATTCGTAGACCCCGAAAACCTATTTATACCAATTTTGAACAGTCTAACTGAATTCCTAAATATTTGCTCCCCTTTGCCCCTCCCCACCTAATCGTCTGCCTAGCTGTTTGGAGTATTCTGTGGTTTTCTCCGAAACTTGTGTAAATACGGGCTAGGACACCTTAGAAAGACCTGCACAAAAGGCACTCCCCCCTCTAGCCTAGGACCCAAGAGTAGTCAATCGGCCTTATTCCGCAACACTAACGCTGTAACTTTTCGAGATAAGGTAACGTGGGGGGGGGGGGTAAGACATTTCCCCTTCCACCGGTCTAATCTTTGTTATACTAACACTAAACCAACCCGAAATTTAGAATTTCGTAAAGCTTGGAAGATAATTTTTCGAGATAAGGTACTATGGGGGGTAAGAGAGGCGGCGCGCTAGTGCACCCCATCACCAACTGTCCCAGATACAGTGGGTAACCATACAGTCCCGTCAGTGACGTCCCAACATTGTGCAAGTCCTTACCTCCACGACAGCAATTTACCTGCCACATGACAGCGGGCAGTGGCTCAGGCATGGCCGGCAGTGAGGATTACAAGGCCCTTATTGTCACCTTCGGACAAACCTGAGAAAGTCAATTTCGGGACTGAGGTCCTCGATCCTGGCCGAGTCACGGTTTGGCTTCCAGAAGGACCCTTAAACCTTCTGAGGACGACACAAAGGTATCCAAAATGCCACGATCCCAACGGCGTTCACCACACTAGCCGATACGCACTGACATGTCAACTAAGACACTATTCCCTTCCAATGTTGCACTCTTTGTTATAATAACACAAAACCAAATCCAAATTTAAAAATTCGTAAAGTTAGGACCATAACTTTCCAACATAAGGGACTGAGTGGGATAAGATCCTCCTCCTTTCCAGTGGTGCAGTTTTTGTTATACTAACACCTAACCAACACCAAATTTAAAATTTCAAAAATTTAGTGCTGTAAGTTTCCGAGATAAGACACCGTGGGGGTAAGAACAACCCCTTCCAACGGTGCAGTCTTTGTTATACTAACTCTCAAACAAACTCCAAATTTAAAATTTAATAAAGTTCGGACCATTACTTTTCGAAAAAAGGCCCCTTGTGTGTGTGTGTGTGTGTGTGTGTGTGTAAGGGGGGGGGGTGAAGTCGTTCCTTCACATATATGAGTTTTAATTATAACTTTAAATAAAGGCAATGAGTAATTATTATATTTTCAATAAATTACATGGCTAATAAAAATAGATAACGAAATTCTAAATTACTTTTATTTATTCGCTTTTGTCTATAATAAATATCTTAATTCTAATAATACTTTATCCCTTATGCTATTAATAAATCGTCTGAGAACAAAAACATATTCCTTTTAAATGACATTTATAAGCTCTTCTAAATCATTTAATAAATAAAATATAAAAATAATATTATTTCCAGTTATAAGCCGTTGGAGATATAATTACATTTTCATTCTTTAAAATTGCGCAAGTCCACTTTGTTATAAATAAATTAGGCTATAATTTCCGTTATGATATCATTAAAGGGTAATTTATATGTTTTTTTTATGACAACATGCACAATAAATCGTAGACTTTATGTCTCTTATTTAACGGCTGTCTGGCGATAAAACTTGGCATAGAGGATTGGCGTTATTTCTTTTTAACGAACTTGCTAAATTCAAAATATTTATATTATTCTACAAACAAAGGAATATCTTTGGCTATAAAATTTGGCTCTTTTTTAAAATTCTTGGCGTAATTCAGCAGTCTGATCTTAATTGCAATAGAGTCAACTTCAGAATTCGCTCTTCAATCTTGACGTAAGAACACGTAATCGCGAAGCCCTCTCTCTCTCTCATCTAACCCTCTGTATGTCTGTTAAACTTTATAATAGACAGTTGAAAATAATTTTTATTAAAAAACTTTCTTGATTTCCATATTGCCTAAATAAAGATGTTTGATGCGAAATAATTGATTCTTATTCTTCACGGCCTACAGTTTATTTTTCCTTTAGTTATTGCGACTGCTTATTATTCCTGGAGTTTTATTCTGGATCTTATCCTATAGCTCAAGTCTTCTTCAGAATCTTCTTGATAAACTTTGGTGCCAGACCTCTTCAGAGTGGTTACGAGATAAAAAGAGAGAGAGGGGCACTTATTTAGATGAATTTACTAGCTAAAGAAACTATTTTATTTCTATTGTTTCAAAGTTATACGGACTGACTTTCTTCAAAAAAATAAATCGGCTCCTTGGAGACAGATGTGTAGTTCACCTTACAGTGGATATTTAGCAATCTGCTTAAAGTTCTATCTTATGCATGTACTATTTGATGTATGAAATATTTCTTCAACGACAGCGGGACATCCAAGTATTCAATGAATGATCTTCACATCGTGTTTTTAGTTTTGACGCAATGGTTACCCCGAACTCTTGGGAGTTTTTTTTCGCTGCACGCTGGATTTCGTTTTCTAGAGGACGGGCTGGTGTTTCTCCTTCGTCCTCTCATATTATATGCTATGGAGGCTAACACCCTGAATGTTGCAAACCCGTGTTCATGTGGAGTGACGGAGTGACTTCATTTTTTTATTGTTCTTCTTTTCGACATTTTTCAAGTTATTAAAGGATTTGTGTTGGAACTGCTTTATATGTAATACACTCCGCGTCCATAGGCGTAGCCAGGGGGGTGCAGGGGGGTGCACTTGCACCCCCCTAAATGGAGCTGCTTTTTATTTTTTATTTTTTTTGAGTAAACAAAATAATAATAATAATAACTTTTTTTTCTTTAAAGAAAATGATATTTTAATTTGATCACGAAATTAGTTCCCTTTTATCATCCTCTTAAAAACATCGTTATATATTATTTAAAACAACAAAAAATGCTAAATGTAAACATAATGCTACAAAGCTTAAAATTCTATAAAAACAAAAAGTAGTATCGAAAAAACTCTCTTCCACACTTCTAATATATCGCGTACAACAGATCTATCGTCTAAACTAGTATGTTGTGACCACCACAAGACTTTCTTCTAAATTTTTCTAGGCATATTCATTTAGTACAAATAATTTACAAAAACTTTTATTTATTAAAATTATCTATCATGATGAATGTAGACGATTTTCATCTTGGAGAAAATGAACACTAAATATCCAACGAAACATAGTTAACAAACATCTTAAAAAATGCGTTTTCATAATGGTCATCGCATAATTCATATATCAGGTTTTGTACAGTTAAATGCCATAGAAGTTGAAATATAGTATTGCTGTTGTCGGGAAAAATTGCGCTATAACAGCGCAATCTATTGGTAGATATACATCCAAACTGAATCGACATAATGTCTCATAATGGCTTTCTCACATATCAAGCTTTGTTTGATTATACGCATTAGAACTTGAGACATAGTTCTTCCTTAAACTGAGGAAATCGCTGTATAGCAACGCCACCTGTTAGGTAATTAGCACCAAAAGTCGCACTAACTTATGTCAAGGTGCATCCACGTATAATTTTTTATGCAGTTTTGTGCAGTAGCTCTTGACATACAGCCCTCCCTAAAATTGTGAAAAATCGCTGCATAACAGCGCCACCTGTTGAGTAGTTAACACCAAAAATTGATTGGCACTATATTGCCTCTTCTAAAACTGTAGGAATCACTGTATAGCAGTGTCACCTGTTGAGTGGTTGACACCAAAAGATCATAAGCAAGCACTAATTTATATAAAGTTGCATGTATATATGAATTTTTATGCATTTTTGTGCAATAGTAACTGAGATATAACCTCTCCTTCAATTGAGAAAGTCGTTGCATAGCAAAGCGACCTGTTGAGCAGCAGATACCAAAAGTTGATAAGCACTAATTTAAGTCAAGGTGAATCTACAAATAAAATTATATGCAATTCTGTGCTGTAGTTCCTGAGATACAGTCGCCAGAAAAATTTTGTCACACACACAAACTGACAGACAGACATTATCTAAACATGGTCAAATCGCGTTCTAAACCTCTCAAAACGTGTAAATTCACCGAGAACCGGAAGTTGAAATTTTTTTACGATTCCAATACATCTATTGAATACAGAAGAAAGTAATAATAATAGCTTTGTATATTTTCATATATATATACATTAAAAAAAAAAAAAAAAAAAAAAAAAACACACTTTTAGTATTTTTTTATACAGTCCGCAGCAAAATTATTTGAGCACTAGCAATAATTCCCATGTAAAAAAAAGCACATTTAACACTGTTTAGTTGAATACATCCTTGTCGAATCATGTTCTTAGACTGGCTAAGAACATGACTCGACAAGGATTTATTTAACAAAGCAGTATTAAGCGTACTTTTTTATAGGAATTATTGCTATCGCTCGAATAGTTTTGTTGCCGACTGTATATTGAAAAATCTTTTTCATCTATAAATAATCACAATTCACAATCTAAAAGCATTTATGTAAATATTTAAAACTTTTTTTTATTTTTTACTTGTTTAATTTTTGTATAAAATAATGCATAATATAGAAAATGTGCTATATTAGTAATTATCGGCTATAATCAAGACAAAATGCAAATAGATATACTGTATTAAAAATTCCGCTTTCTTTGCTTTGTGAGACAGTTTTTATTAAAGTGGTTGCAAAGAAAATAAATAAGATGTAATAGGGACAATCGCGTCGATTTTACACATTTTAAATTATAAGAAAAATGAAAGTACAGAATAACTGTGAATATGAAGACAAATACCTCTTTCTTAAAAATATAGATTTGGGAGTTTTCCAGTTTGATATTTTTCATTGTTTTAAAACTCTACTTCCTCTTATATTTTTTGCTTAGCAAAAGTTGAGATCATGAGAAAATATCCCCTAATTGGGAACACCCTGAAAAATCTAAGAATTGGTACAATAATTATTTTTTGCTACTTCCTTTCTTCTTGAGCTGACACATCTTAATTCTATTTCCTATTCTATCCATTTTATAGAAGAATGTTATTGCGACTCTTTTTTGAAAGGATACTCCCACAAGTCCCCTACTGAGTAAACTCTAAGAAAATAGGCGCTATCTCATCTTTATTGGTTGAACCTTGAATAATTGTTGTCTGAGACCTTCAAAAGGTCCAGGAGACATGGGGCTTAAATTACAGTAATGGCGACCGCATTTGCCTTGAGATAGGAAAATACTCTTATCATTCTAATAGAACAAGAGGGAAAAAAAAAAAAGATTGGGGAAAAGTTGTTATCTTGTATTAATGACTAAAATTTACAGCCGGCTATCAGCTATCATATGGCACCCACCCCACACATGTATAGGAGAGTATATTGTCCGAAATCATTTCTTTGTATTTTCAAAAGAAAGAAAAGAAAAAATGGGGGTCAGATCTGAAGAGTTTTATCTCAATCACCTCTCTTCCAAATGTGTTCCTAGCTTTTTAAGAAGTACTTTGTTTTGGATATTACGATGAATGGTTCAGAAAAGAGAAAATGTGTGATGCAAGAAATACAACAGAAAAATATCCAAAATTATATATATTTTTTTTTTTTTTCGAAGCCAAAGTATAAGAATAAAAATACTGAAAAAATATCAACAGAAAATCCTACAAAATCTGTAACAGATAAGGAAGGTAAGCATTAAACTTGATATTTGATTTCTATATCAATTTTTTAAAACATTAAAATGAAAATATATTTCTGACATAGTTTTAGAATTATGCAATTTATATTGATAAAGTGAAAATGACTTTTTAAAAGGAAAAAAAATCCATAAACGATTTGTAAACTTTCAGAAATTCCTCATTTTGCTATTTAATTACTATCACACTTTATTTATTATTATTATAATTTTTTAATATAACTTTTTTCAATATTTGAATTGTACATTAAGCTACCTATATATAAAATATATATACACACACACACAAAAAAATAAATAAATAAATAAATAAATAAAAAATAAAATAAAATAAAACAGGAATTTTTATGTTTCTCAGTCAGTTAACTGACGTTAAAAGTGTAGGTCTTCTTTCATTAAAAAGCGCAAAGTATAACATATTCGTAATACATAATTTCTCTCAGGGTTTTTATTATTATTATTATTATTATTTATTTAATACTCGATTTAAATGTAAGTATTCGTATAAAAATATTTGAATTATACTTTGGTAAAGCTAAATTATTTGTAATTGCTTTATTAATTAATAAGTGTATGATTAAATTTTAAACCTTCTAGAAAATGTTTTAAATATATTTTGTTCTTCTATATTTTTAATGAGATTTAACACAATGTTTTAAAATTAAAATGTTACATGTTATTATTATTATTATTTTTAAATATATAAATATATATATATATATATATATAGGGATTATTATTATTAAATCTTACATTAGATTAATAATTATTACTGCTACATATAGAAAATTTAACCAAAATTCAATTATATATATAAAAATATTTTCAACTTTACTTTTTATTTTATATACATACATATATATATTTATATATACAGAGAGAGAGAGAGAATAAAATTCTATATTTTATAAATATTCTAGATATATGTATAAGAAAGGAATACATGCATTTGATATAAGAACTGAAAACTATGTGAAGCAGGAAAAATCGAAACAATTAAAAAAGAAATAACAACAAGAAGGAGCAGAGGCCACCACGGCTTAAGACGGTGAAGCAGGTTAAACTGGATTGTTGGGTTCACAACTTTCCCCCAAATCTCTACAAGACCGTATGATAACAAAGATAATGTTAAATTGAAGATTTTTATATTATTAGGTGAAAATAAATTAATATTTTATAATTACTTATAAACATAAATCAAATTTATTCAAATTAAATAAGTAATATGTATTACATTTTAGAATAACTATCGCTATGCATAAACCAATTTTATGTAAATAAAATCGAATATATTATATGTGATTCAGTTTTCGCCATACATCATTAAGTATAGCTATACTTAATGACGGCCAAATTATCATAATCATAAAATACGTTAATACACCAAAGGTATTTGTAAAATGTAAGCAGTAGCAAGCAAGCAGTATGATATATATTGTTTTCTTTGTAATTGTTAATCATCCTAATTATTATCATTATTAAATCTGAATCTGAAATCAGACAAATTTCATAATCATATTTAAGTGTCTTGAAACGACAGAAACGAAACAGTCTGTTTATAAATAAAAACAGAAGTTAGAATGTTTCTGAATGAACTGACGTTGCAAATGTACTTTTGTTTAGAGCCTAAAAAGTGGCCACCACAAGACTTTCTTCTAAATTAACTATTACTTATTAAAATTATCTAATATGATGGATGCAGACTTGCAGAAAATCTTGTACACTTTCATCTTGTAGAAAATTAATTTTAAATACCCGAAGACAGACAGTTTTATTCTCTACAGTTAAACTCTTAAAAAATGCGTTTTCATAATGGTTATCTCACATTCAAGTTTTGTACAGTTTTAAGCCATAGAAGTTGAGATATAGCCTTCTCGTTCTTAGGAAACTTTGCAGTAGCAACGCCACATATTGGCTGAATCCAAATTGAATCAGCATAATATTTCATAATGGCCTTCTCATATATCAACATTTGTTTAATTATACGCAATAAAACCTGACATATAGTCTTTCCTTAAATTATAGAAATCACTCTATAGCAGCGACACTGCTCAGTTGGCTACAAAAGTTTATAAGCACTAATTTATATTAAGGTGAACCTACATATAAATTTATCTGTAATTCTGTGCCATAGTTCCTGAGATATAGCCTTATTTGAAAATGCGAAAATCACTGCATAGCAGCGTTACCTGTTAAGCTATTGGCGCCAAATATTGATAAACACTATTATATGTCGAGGTGCAATTACATATAAATTTATATGCAATTTTGAGCAGTAGTTCCTGAGATGTGGCCTTCCCTGAAATTGTGGAAATCATTGTGTAGCGCTGCCCCCCTGTTGAGCGATATACACCAAAAGTTGATAGGTCCTAATTTTGTTCAAGGTGCATCTACTTATAAATTTATATGCTATTCTATGTAGTAGTTCCTGTGATAAGGTCACCACAAAATTTTTATCATACACACACAGATATTTTCTAAAAATGGTGAAATCATATTCTGGAACTCTCAAAACATGTAAACCCATCGAAAACTGCAAGTCGAAAATGTTTACGAATTCAATACTTTCTTCTATTGAATGTAGAAAGAAGTAAAGAGTAAATTAACTATGAAAGTGCTCACTTAGGAAAAATCTATTTAGAAAATAAATAAACAAATAATATATATATATATATATATATAAATGTACGCAAAAATTAGGTTTTTTTAATAAGTTTCGCTTCTTTTTAAAAATGAACTTGAGTTGATCGGATTCGTTTTTTTTTTCAGGCATGAGTTTGAGCGCGAATTAAATCGTTTTTTACACGATGAACTTGAGTTTGAACTAGCTCATTCTTTCATGAGTTTGCACAACACTGATTGAAATTTGTTTTTTAGTTTCGAAGCCACAGTGCCACAGACAGACAAACAAAGGCTGCAAAGTTATGGTACATGTTTTTTTTTTTTTTTTTTTCTTTAAACGTCAGGAGTCAATAATGAGTATTTTTTGTAAAACATTCTGTCATGCACAAATTTTTACACAGACCACTATGATCACCATCACCAATAACAACTACTACTCCATTATCCCCCAAAAATATAATTTACCTGGAACTTTGAGACTGAAATTTTTTGCACCCCCCTAGGACAAATGCTGGCTACGCCTATGTCCGCGTCTCTTCTTCTACTGTGGGCTATGGAGGCTCACTGTGTGTTTTTAAGCCGCATTTAGGTAATGTCTTCATTTTTTTTAATTCGAATTTTTCAAGTTTTTTTTTGGCAAGTTGTGTTTACATTCATGCTGAGACATTCCTGCATTCATACAGGGAAAATGCCGCATCTGTTTATGGACAGGATTTTGAGACTTAAGTATACGTTTTATTTCGGTACCTTCATAAACTATCAAATTTTTGTTTATTCATACTGGACATGAAACTAAAATGAAGGACTGGAAGTCTACAAACTTAGGAAGTTTTTAATTTTCCACGAGCGTTCATTAAAAAAATAATTATGAAAAATAATTAATTATTGAAAATGAAAGATAATAAAAGAAATAAAACAAATATATATTTTTTTTTCACACCTATCTTTTATAGACTGACAGGTATGTCCATCAAACTATGGTAAGTGTTTTCCATAATTTTACTCTAAGTATCCTTGTTAATACATAATTCCTCTTGGCACATTATTATTTAAAATTTTTGGATAATACAAACGACAAGGATGCTTAGATATTTTCAGATTTCTGTACATATTTTTCTGTTTTTATATATATGCTAATTTTTTCAATCTTAAAGATAATGATAAAAAATAAATAAATAAATAAGGGAAAAAAGAAAGGGAATTTTTTAATTTGTATTTGTAATATATATACAGAGTTGCATTACCTTTCGGTATATTGTTTTTATTTTCATATTCATATTTTCCTTTTTATGCTAATACTGATATACAATGGGTTTGGAATAAATTAATTTTGTATATCATGTGTAAAAATAATTTTTCATTGATAATTTTGGTAATAATAATTATGAAATGGATCAATTAATATTCTAGAAGAAAACTAAAATATTTACATTTAGTGCAAATTTATTTCGAGATTTATGACATGAAGCACATATTATTTTCACAACTTAAATTTGATATTGAATTTGTTTGTTTATCACAGTGAATATACATGTGTAAAAAAATAAATAAATAAATAAATAAAGGGAATTAAGTAATTACATAAAATGATGTAATGTTTACAAAATTTTAGCGAATCTTTTTCTTTTTAATTCATTAACATCGCAATATTTATTATGTTTGAGGTGTTGAATTTTCCATGAGGTAAATTTCTTATCTTTTAATCAAATGCTTAAAAAAATTCGTTCTTGTTTGTTAAGTGAATGTTTTATATATATATTTTATTGCAAAATAATTATCACTGTTTATTAATTGAATTTAATTAATATTTTTAATTTAAGAACTAAACTTGAAGTTATTTCTCATGTTGGTGTTTTTCAGGCAGGTTGAAAATACACATACTTTTTATTTACTTTTGGGAGATGTGTCGCAAAATTTTGCTTTGATATCAGTCGGTATCTTGACACCTATTTCTCCTCTTTTTACACACATATATATATATATTTTTTTTTTGTTCACTGATTTTAGCCTGCTTGGAACTGCCATCGCATAACAAATTGATAATAAAATAAAATAACTAGAGTGATAATTTCAGCTATTCGCGTACTTTTGTTCCATAAACTTATGTTTTATTACTTTTTAAGGTCATATTTTGAGGCAAAACTTAAAAATATATATATTTTAGAGAATTTAGTTGATTATTTACGTATGTTTTACATGTATAACTTTCACACCTTTGCATAAATCATTGATATTCATTTTTAATTTTAAAGATAATAGGTTTATTATTCTTATGGTTATATTAAACCAAATATATTCACAAATGGTTTTTTGGAAATTAAAGATGTATAGTTTTGTGCATCTCTGTGTTTCAAATACTAATTCTCAACACACTACATTTTTTCTTTAAATATCATTATTTATCCTTTCATTTAAGATAATTGAGCAAAAAAAATAATTTGTGTTTATGCATCTAATTTAAGTCCTTGAATTAAAAAAAGCACAATTAATATATTAGGATTTAGGTTTATGTAATTTTGTGCCACAATGTGCATTAGTAGCGCGCCTAATTGTACTTGTGTTGTTGGCATTCAGTGCTGTTTTCCTTATCTTGGGGGCCGCGGTAGCCCAGTCGGTAGAGCGCCGGCCTCGTAATTGGAAGATTGCGGGTTCGGTACTCGAGCCGGCCAAAGACCGTCGTGTACACTAATGGTGGCTGGTGCACGTAAAATCTGTCGTGGCCACAATGTCCTCCATGTTCCCATCAAAAATGATACCTCTGGGGGTTACCGAAGGAGAGCCATCCCTTCCGTGGAGGATCAAAATTGTGATGGCATGTCTCCGGACCACCTCTAGGGGTGTGTCCCAGACCGTCGCCAATTGCCCATCTGCGCAGCATTAGTGCGACGTAAAACCCAATCACCTTATCTTGAATTTCTGGCCAATTTTTTCTTGGTGAGGGGACCTGCATTGATCGTCTTTGTTTGCATGATTTTACATTAAACTTCACTTAATTTGAGTATTACTATAATTAACATACATTTTTCCTATTTAATTTTTACATTAAATTTAACATTTTTTTTACAGAAATCGATTAGAATTGCTTGTATTTAGGGTATTTTTTTTATCATTGTTTACTAATATTGTTTCTATAAAAAGATCTTTCCCACAACGCATAGGTACATACGTACTTACATAGTGACAGAATAAATAAATAAAATAAAATATTGAAGATAAATATTAATTAATTGATTGTATCTCCAACAATTTTCATTTTTTAACACTATATGTATTCAGGACAATACGTAAATCCAGTACATAATATTATTTTATGAATCTATACTGGCCGTATCTTGTTGCATGCAAGTGTCCTAAATTTAACACAGAATTTTCCAAATTTACATATTTCTTTTCTCATTTTTTCGGATATTATGTACATTGACTTTCATGTAAACCTAACAAATTTGTTAGTCTTGAACATAAGGTTCAATGTTTTATTTATTATACTTACCAGGCATTCTTAAATAATCATGTACAATCACTTATACAGAAAGGGAGTTGGTTATATATCTTAGATACCTAAACACATAAACATAATTTTATTCTAATATTATTTTTGGTTGTGCCGGCCAGGTGGTTCGGTCGGTAGGGCGCTGCCTTCCGAATCTTATGGTCCCAGGTTCGAATCCTGGCGCGGGCATGGATGTTTGTGTTGTCTTATGTCTTCAAAATATTGTGTACTTGTTGTATAATAAAAAACTTGTAAACCCTTGTGGTGTGGATTTTTCGAGATATAAGCGGCCTTAGAGGCAAGCAATAAATCTCAGTACTCATCAAACCAAACCTATTTTTGGTTGTCAAATTTTTTTCAGGTTTTAATTTTTATAATAACATAACACAGTATTTTCTTTGCTCATTTTAACTAAAATGTTACATTTTAACACAAATGTTTTAATTATTTTTTTTCTAATTTCATAAACTTTGAGAAATTTTATAACACATTGTATATTTTTGGTCGGTTAGATGTTATCGCGTAAATCCAGGGATTCTTATGCTGGTCGTGAAATTTGACATCTAATGTAATTTTTCATTTCACACATTTTTTTTTTTCCACATTCATTCAATTTTGTTAGATGAAACCTATCATCATTTTCTAAAATTTTAACCCTTAATTACCTTTCATACGAAATTTATTTTATGTGCATAATAGTTTTATTTCGTGTGCATATAGTTTTATTTTCTTTTAATGTTTGTTTATAATTTTCTGTGCACGTTAAATTCGCAATTTTGGCGCTTTCATCTGCGGCAATGGGAATTTATTTTTGTGGCTTTTTTTTTTTTTTAAATTTTTTTTAATTTTAATATTTCTTGGAACACTTACAGACATATACTAAATTTTTAATAGTTCAAATTATTCTGTTGATATTCATTTTTTTACAATATTGTTTAAATATTATAACATATCACCCGTTTGATTATATTTTTAATTTTCACATATACACATTTACCCTCTAACCACAATTGTGTTGCTCTGGTCGTCAGTGTATTAATGACTTCCTACGGATTTTGACCATTATATTGGTTTCAACACTTGTAATTGTGTAGGGGATTTCACACTTTCACAACAATTTTTGAAGGTTATGTTTTATTGGCTTTCAAGTACACTTATAATTCATTAACACATGTTCTATAAATATTTCGGGTGACAAAAATAAATAATGAAAATAATAATAAATAAAAAGATATTGATATAAAATTACTTGCTAAATTTTAAATAAATAACATGAGGATGTATGTGACTTTTGGAAATATTTGGATTGTATATTTTTCCTAATTATATTTTCATTGGTTGTCAAGGTTTCGTTTGATACTATGCGTGAACACATCACCTCTGTCACAAGATTCATTTTTAACAAATTCACACTATTTTTTTCATCTCATTTGAATAACATGATCAGTTTATTTTAACGTTTGCAAACACTTTATAATTAATAATTCTCACACACACACACACACCAAAAAGAATATTTTTTTTCCCTATGTTTCTACATGTGTTCCTGTATATGTTTTCTTTTGGGTCAGAAAGTTATTGTATTATTGGCTGGTTTCTCAGTTTGTCAGTCATAATGCAAATTTATCCAATAGTATTCCATGGTCTTTCACATGCATGTTTTCCATGCTTTTCTTCATTATTCTCAAACTTGGCCTCACAACCCAATGTTTGACACACACACACTCACAAAATTTTATCTGACCTATTTAGTTGCTATTTAATTGGTTCACATTTGGAGATAATTGCATTTTCTTTCATTAAATTTTCACGCGGAGTTTGTTTTCACAAAAGACTAGTTACAATAATAATACACACATACACAAAAGTAAATAATTTTTTGTCAACTTGCAATAAACTCTGTTATGTTTTTAAAGCCTATTTCTTTTTCAAAGAAATACATAAAAGGTGAAATTTCCGTACATAGTCTGTACGTTTTAAAATTTTGTTTTTTTCAAATTTTTTTTTCTTGTTTAAAGAATAAAACTCTTGCAGAAAATTTTCTGTCAGCTTAAATTAAATATTTAATTATTTAAAATTTCTTAATTAAAATAAGTCTTTTTTGTAAGGTTTGCACCACAGATGTATTTTAAATGGCCTTGAAATCATCTGTGCGTTGTAAGAAGTAGTCTGTGCAGAAGTATGTGGCTGGTTTACTCTTCTTTTTTTTTTTTTTTTTAAGACTATTTCTTGCTGAGCAGTATTATGGAATTATCTGTGTAACATACAGTATCATTCTTAAAAAAAAAAAAAAAAAAAAAAAAAAAAAAAAAGATATTGAATATTAATTGGGCTCGATAAAATAATAATTCAATTGTAATTATAAAACAATAGTGTATTTAGATTTTTTTGCTGTTTTTGACAATTTTTATGAGTTGTATTCTTCTCACCTATTTCAGGTATACTCAGAGTTTATGCATTAAAAATTAACTTTTTAATGAGATCATTTTTTTTTTTTTTTTTGAGACATTCAAATGCTAATTCATTTATTGAGATTTTGTTCAGGAAAAGGAAATTATTTCATATGAGTAAATTTTAATATTTTTTTTTTGACCAACACAATCTATTGAAATAAAGTTGGTTCATAAATTTATGCAAAACAAAATAAATTAGGAGGCATAAAATAAATAAGAGTTAAAATAAAATAAAATAAAATAATTTTCTTGAACTCTTACATGTGCGCTTTTATTCTGACATAGGGCTAGATTTTTTTTTCTACACATTTTTACACATACAAGGGACATTTCATTATGTCACTTTGCAGAATGCTGGTTGTCATTTTTGCACAACATGAAGCCTCTTCTGCTTCACACATATTGTTCAGTACGCTATGTTCAGTTAGACATCACAAAACCCTCATAGCTGTCATAGCTATTGTTCCATTATACACTCTCTGGCTCACTTTGTTAGAATTTAATTTTCACGTGTACAATAATGGTCCTTTTAATCAAAAATGTTTTTTTTTTTTTTTTTTTTTCATATTAATGCAATATTAAATTATTTTTGAAAATTAACAAAATACAAAAATTATTTGATTTTCATATTTCTGGTTACTGATTTCCTTTTCCTTATTATCAAACATTCATACACTGTAATAAATGATTGTTTATTTAATATTTTACACATTTTATATATCATATTTATATAATTTATAGATTATGTGATTTGTTTCAGAATGTCACTTTAGTATCACGATGATTGAATATGTCTCATTGTTCCATAACTCATTATTATTAATTTTTTCAAATTTATTGTTATATGCCACAATTTTTTTTATTGTTTAACAAAAGATTACTTTACATGTTCCACAATGGTATGCAGAAATTTTTGGAATCGTATTACACTGTTGTAAAGGTGAGAGAGAGCGTTCTATATTTTTATAATTTTCGTCCATTTTGACGATTCGTTTTATTTCCCTCGTCGCTGGGGAGAAATATGTGAAGTCGTTCCTTCACATATATGAGTTTTAATTATAACTTTAAATAAAGGCAATAAGTAATTATTATATTTTCAATAAATTAAATGGCTAATAAAAATAGATAACGAAATTCTAAATTACTTTTATTTATTCGCTTTTATCTATAATAAATATCTTAATTCTAATAATACTTTATCCCTTATGCTATTAATAAATCGTCTGAGAACAAAAACATATTCCTTTTAAATGACATTTATAAGCTCTTCTAAATCATTTAATAAATAAAATATAAAAATAATATTATTTCCAGTTATAAGCCGTTGGATATATAATTACATTTTCATTCTTTAAAATTGCGCAAGTCCACTTTGTTATAAATAAATTAGGCTATAATTTCCGTTATGATATCATTAAAGGGTAATTTATATATTTTTTTTTATGACAACATGCACAATAATTCGTAGACTTTATGTCTCTTATTTAACGGCTGTCTGGCGATAAAACTTGGCATAGAGGATTGGCGTTATTTCTTTTTAACGAACTTGCTAAATTCAAAATATTTATATTAAATTATTCTACAAACAAAGGAATATCTTTGGCTATAAAATTTGGCTCTTTTTTAAAATTCTTGGCGTAATTCAGCAGTCTGATCTTAATTGCAATAGAGTCAACTTCAGAATTCGCTCTTCAAACTTGACGTAAGAACACGTAATCGCGAAGCCCTCTCTCTCTCTCTCATCTAACCCTCTGTATGTCTGTTAAACTTTATAATAGACAGTTGAAAATAATTTTTATTAAAAAACTTTCTTGATTTCCATATTGCCTAAATAAAGATGTTTGATGCGAAATAATTGATTCTTATTCTTCACGGCCTACAGTTTATTTTTCCTTTAGTTATTGCGACTGCTTATTATTCCTGGAGTTTTATTGCGGATCTTATCCTATAGCTTAAGTCTCCTTCAGAATCTCTTTGATAGGGGGTGTAAGACGCTCCCTTTTCCAACAGTGCAGTTTTTACCATACTAACGCCGAACATCCCGAAATTTAAAATTTCGTAAAATTTGTACGGTAATTTTGGTGAGGGGGATGAGGGATAAAACTCTCCTTACTTTCAATGATGAAATCTTTGTTATACTAACAGGCAACCAACCACAAATTCAAAATTTTGTAAAGTTTCGACCATAATTTTTCGAGATGACGCTCCGTTAGAGGTAAGATTCCCCCCCCCTTCCTTCCAGCGGTTCGATTTTTGTCATACTAACACCAAACTACGGCGTCTAGAATAAACAGTGTGGAAAGCTGCGAATAAAATTGTACTAAAAAAATTAATCCAGTCACCAGATGTCATTGTAATCAAAGCTAGTGTCACGACAACAAAACCGAGTTTTCCTATTGGTTAATTATATGCTTAGATCACGTGATTAAACTGACGAAACTGGGAAAAGCCAATCAGGTCTTCGATTTGAGCAATAGCTCAAGCAGCGACATGGCAGCGACATAGGCAGCGACACGTGGGTAAGCTTAATTTTTGTAGCATCATTTTAACATCACGGTTACAGTGGCTAGAATAAGATAGTGTGTCGTTCGATGAGTGAAAAACATGTAAGAAATCAAGCCTCCGTTAGATGGCGCTACCTCTGATTGTGGTGTATTGCTTCTGGTTTTCGACTGAATATAAATACTAGCAATAAATTAACATTTTGCATCACAATTAATTTTTTATTCGTTTTTAAATTTAATAAATATTTCTACTAAGAATAAAACTAAGCTCTCAATTTCTCCACAATTAATAATAAAATAGCGTAAATAACTGAGAAATACTAATTAAGAAATTAATAAAAATCTGAAGCTTTTTCTCTTTCTCAGTACATATTTATTAAAATAAAAAGTAACTATAAATAATAACTATCATAAAAATAATAAATTGTTATAAAATAAAAATACATACATTAGGTGCATTTAAAAAATACCAATTCTTAAAAATTTTCATTAAAAAAATTACTATTTCTTTCGAATAGAAATATATCTAGAAATTAAACTTCATATTATTTACTGATGAAATATTTTTTATAACAGCACTCATAAAACCTTTTCGATATTTTTGTACAGATTAAAGTTGTTTTAATTTTTTGTTTGAACATATAATCATACTGAAATAAAGGAAGCTTGCAAAAATTAATAAATTAAAACCAATTGTAAAGTTTACAGGTTTTTCAAAATGAAAGAAGAAGCATTAATTACATACTGCAGGAAAACAGTCTGTATTACTGTACTATTCCAGTAACTTTTATTTTATTTCTTATTTAAAAGGAATTTTTAATCAATTAAACAATCATTCAGAAAATAAATAAAAATAAAATTAATATATCATCTGAACTGGAACATTTTCTAATGCATATAAAAAAAAATATACAATTTCAAATTTGAGTCTGATAAAATTCATTCATACATATTAGTAAAAATATTCATATCATAACATATATTTCGGTTATCATGGCGCCGGGCGAAAGAATAAATACATTTTACTTCCTGCTTTACTGATTTTGTACTGGAAATAAAAATTGCAAATTTCAAAATGCTTCAATTTTCTTCAAAATTATTTCAAACTTGCTACACACTTTTAACATCACAAGACGAAGTTGCAGTTCAAATTTTATCCGGTTTCGAGAATAAATAAAAAATGTACAATTTTTAATTGCAAATTAAATTTTATTATAATACGCGTATTTCAAATTCTAACTATGATTAAATTATTTTTAATACATCATTCGAAAGATATTTTAACGTTCTTTTATATTATCGAAAGTTTTAACCAGATTTGCACGTTTTGAGGTATCCTGATTAGGTTTTCTTTTGCATCTCAGCTAATTCAGTTAGACCGTTCAAAATTGGTATATGTAGGTTAATTAGGAAGGACTGAAAGGGTGGGGGAGATATAGGCGTGCACCGCGCGCACGGGACTGCGCTGCCGAAGGCAGTGGGGACCCGGTCCGACTTTTTAACCGATGAGAAATGATTTTTTTTTCATTTTCTTTTCTTAAGAATAAAAATTTGATTTGAGAAGGAATATGTGCGCGTAGCGCGCGTATATCTTCACACGTGCGCGCACAGCGCGCATGGGTCTGCGCTGCCGTGGGCAGTGAGGACCCGGTCCGACTTTGTACCCGATGAGAAATGATTTTTTTAATTTTCTTTTCTTAAGAATAAAAATTTGATTTGAGAAGGAATATGTGCGCGCGCATTGGTCTGCGCTGCCGAAGGCAGTGGGAACCCGGTGTGAGTTTTTACCCGATCATAATTTTTTTTTGAGGGGGGGGCACGAAGGGTCAGGAAAGGAATACGCGCGCACGGGGCAGCGCTGCTGAAGGCAGTGGGGACCCGGGCCGACTTTTTACCCAATCAGAAATGATTTTTTTTTTTTTCTTAACACTAAAAGTTACTGTTAGTGATTCATTAATTTTAGTGATTCATTTGAAAATACTGACCCGCTAGCGGGCGAAGCTCGCTAGTAATTTACTAAAACTTGTATTATAGCACTAAATAAATATATAATTAATTAAACAGGAAAACACTTACTTTAAGATTAAAAGATAAACTAATTGAAATTGATTAAATTAATACCTTTTTACTTATAGTAAATTTATTGTGTACGCCGAATCTTAAGGCATTTAGCTTTTTATCTTTTAGTTTGACGATCCCTATTGAGCTGTTTCACATAAAAATGTAATCTAGTTAAAACATAGAATTTTATGATTCTCTTTGTGAGATCAACTTTGTGATTATCACATCCAATCATATACATTTTATCTCTGTTTAAACTAGCCATCACATCTAAAATGCTATCGCTGTGCAGTGTTTGCACACTAAAACATTCAGTAAATTTATTTTCTAATTCAAAAATTAAATTAAACAAGCATTTTGATGGATATATTAAAGTACCCCTATTATCATTTTTTTTGGTGAATTCAGCACAGTTTGGAAGTTCAAGTTCACATGATTTTAACATTTTTTCACATTCAGTGCATTTTGTTTTCGACTCAAATTTTCTGACAACATATCCAGAAATATAATAAATTAGTCTAGCATCACTGTGTTTAAGCAAAATGTTTAAAAAATCATCTTTAAATCCATTTAAGCAATTTTCAGCATTTGATAAATCCCCATTTTCGATAAATTCATCTATACAATTAGCAATCAATGAATTATTTTCACCCTTCTTATTGACGATATTTTCTGATGAAAGTAATGAATTTATGACATTTGGGGCAATGTTTCCACATTTAGGTGCTCTGGCTAAATTATAAAAACTCAAACACTCAATAATGGTTAAAAACTCGCTTGGTGTTGGATGATCATTGCATCCTTTGCATTGCTTAATTATACCGAATAAATTCTCAAGTTTATCTTGGCTTAGTCTGCTTGTCAATAAATATGTATAATTTAAAGAAGATAAGTAATTCATAAGAGATAAAGTACTTTTTAAAGTAACATTAAAACCAATACTTGTTGTTTTACTCAGATATCCATTTTTATTTGGCTCACAATGTTTTTCCCATTCTGTTAAGAAATTTAAAAATTCCACGAGGAATTTCTGTTGCTGGGAATTTACCTGTAAGCCCTGTTTGGGGCATCGTGCAGTCATAATTTTTATCAATGTGTTTATTTTCTTAACAAAATTAATTGTTGCTGATGGATTACCACATTCTTCAATTTTTTCTCTGTAAAATTCTAATCCTTTAATTATATCTTCACTAAATATTTCAAATGCTAAATTAACTTTCATTTTTTCAAAACTATTGGGAAAGAAATGAATTTTAGATATCCGAGGCATGACTCTTAATGTCAATGGATTAGAATCTTCTTTCCAAGCACTTTTTATGTGCAGGGATGGAACACGGGCGCAGAATTCATACCGGAATTTGTTTAAGAAATTTCTCTAACTATAATATCGTTGTTTTAAGTAGTAGAAAATTTTCGTACATTGATAGTGGTATGAATTCTGCGCCCGTGTTCCATCCCTGTATGTGCTCAAGAAGAACTTTACCTTCTGGTGTATAAAATTCTCCATACTTCAAAAGTGCATTTCTTAAACACTTTAGCAGATGAGGAAAATCAGATACAAAGTGGAGTGATCGAGTATCCTCACATGGATGAATTACTTTGTACTGAACCTCACCTTGCTTTTTCTCGCCTATTCCAAAAATTTTCCACGTTGATCTATTCCAAGGTGCTCCATCTCCTGTGACAACATCGACGAATAAACCACATTTTTCAATATGAAGAATAGCTTCTATGAGAATTTTAGCTAACATAGCTCCTTTCATGTTGTTGTGAGTAGCAAATACACCCACAATTTGAATCCAATCTCCTGTAAAGGGTTGGAATATTAGAAGCAGTCCATGGTCACATAATTTATTTTTTATATTTTCATCAGAAAAAGACCTATAATCTACATAACCTTGAATAAGCCCATCAGATCTAACTTTTAAATTTTCGGAAAGTTTTATTTCATCAAATAGAAGCGAACCATGCTTTTGAAATGTGTCTAAATGACAAACTTTCTCTTTTAAAATTTGAAAACATTTTTTGTTAAAACCAAAGCCAGCTGAAAATGTGTTAATGGCTTTTTTAAGGCAAGTTTTCCCGGGTAAAATTAAAATTTTGTTTAAACGCATGTGTTCATATAATCTTGGGCTTTTCATTCGCATTAATATACATTCTAGTATCCATTCTTTATTATATTTCATACCTTTTGGATTTTTTCTTTGAGAAGCTTTAAAGCATTCGTTAATTGCCAATTGCTGCTTTGCAGTTAGTGCTTTTATTTTAGTTGATAAATTTGCTTCATTATCTATTGCTTTTTTAGATGCATACTTTAAGTTGCTTTTTAATTGTGACACTTTACTCTTTAATCGTTTAAAAGATGCAGTGGAAATTCTGGGAGATTTTTTCTTGACAAGTAATTTCTTTTTCGCTTTTTTCATTAGAACAGACTTTTTATATAATAAGTTTTTACGCTTGAATTTACAGGATAAACATCTGTTCTGTAACGAAACTGATAACCCAGTGCAATTTTTACCAAAAATAATAGAGTTATGAGTTGAAATATTTTTTGATGAGATATCAGCAAACTCATTAATTTGCCCAACACCAACACACAGTACAAGTTTATCAGTATCCTGTATAATTCTTTCCAATTGTATTACAGAATTCAGTGGTTCATGCTTTTTAATAATTAAATGTCCAAGACATACGGAATATACAAACTGTCCATTTATTTCTTCAACAGTTATTAATTTGTTTGGACTTTGTAACTGTAAGGATGAGGAATCAGTATTATAATCATTCCAGACAGCAAATACTTTACAGAGCGAATTTTTTTTTAAATTTATCTCATTCCAAAATTCTGGCAGTTGTATATTTGAAAATTCCGAAATTGTTGCTACGCGATTATCAGTAAATGAAGCTGCCTGATTGCATTTTTCATCTGTAGATACTTTTTTCTTCTTTGTCGGGGGCAAAAATGAGCGATCTTTAGGCGGCGGCCTTTTTTTAACATCAAACGATAAATACTTTGGCAGATTTTGAAATATGGAAGGAATAGCTCCAGGTAGTAATATGGGTCGTTCTCTTGGTATTAAAACTTCCTCTCCATTTATTATGTGCCGAAAATTTCGCTCAATAAAACTGTCACTGAAATGTAATTCACAGACTGCACACATTTCGTCTAAAGGTTTGTCTGCTCTGGGAATACATTTTTCCCAACGTTTTCTTTCTAGTGGATCTGATGGAACATTAAATAAAGAAATTTTAGTCTCATTCTTTTTCCTGCTATAGCCTGTATTGCATCCTGGTACGAAACAATGCCGCTGACGATATTTTTTACGAGTTGTCAAACTCATGTTTTCTGTTTTGCATGTACACCGATTTATGAATTTTTTCAATGAAGTAAACGATATATTCACATGTTATATTAAATAATTAAATATTATATAATTATTATAATAAATTGTAAACACAATTAAACTATAACACATAAAAATCAAACGCTTTTTTCGCACGCACTTTGTAAACAAACACATTTCAAACTGAAACTTTACCGCGGCTAAATAAATAATTACTTATACTTACGAATCATAACTTTTCGTCAGAACATCAGCGAAGTTAAATCGATGTCCACTTAAATCTAATTTGCATTCCAAAGTTACAATTACAATATTATAATTATAACGTCAGTAATTACAATTACATTTCTAATTGCGTAAAATAATTAACGATTAAATTACATATAATTGTAATCATAAATTTTTAATTATAAGTACAGAAAAGTAATTCTAATTATAACGTGTAATTATAATTATATTCTAATTCTATAAAATGATTACACATTAACATTACATATAATTATAACTGCAACATTTAATTATAATTACAGGCAGATAATTATAATGTTTTTAATTGCATTTACATTGACAGTAAAGTAATTATAATTGAAAGCTTTTAGTTACAATAAAAATAATGAGTAATTGCAGATGCTCAGTTACAATTACAAGTAATCATAATTGTAATTGTTTACTGCCAATTGAAATGTAATTCATTACAAATTAATTGAATTACGATATTGTCCCACTATGCCTGACAAGTACACAATATGCAAATACTTATATATATATATTTTTTTTTTAAGTAATTTTAAATATATTTTTTAATCCTATTTTAATAACCCCAAGTGCATTAAACAATTATAATAATGGGAATGCAAATATTTATATAACTGAGTTACACTTGATTACATAATTAAAAGTGGGGTGTGACTATATCTTATAAGGAGAAACTTAAAAGTAACTTTTGATAAATGAGGTTTACAAAAAAAAAAAGAAAAAGAAATTATATATATATATATACATTAATTTTTAGAGACATTTACTGAATATTTTGCATAAAAACTTTTCGGAAGTCTTTCAAAAGAAATAAAACAGTAAAAAATTTTATCGTTATATTTCTTCAGTGTGTATAGCTTTCTGATAAAAACTATTTTATTTGATCAGCCCATTTCACATCACTTGATGCTTCAGAATCACATTTTTTGTCATTTACAAAACTTGTTTAAAGGTTGGCTTAAATATGAAAAATTGTTTCTTAAGTTTTTTTATAAAGAAATATGACTTTTGTTTTTATATAGTCAAATAGCATTTATATGTAATTGTTAATCAGTTCGGTTGTAATTTTACTATTTCAAAGGAACGAACCGAACCGAAACAAAACAAACAGACGCTTCAGTTATTCGGAAACGAACTAAAGAATCGATTTTAAAGCTGAAATATGAGGTCGATTTCTGATTGGCTACAGCCAGGCTGGCGCTACACGCCTGTGCTGGTAGGGGCCTTAGTTTAGGGCACGGATTAAAAGAGAAAATTGAGTGTCGATCATATAGCAACAGCGGTACACTGATTTACATATCCCTAGTATTGCTATATGCTCTATCAAAACAGTTTCCTGTGGTTAAATTCAATGTCATATAGAGAAAAGACCTTTGACCTCTAATTAATCATTTATGAAATCATACAACAGAAAATTGAATATAAATGTATCTTAAATAATTTTCCTAAAAGCACAATCGAAATACATATTTACTTATAAATTCTGTAAAAAAAAAAAAAAAAAAAAGCGGGAAATATATTGTGAAAGATTTAACTTGTAAAGTATATTTTTAGTGATTCTATAAAAATATCTTAACAGATATGTACTCTGTGCTACAAAAGAATAGTGGAAACTGTGTGAAATATGCAACAAAATACTTTATGTAATCAGTTGTATAAAAGCATATCTACACACTTATTAAAAAAAAAAAAAAAGAAAGAAAGCCTTACATGTGTCAAATATGTTTTAAAGCATTTTCTCAGAACAGTAAGCTAAATAGAGACCTGCACATTTACTATAAATAAAACCTGTGTAATTTCGATATACGTTCCAAAACATTTTCTCAGAAGAATGACCTAAGTAGCCACGTTTTCACTGACACAATGGAAAAGCAATATGTATGCGAATTATGTTCCAAAAGGTTTTCTAAAGTGAGTAATTTAAATGCACATTTTCGCGCTCACTGGAAGGAAAAGCCATTTGTGTGCGAAATATGCTTAAAAGGATTTTCTCAAAAGAGTCATATAAAGGTTCATCTTCGCACTCACACGAACGAAAAGCCATATGTGTGCGAAATATGTTCGAAATGCTTTTCACAAAAAAGTCATCTAAAGGATCATCTTCGCACTCACACGAAGGAAAAGCCATATGTGTGTGAAATATGTTCGAAATGCTTTTCTCAAACGAGTAGTTTAAATGGACATCTTCGTACTCACACAAAGAAAAAACCATATGTGTGTGAAATATGTACAAAATGCTTTTCTGGACTCAGTGGTCTGAATGGACATCTTCGAACTCACACGAAGGAAAAGCCATATGCGTGTGAAATATGTTCGAAACACTTTTCTCAAATAAGTAATTTAAATACACATTTTCGCACTCACACGAATGAAAAGCCATATGTGTGCGAAATATGTTCCAAAGGACATTCTCAAAAGAGTCATCTAAAGGATCATCTTCGTACTCATACGAATGAAAAGCCATATGTGTGTGAAATATGTTTGAAAGGCTTTTCTGAAAAGATTGATCTAAATAGACATCTAGATATTCACACAAAAGAATAGTCATTTGTGTGTGAAATACATTCTAACAGACTTTCTAAAAAGAACAGCCTAAATCGAGACGTACACACGCATACTACGTAGAAAACATATGTATGTGTAATGATCTCGAATGGATTTTCTCAAAAGAGTAATCTATATAGACATATGCGATGTGATGCATTTAAAAAAAATCATAATATGTGTCATGTGTGAGAAATATGTTTTAATAAATTTAAAGTAACTGCTAAATATGCATGATCGTTTTCGCGTTGCAGAGAAGCAATATATGCTTGCATGTGTTACAATTAGCTGACGATTTGTGACACTGATGCGATTCACTGTATTGTCACTTTTTAATGTATCTGAACTTTTTTTTAACCGTCTCTGAACTTTGTTTTTCTTTTTGCACCGGCCATTCGTGTATTTTTATCGTAATGCAGCCCAGCTGAATGATTTTTTTTTTTTTTTTTTTTTTTTATGTGTTTTTGAGATTCAAAAATTATTTTTTCGAATGCATTTTATTATTATTATTTAGAAAAAATATTAGTGCATGGTAGTAATCAATGCAGTACAGATTTTCATGCATTTTCTGATTGATGTGCTACGAATGAGGGGTATCCAGTGATGTTTTTTTGTTTTTAATATCGAGATACTGAGCGCTGCAGTACACATATTTATACATTTTCCAATTCATGCGCTTATAAGTTAGGGGTATCCAGTGATGTTTTTTTTTTTTTGTTTTAATATCGGGATACTGATTGCTGCAGTACAGTTTTTTAATCTTTTTCTGATTCATGCACTTCTAATTAGGGGTATCCAGTGATGTTTTTTGGTTTCGGAAAATGTATAAAAATCTGCACTGCAGAGGTCAGTATCTCGATTTTAAAAACATCACTGGATACCCTTAATTCGTAGCACATGAATCAGAAAATGCATGAAAATCTGTACTGCAATAATTAGGGGAGAATGGGGGAATGGCGGTCACGTCTATATTCCATCTTCTGATTTTAAAATAGAGGACTAGATGGCATTGCCACCTAGTGAAAAGCTCGAAAACTAAGATACAATACAAGTCATTGAAAACTTGTCTATGTATTCTCTAGGTCAGAAGTTGCAATAGAAGTTTTTTTTACCATTTTCATGTAAGTTTGGATTTCTGGTAAATAAGGTTACTCTTCCTAAAAAACGAATATTTCTTTAGAATTTGCAATAAGTCCAAGGTAAGAAATTATAATGTATATATATTTATAGTTAAAATTTAAAAGGAAACTTAAATGAATTTAAATAGATTAATTCATGCAAGACAATCTAGGTGTGGATTAATGATTGAGACTGACTGCCATTACCCCATTATTGACTGTCATTTCCCAACAATGCCTGATATTATCAAGATGAGTTTTGAAATCATTGTTTTCTTTATTCATGCCGAGAAATAGACAGAGGACAACTGAGAAAGCACAATGGACAAGCGATGCTTTATTAGCAGCGATTGCAGCTGTGAAAAGTTGAGTTTCTATAAGAAGAGCTGCAAAAGATCATAGCGTACCATTTAGCACCTTCCAAAAAAGAATAAAGTCTGCTGATGTAACTGGCCCACGTCTCTGAAGAAAAGCTGTTTTTAGTCCTGAACAAGAAGCGTCTATAGTGAAGCAATTAATTACTTTATCAAATATGTATTATGGATTAACACCTTTGCAACTGAGAAAAGTTGTGTTTGAATATGCTGAGAAATTGAATATTCCAAACCCATTTGACAAGACAAGTAAGTTAGCTGGAAAAGATTGGTTAGCTGGGTTTTTGAATCGAAATCCATCACTATCTTTTCGAAAACCTGAAGCCACAAGTTTGAATAGAATGAAAGGCTTTAACAAGGAGGAAGTAAACAAAATTTTTTGGAAACCTTGAATGTGTTATGGAAAAATATAAGTTTTCCTCTAATAAAATCTATAATATGGATGAGACTGCAATCACAACAGTTCATGACACAAACAAAATTGTAGCAGCAAAAGGTTAAAAAGGAATTGGTGTGGTGACATCTGGTGAAAAAGGACAAACCACTACAGTTATTTGTTCATTTAACGCAGCAGGAGGTTATATTCTAGTGATGGGTAAGACAGGAAAAAATTTTGTCATGACATTGAGGCACTTCAAAATATTTTGAAGTAGGACAATGTCATGCTTCAAATGACATGATGTGTTGCAAGAGAGAGAGCAAGGTGAATGAATGAGGTGAAATATTTTGTCATCTGTTGTAGTGAGTTCTGAGGTGTGAGGTAGGTTGTTTGTCATGTTCCACGTGAATTGAAAGAGTTGTTTTGTCATGAAAATTAATTAGTGTGAAGAGGTGAGAGGTTCAAAAAAGTGAATGAAGATGCATGAATGAAATGAAGTACTATGTCATATATTGTAGTGAGTTGTGATGTAGGTTGTTTGTCATGTCCCACCTGAACTGAAAGAGTGATTTTGTCATGAAGATTAGTGTTAAAAGTTGAGGTCTACATTCGGTAACTACAACTACAAAAGTGTGAACGAAGATGTATGAATGAAATGAAGTAGTATTTTGTCATATGTTGTAGTTAGTTGTGAGATAGGTAGTTTTTCATGACACGAGTGATTTGAAGGAATTGTTTTGTCGTGAAGTTTAGTGTTAAGAGATGAGGGGCTTGCATATGGTACCTACAATTTCAAAAGAGTGAAGGAAGACGTATGTATGAAATGAAGGACTGTGTCATCTGTTATGTCTTGTTATCAGTTAGGTAGTTTTTCATGTCACAAGCACAAGTGAATTGAATTGAATGAATTGACTTGTCATGAAGATTACTGTTAAAATGATTGGAAAAAAAGTTAAGGAATCACTGAGAAATTTTATTTTATTTCCTTAAAAGAAGTAATAGTCACAAAAATTTAAATACTTTTAACAAATAAAGCTGACTTTTCGAAAATATTAAGATTTTTAAAGAAATATTTAGTTTTAACAAGAAGGTGTTAAAATGATTGTTTTAAGTAATTTCTCAGGCACTTCACTCTTCACTTGCTTATAAAAACTCACGAATGTTTTCGGAAGACAGTATTGGATTCGTAAAAATTTCCTACATATGGTTTTTGATGGATTAACATGTTTTGTGGGTTCCAGAACAAGATTTGACCCTTTTTATTTTCTTATTTATTCAATAGTAGAAAATATTGGATTCGTAAAAATTTCCGACTTCTGGTTTTCGACAGATTTTCACGTTTTGAGAAGTCTAGAATACAAATTTACAATTTTTTGCGAATGTCTGTCCGTCTGTCTGTCTGTGTGTGCGTGTGAGAGACAAAAATTTTGTGGCAAATGTATCTCCTGGACTACTGTTCAGAATTGTTTATAAATTTATATGTAGATGCACCTTGGCCTAAATTAGGGCCTATCGACTTTTGGTGCCAAACGCTCAACAGGTGGCGCTGCTATACAGCGATTTCCACAATTTAATGGGAGGCTATATCTCAGGTAAAGCTAAAGCACTTCCACCAATTACATTCAATAGAAAATAACGCTTTTGCTTAATTATTGGTAGATCTGTATGTCATATATAAATTATGTACACACCACACTGTGCACGCAAGTATATTCCTACATTAATCGGATACCGGACACTTTTGCGATTTGCGAATCGTAAGATGCAATAAACACGAAAATCCAAATCGGAGTCTACAGATGACTCTCATATTGATTTAAAAATATTTAGGGATAACTTTTGAGTGAAAATTCAGCAATTGCTTAATATAACTAGGAGTGGGGGGTGGAGCTGGATGGGAAATGAAAAAGAAAGTAATGGTTTTTATGTAATTAATATTAATGAAACTGTGATAGAAATATAGATTATTAATTTTTTCAGCGAGGGCTAAGTATAACAGAGTAGTTTCTTTTTTTTTTTCTGAGGGAGGGGGGAGGGAGGATACAAGAAAAATAAAATCTTTTTTTTTTTTTTTTATTGTTACCTGTTACTGATTGCAATGAAAATTTTTATGAATTTCTTCTCAAGAAAATATTTATTAAGTGTTATATATATCTAATAAGTAAAAAGGGGAGGGGGTGTCTACGTGAGCAGAAAATAATAGTACTTTTTTTGTGAGTCCATGTCTGATTTTAAAGAAAATTTGTGTATCACTGATTATTTATGAATATTTTTAGTGAGTGTTATTAATAATAGGGTGGGGGAAGGGGCTTAGAGGGCAGAGAAAAAGAAAACGAATGTTTTTATAACACACGGTATAAGATTGTACTGAATTTGTGTCATTTACTCATTGTTAAGAAAAATTTCATTGAGTATGGCATGCAACATTGGAGGGTAGGTGGGGGGGGGGACCAGTTCTCCAAAGAAAAGGAACATTGTGGTTTTTATACAACCAATGTTATTGAAACAATAAGCTAATAAAACTTAGTTTATAAAGGTTTTCAATTAGGGTTACTTGTAAAAGGGGGGTTACTGTTGGGGGGGGGGGGGGCGAAAGAAAAGAAATTGGCGATATTTAAATCTACCTGTTCCGGATTGTAATAAAAATTTATAAATTTTTATGAGAGTCATTTAATGTTTAAGAACATTTTTACAGGAAAGGGTGGGGGCGAGCAGAAAATTATAATGGTTTTAATGAGTCTGTGGCTGAATTTAATGAAAATTAAAAAAAAAAAAAAAACATCATTCATTATTCATGAAGATTATCTGTAAATGTTACGTATAATGGAGGGGGGGGGTTAGGGAGCGGAAAAAAAGAAAATGAATATTTTTATATCATCCAGTTAAAGATTGTAAAAATAAAAAGAGAAAAAGTGCCATGTATTTATTTAAGAAAAACATCAGTTAGCGACGCAAGTAGCTACTGAGGGAGGAGGGTGTCGTTGGATAAAGAAAACCAAAATTATGGTTTGTATGTAACCAATTTTATCGAAACAATAAATTATTATAAATTATAGTTTATTATTTAAATTATAGCTTTTCAATGAGAAAAGAAAAATTATAAAAAGAAACAAAATGTTTAAAAGAATGCGCTTTTTTTTTTTTCTTTTTTTTTTTTTTGGGGGGGGGGGGGGTAGAGGAAAAGAAATTGACTATATTTAGATCACCCTGTTCCGGATTGTAATGAAAATTTATAAATTTTATTAAGTGTTAATGAATGTTTAAGAAATTTTTCATTGGAGGGGGGGGGGGGAGGAGATAAGTGAGCAGAAAATAATAATGTTTTTATATGAGTCTGTGAACGATTTACATGAAACTTTGAATAAATACCATTCATTATTTATGAAGATTTTCAGTGAGTGTTACGTATAAGGGGGAGATATTAGGGGGCAGAGAAAAAGAAAATGAATTTTTTTTTAGTACTCAGTTAAAAAAAAAATGCTCATGTATTGTTTCAGAAAAAAAAAAAAAAAAAAACGGTTAGTAGCTATTGGGGGGAGAGGGGTGGTTCGTAGGGTAAAGCAATATAAAACTACGGTTTATATGCAACCAATTTTATTGAACCAATAAATTAATAAAAATAGTTTATAAAGGTTTCCAATGATGGTTGCTTGTAAAAGAATACTGTTGAGGGGAGAAAGGCAGAGGAACAGAAATTCACTATGTTTCAATCACCCTGTTCCGGATTGTAATGAAAATTTATAACTATCTATAAGTGTCATTTAATGTTTAAACATTATTTCACAGGAAGGGGGAAAGGAGCAATGCGAGCAGAAAATAATATAGATTTTTTTTATGATTCTGTAGTTGATTTTAATGAAAATTTGAATAAAATATCATTCATTATTTATCAAGGTTTTCTGTGAGTAATACGTATAAGGACGGGGGGGGAGGGGGAAGTTAGGGGGCAGAGAAAAAGAAAATGAATGTTTTTATATCACCCCGTTCAGGATTGTAGTAAAACTAGTCCCACTGACTCATCAGGAAACATTTTATTGGGTACTGCATGTAACTGTTAGGGTGTGTGTGTGTGTGTGGGGGGGAGTACCAGGTAGGCAAACACAAAAAGAACATAATGGTTTTTATGGAACCAGTTTTATTGTAACAATAAATTTAACTTATAGTTTATGAAGATTTTTAGTAAGAGTTAGGTATAACAAAGCAGGCGGGTGGAGGGAGCAGAGGAAAAGAAATTGACTATTTTTTAATCACCCTTTGACGATCTGTAATGAGAGATTTTATAAATGTCATTTACCGTTTGAGAAATGTTCCCTAAGTGTTATATATATATACCTCGTAAGGATATATACATACCTTGTATTACATATATATAACACTTAGTAAAAATTTTCTTGGGAAGACATTCATAACAATTTTCATTGCAATCAGTAACAGGTAGCAAAAAAAATTATGTTTCTTGTATCTGCCCCCCCCCCTCCTACAGAAAAAAAAAAAAAAACTACTCTGTTACATTTGACCCTCGCTGAAAAAATTAATAATCTATATTTCTATCACAGTTTCATTAATATTAATTACATGGTTACATAAAAACCATTATTTTCTTTTTCATTTCCCATCCAGCTCCACCCCCCACTCCTAGTTATATTAAGCAATTACTGAATTTTCACTCAAAAGTTATCCCTAAATATTTTTAATTCAATATGAGAGTCATCTGTAGACTCCGATTTGGATTTTCGTGTTTATTGCATCTTACGATTCGCAAATCGCAAAAGTGCCCTTTTTTCCCGGCGCCCTTTTTTCCGGGTGCCCTTTTTTCCGGTGCCCTTTATTCCGGGATCCACATTAATCGCACACAGCACAACAACCTGAAATGCATTTGTAACAATTTCCTAACGTAGTCCCACTATATTCTAAATATTTTGGGTAACCCTGTGAACAACTAATGAAAATTTTTATAGCTGATTCCGCACAAAACATGCTTTCATGCATATAACAAATGTAAATGGAGAGATGTTAAACTGTATACTCATCAAAAATTTCGTCCATAGTCGTAATGCATTAGAATTTGTTTTGGATGTCTCTGTATGTGAACTATTTACTTAATCTCAATGACAAGTTTAATGCCCCTATATGATACAGATTTAAGATAGCGAGTTTCGAATTCCTGCTACTATTTGCTCTTGAGATATGCTGATAACAGACACACACACACTCCAACCGCTTAAAACATGATTTTTGTATTCAGGGGATCTCAAAACATCTAAATATAACAAAACTTACTTCCGAAAATTTTACCTAAAAACAGTACTTTCTTTGCCATATATATGGGTGAGAGAAAGTAAAATTTTGAACTAGAAAATAATGTCTCTATAGTGATATAATTACATTGTATACAAAAGTGGTCTAAAAATTCTAAATTGAAGTGCAGAAGCAATATAGTTAACCTTATGATGACACATTGAAATTTCTAATTGCCAGCATTATTACTATTTGTTTACTGAATTAACTTAAGAAACGTAATTTTCAGTGCTTCGAATTGGAATCCTTTTAATGTCATAAATATAAAAATAACACATATAGATGAAATTTATGAATAATTTGAAATGATAAAAGCTTTTATAATTTTGAACATAAGCCTTAAAAAAAAAAAAAAAAAAAAAAAGAAAAGAGAAGAGAAGAAGAAGAAGAAAAGGACATTTAAAGAACATTTAAAAGATAAATACAATTTTAAAATTTTAGACCACTTTTATAAATCACAAATTTGAAGCATTTAATATGGGTCCACAGGAAATTTCACTTGAATAAATAATGTCTGTAAGTTAATTATAAATTATGTATGAATAAAGGAGGAGGTTCAGGTACAACAAAGATTATACATGTCAATTTATTACGGATTATCCATTCTTTATATCATTACTTTTTAGTAGTACTCTTTTGTGATATTTATATGGAATTAAATAAGATGAAGATTATTATTTGTAAATAATGGTATGAAAATTATTTATGTTCTATATTAAATTGACAGGTATAACTAATATCTATCATCTTAATCGCGTGCACCATGAAAAACTGACAATCAATTTTAAAAAAATTTAATAATTTGTGAACTATTTTTAGTTTTTTTTTTTTTTTTTTTTTTTTTTAAAACACCGACTTAAATATTTAGAAGATGAAGCTAGGTTTGTGTATTATTTTATCATAACTAAAAATTAAAGATCTTTCAACGTACAAAAATAAATAAATAAATAAAATCTTTTAAGTGTTCTTGTCCAAATTAAGAACACAACCGACTTTTAATTATTTTCATAACTTAAAATTTTTTTTCACAAGGCACTTGCGTACATGAAAGGATATTTATACATACTTGTAAGCTATATATAAGGGGATATACATTGGCCCATAAGAGTTAAGTTCGTGCAGCAACTCTAGAGCACAGCTCATACATGTTGCACATTTTCTTTTAGCTTTGTTCTTCAAATATGCTTATAACATACACAGACACCCACAAAACAACCATTATAAATCTGATTTTCGAATTTAGAAGACCTTAAAACGTTCAAATATATTAAAAATACCGTTTCAAAAATTCGATCAAAAAACAACACTTTCTCTGCCATACATGGGTAAGAGCAAAAAAAGAAAAAAAAGGTATTACAATATTTTCAAACTTAAAGATATTTTCCCTTAACGGCCCTCTTCACTCACCGTCGCCGGAAGCCCGAGCCAATGTTTTTCTATGGGGAAATTTTCTTTACAAATAACTTATTAACTAATACATATTTTTAAATTCTGTTTTGACATTCAGAAAATTCCCAACTGTTAAATTAACGGACCTTTTTTGAAAATGTATTTTTTTAATTTTTATATTTTATTTCGAAATTGCAAAATGATAAAATTTCACATATTGAAAATTCATATTTTGCAGCTTGGAAATAAAATATAAAAAATTAAAAAAATAATTTTTTAGAAAAGGTGCGTCAATTTAACAGCTGGGAACTTTCAGAATGTGAAAACAGAATTTAAAAATATGTATTAGTTAATAAGTTATTTGTAAAGAAAATTTCCCCATAGAAAAGCATTGGCTCGGGCTTCTGGCGGCGGTGAGTGAAGAGGGCCCTTAAGTAAAAGGGGCCCACCAGCGGCCGAGCGGTTCTGCGCTCAAAGCTGATAGACGTGAGGTGCTGGGCTCAAAGCCTGGTCGTGCTCTTCGCCCTAGCGTTAGGACCTCCGTGGTTTTCTCCGGAACTTGCGTAAATACGGGCTAGGATCCCTTAGAAAAACCCCGAGGGCACTCCCCCTCGGGCCTGGGTCCCTGGTGCGGCCAATTGACCTTTAATCCCTACAACCCAACCCAACCCTACCCATTAGAAAAAGAGGGTGTATTAATAAACATTTCGCTGTTTACTTCCTGCTGTTAACTAGAATAGGCCTGTCCTTTACACATAGCATTCAGGGTACATGTACCACTGTTGTAATGTAAAGATTATTTTTAATTACTTGAAAAAAAAAAAAAAAAAAAAATTCTTTCGAAGAATTGAGAGAATGAAACGTTCTCATAAAAGTATCTTTAATGCATTCTTCAATGCAGAAATTTTCACGTATTTATGGCAAATCACTAGTCGGGAAAAATTGAGAGCTCACAGATTTCAAATGCAAAGCACCGGAAATTAAAACTGCTATGTTCAACTAGGTGCAAATTCGTGATCTATGCAATCATGTTAAAACTAGTGTATGATGAAAATTATATTAAAAGTGATTATTGTAAATATAAACAAAACTTCAGTGCACAACGTAATAAAATTTCTTTCGTATTAAATTTACTGTTAAAAAAATCCACTATTTTAAATATTCACAGAGTTAAAAAAAAAAAAAAAAAAAAAAGTAAAATAAGGTAGCAAATATATATTGAGAGGTAAATAATTTTCGCATATAACGTTTTAAATGTTAAATATTAATTTTTATGCCTTTCTTCTCCATAAGTTAAACTTATGGCTAAACATAATTCCTATGAAAGAAAATAATGTCCTCCAGTGTCTTGCATTCAAAAGATTATGTTCAGAAAAAAGCAAATTTTCATTATTATTATTTACATAGAAGAGAAACATTTTGCGGGTAAACACGTCACCTCCTTCCGCCCCCGCGAGCAGTATAATTAAAGATCTTTCAATATCTATTAGAAGTTCTTTGGTATAATGCCAACCCAAGGTGTCGTTAATAGTTTTATCTGCCTTTATTTTATTCTCCCCTGTCCCTAAGGCATTCTTTTCTATTACAGGTCACACCACGACCACCCACAGACAGGTGACGACCTTGAATTACAAACACAACTACAAATTCCGCTTCTTGCAGGATCCGAACTTACAACATATCCCTCACACATTAACCTCCCAGTGTCACAATGCAATGCATTACAAACATAACACTTCATTCAGTCATGTCATTCCATCCAGGCGCTTTCTCTGCTTTGTGTTTTTATTCTGAGTATCTGAATCTCACCCCATTGAATGAATGGGACAAAATTTTTGAAGTACTTCAAATCCAGTTCAGATAGATTGAAGTTCTGTATGAGTGAATGAAGATGACAAAACGTTTGAAGCGTTGAATGTGTGTCTTTGAACGGGACAAAAATTTTGAGGTATTGAATGAGGCGGTGAATGAATGAGGAAAAGCATTTGAAGCACTGAGTGAGTGGTTGAATGGGACATGACTTTTGAAGTAATACAAAAAATAATTATGAGGTATCATGACAAACCGCTGTGATGAGGTGTGACAATGTCATGCCTCATGTATGAGTTACCCATCACTATTATATTCCTCCCATGTTCATCTATGCCAGGCAAAGGATGGCTCCAACTTTGGAAGTAAATGGTCCACCTGGGGCTTTATACACTTGCTCAAAAAAGGCTGAAGTCATGATGAATTATTTCTTGAGTGGCTCAAACATTTCAAAAAACATTCTAACCCAAGTGAAAATGAACCAGTTTTGTTGATTTTAGATAATCATGGTAGTCATATTACTTTAGAAGCATATGTATTTTGTAAGAACAACTTCATTACGATGCTTATACCACCACATTCTTCTCATAGATTGCAGCTTCTAGACGTTGTTTTTTATGGACCGAAAAAAGCATACTGCAAAGAATGTGATCTTTTCATGAAGAACCATCCAAATGAGAGAATCACTGTACAAAGTTGCAGAACTTTTTAATAAGGCGTACTCAAATGTTGCAACTATTTCTAAGGGAATCTCCGGTTTTTCTTCAACTGGCATATACCCAATGAACCCATCAGTCTTTTCTGATGAAGACTTTCCATTTGAAGTAGAGATGAGCACAATCTCATCATCTCAAAGAAATGAAGTGACATTTCAAGATGTTTCTCCACTACCAGATTTCAGTCATCCTGGTCCAAGCAACACAAGAAGGATGCATTCAGATATTTTGACTTTAACCCCTAATAAAACAGTTCTAGAAGAAAAGAAAGCAAAGCACGAAGAACGTTTGAAAACAAAACAAAAGACTCAATCTTTGAAACAGAAGAATACTTCTAGAGTTCCTAGTGCTGCATCACATAAAAGGAAATTGTCTTTCAGTTCCTCAGAATCGGATGTTGACTACCCAACTGAAGCTGACTTATGCCAAGATTCCAGCAATGCCAGCGACATGGAAACAGATAAAAATGAATCTGAACATAAATCACAAGGGCAGTTTGTCATAGAAAAAGATCCACAGTGTATTCTTGTGGGAGATTTTCTTTTAGTTGAAGTTTAAAATTACAAAACAGAGAAAAATTTCTCGGCTCAAGTAATTGAAACAAATGAAAATTAATTTAAAGTAAAATTTATGCGTCCATATAGAGGTCAGTGGGGCACATTTATTTTCCCTGATGTTAATGATAAATGTGGCATACTTGCATAAGATGTTGTTGGAAAGTTCATCAAATTTCAACAACTGAGATATAGAAGAATTAAATTTGAATACGCTTGCTTTATTTTTGTGTTTTACTGCTAACTCAAAAGAAATTCTTTAACTGCTATGTATTTTTAATAGTGTTGTTTACTTATCTTCTAGGTAAAGTTTCTGCTTATACATTTGTCTTTATTCAACAGAAATATTTTGGTTATTTATAGGCCAAAAAAGAATAGTATTCATTCTCAAAGTTATTACTTGATTCATAAAATAAATTTAATTATGTGGAAGTACAAAAATTAAAAAAACCTAAATCAACATAAGAAAACCATCTTGACCGTCATTACCCATACCAGTGACTGCTATTACCCTACACTTAGGGTAATGACGGTCAAAATAAATTTTTACGTTTTTTCTGTTTTCGCAAAAACTATTAATCCTATGTAATGAAGTTTACTACAAGGTATGTTAATATGATAAAAGAACACATTTCAATATTAAAATTTAAACTATTTTTCTTTCCTGCACATATACAGCAAAATTTCCTTAAGTGACTGCCATTCCCCCATTCTCCCCTACTATCATGCACTAATTTTTTTTCTAAATAATAATAATAAAATACATTCGAAAAAAATAATTTTTGAATCTGTAAAACACATTTAAAAGAAAAAAAAAATCGTTTAGCTGGGCCGCATTACGATAAACATACACGAATGGCCAGTGCAAAAAGAAAAACAAAGTTCCGTGACGGTTAATCAAAGTTCCGCTACATTAAAAAGTGTCGATACACTGAATCGCATCACAGTGTCACAAATCGCCAATAGGTGCTTTATAGTAAAGCTTAGCCCAATTAGCTTTTTTTAAAAAAAGGGTTATTATATAGGCATCTTCTAACTCGTACGAAGAAAAAGCCATAAGCATGGTTCCCGCAGAAAAGCCGGGAACCATTTTTACGCTCCCGCTTTTTTACTTTCTCTTACCTATAAGGTAGAGAAAGTATTGTTTTTGGGTCAAATTTTCGAACGCGATTTTTGTTATATTTACATGTTGTGAGGTCTTCTGAATACGAAAATCATGTTTTTAGCAAATGGTCTGTGTGTGTGTCTGTCTGCTATCAGCATATCTAAAAACAAATTATGGCAGAAAGTTCAAACTTGGTATTGTAAATGTGTATCATATAAGGATGCTACACTAAACTTTTCGTTAAGATCAAGCAAAAGATTCGTGCACAGGGTCACTCAAAATTATTCAAATACATTACTTCTATGGGGGAAATTGCAGGTAAGTAGAGTTTAACATCTATAGACTGCACTAAACCAAATGAAAGCATATATATTTTTTGTAATAGAGATAGTCAACAGGGAAAAAATTGTGTAGTGTGTAGGAACCTCCCCATACAGCCAAATTACATTTGGAGAGCCTCCAGAGGATATCACATACAGGATTATACCTAGAGATGCAAAAAACCCGGGAATTTAAAACCAAGAGAATAAACCCGGGAGTTTGGGGGAAGAAACTGGAAAATTTGGGAATTTTGTGAGGAAAAAACAAATTAGAAATCTCTAAAGCATATTATAAGTTGTTTACTTAATATAAATGGCAATTTTAAGGACTTTGATATGCTGATAAGCTTATAACATTATTTTAATTTATCATTTTATTTTCAATTTATCAGAACAGCAGCCAAATCAAAATTTGGAAACTTAAGCTTTCTTTATTAAATTAGCACTTTAGATAAATGTATCGGCACAATGTTGGATACAATTTACATATTATACAAGCTGAAGAATTAAGGAAAGCAATGTACATAATCCTGTAATAGTTTAAAAAAAGAAATAAGATTTGAAAAGTTCTTTAAAAATTTCTATTATATAAAACTAAAGAATTATTTAAAATAATGAAGTGGTTTTTAGAAAGAAGAGATGGCATTTTATGCAATTACTACCAGTAGCGGATTTAAACGGGGGCTAGGGAGCTGAAGCTCCCCCCCATCCCCCCCCCCCTAAAAAAAAAACAACACTGATATTCACAATTGAATATTGCAATTGTAAATTTTTTATGGGTCGAGAATAACACTTTGGAAAACCTTAGCCCTCCCCCCCCCCCCCGCCCACCCAAAAGTCAAGTTCTGGATCCGCCACTGATTACTACAGTGGTATAGTTTCTTTCACAAGTTATTTTCATAAATATTTCGTATTAGAGTTTGTAAAAAATTGATATTAAATTTCCTACAACGAAAAGTTTTTTTATAAAAATTTATATACATTTTGTTTTCCTGATTTTTATACATATATATGTGTTTATAAAAGTTTCTGCATTTCTAACACAAGTGGGGAAATTTTTCGAATTGCTTATATATTTCCCTAAAACGTATTAAATTTAAGAATTCTTCTTCTTTTTCTCTTTTTCTTTGTTGTAATAAAAAAAAAAAAAAAGGAACAATTTAAAAATTATCAGGTAACAAAATAATTTCTTAAATACTTCACTTAAGTTTAATGTAATTTGAATTTAGTTTTTTTTTTTTTTTTTTTTCTAAAATCTTAAGTCCAATTCTCTAATTGTTTCATAGTACATTCATAAACCAATTATGAATTAAAAAAATCTGGAGTGACTCCACTCGACTTTCCGAACATTGAGTAATTAACAGTTTTGTAGATAAAGTAAAGAAAGAGGAGTTGTTAAAAAACAAAAGAGATAAAACCATAATAAAGTGTTTGAATATTTTTATCCATATATTACACGATGTTTTATTTAACGCTACTGAACTTTGAGCCCATAGATCATAATGATAATGAATTTTCGTTGTGTCCCTGTAAAAAACCTATAAATGCTAGATTCACCAAAATGCTTATAGTTAGTGCTACAGTGATTCATAATATTCATATAAATTTTCAGCTCAATTGAATAAGGCATTTAGATGCTATTGCACTTTTAACTAGTACGTTGTGGCCACCACATGACTTTCTCGAGGGCGGATTCCCCCCCCCCAGAGGGGGAGGCGAAGCTCCTACACATACAAAAAAATTTTCCCAGTCGACTATCTCTATTATAAATAATTCTGGTAAATTTCATAATGATTATTAAAAAATAATTTTCTTTATGCACATTTATACAAAATTTTGTACTATACCACCATGTTAAAAATTTAGAAAAAGCGGGATGGCAACGCAACCTGTAAGACAATTTTTACCAAAACTTGATAGGCACTAATTTATGTCAAGATGCAACTACATACCAATTTGTATGAAATTCTGTGGAGTAGTTCCTGAGATACAGTTGCCGCACAAGTTTATCACACCCACGCAGAGACTGACAAACAGACAGACTTTTTCTAAAAATGGTCAAATCGTGTTCTACAGCTCTGAAAACGTGTAAATCCATCAAAAACCCGAGGTCGAAAATTTTTACGAATCCAATACTTTCTTCGATTGAATATAGAAGAAATTAAAATTTGGTCCCTCAGGACATAATGATAAAGAAATTTTCTTTGTGTCCCTGTAAAAAAACTATAAGTGCTAAATTCACTAAAATCTATACAGTTCGTGCAACTGGGACCTATAACATGTGTACAAATTTTTTGTTCAGATTAAATAAGCGTTTAGCCGCTATCGCACTTTTAAAAATTTGGCCCCATAGGCCATAATGATAAAGAATTTTTCTTTGTGCCCCTGTAAAAAAACTGTAAGTGCCAGATTCTCCAAACTCTATACAGATTCAGTAACTGTGCATAAATTTTTTGCTCAATTGAAGAAGGCGTTTAGATGCTATCGCACTTTTCAGATTTTGGTCCCATAGACCATAATGATAAAGAATTTTTCTTTGTGTCCCTGTAAAAAAACTATAAGTGCTAGATTCACCAAAATCTATAGGGTTCGTACTATGGTGGCTTACAATATACGCACCAACTTTCAGCTTATTCGAACAAAGCGTTTAGACGCTAGCGTGTTCACTCACAGACACACATACACACACAGATACATACATCATCGTAAAAATAGTGAAAACGGAGTTAGGGGACCTCGAAACGCATAGAAACATCAAAATCTCGAATTCGGATTTTTGACATGATTACAATACTTTCCTCACTATAGTGTTCGGAAAGTAAAAATTAAATGTTATTAATTCTCATTAAGAATGGAAAGGATATCTCAAGAACGTAACTAAATAATATTGATGAATAATGACAGAAACTTACTGTTAGTGTTAGCACCGCATTAATTATAAATTATTTTCTTCGTTTTCGGAATAAACATCGAAGATGCTCGAATTAGCTGGAAAGGAAACCGAAAAGAAACTCTATGCAGGAATTAAAATTAAAGTTAATTTAAATATCGGAGGCTAAATAATTTACAAAACTTATAAAAATATTCATTATTTCAAAAATCTCAGTTTTGAGGAAATTTCAAAATTCCCAATTTCGTCTTAAATTCCCATGAAAAAAAAAAAAAAAAAAACTGTTTTTTCCGGTAAAAATCCGGGTGTTTTGAAAGCCTTGCATCTCTAATTATACCTCCTCCTCTGGATGTTCTGAAATATCCTGTCACCATCCGAAGGATGTTCAGTGGTTTCCAGAAGGAGACACCACTGCATATCCTTCGGATGTCTTTTATCCGATAATTTTAGGATGGAGTTATTATTCAGAGGAGATCCTGTGACAAGTAGAAATATACATCGCTGCGCGCCCACCGGATATCTTTTTTGACATAGTTACAGGATGTTCTCAGGTTATTATAACGCAGGTCTGCATTAAAGATTCTGATTTAATAATTTTAGCTGATCTTTATATTTTTCGGTGAGTTGAAACCAAAAATGAAGCCAGTTTTTCTCTATCAGATATAGATTTTTGTTAATACAGTATGCCTACTTAGTTTCTTTCATTACTCCACTACCACTATAATTATATGATAAGTTTTATAGTTCGTTTCCATGATTAATGAGTACCTATTGTTGTTATTGTGCAGCACTAGTGTGGCACAAAACCCTATCAACCAACCTATTGTTATGATGGTATATGTAAGAAATTATGTCACTAAGCACCTTGTATTGACAAAAATCTATATGTAATAAAGAAAAACTGGCTGCATTTTCAGTTTCAGCACATCAAAAAACATCAGCTGAAATGATCAAATCAAATTTTTTTAACATCATTTTTGTAGACCAGTACTTATTTTATCATGTTTTTATTAACTTCGATACTTGTTTGTTCGTGTGTCCAGTACAAACCTTGCAATCGATTTTTAACTAACTTCCCAACTAGCTAGTCATTTGAAACTTTCAGAATAGCTCAAAGCACAGTGACAATGCATTTTTAAATATTTTTAGCCAACTGTTTCCGTCCCTGCTCCTGCTGCCTTTAGCATTGTTTATATGATTCAATAGAAAATTCATTTAACTAACTTCCCGGCTAGCTAGACATTTGAAACTTTCAGAAGAATTCAGAACACGGTGACCCCGGTGGCAGAAAGTTTTGAAGCTGTCTGCGACAGGTTTTATAATTTCATAATCTCTCTGCAAAATTTGCGTGTAATCAGGGGTGAAAATGGCTTACTCTCAAAAAGACAGAAAGCTGATGGGGAGGAGGGGAATTAACATCAGTGGTGATCTTGTGCAACAATACACAAATACAATTTTACTACAAAACGATATAGTATAAACAATTGTATTCATTCAATTCATCTCATTCAATTAAATATTTTATAGCAATGTTTGACTCAACACAATATAAATAATTATAAATAATACAAGTATTCCCAGCAAAACCACAGATGACGGCTAACACGAGGCCAAGTGCTGGTTGCCAACAGTAGCTGCAGCTGGGCCGTCGGTGGCAAAAGTTACGGTGCCGCAGGGAATATGTTACGCCGGCCGTCAGTAGGCCATATTCAATCGATCCACTGTTGGCAGCCTGCAGTAAGTTAAAAATAAGTTAGTGGGCCAGTGAATGGATCGCTGCTGGCAGCTAGCAGTATGATGAAAATAGGTAATGGGCCACTGTCGGTAACCGACATTAGGTTGGAAGTTGTTAGTGGGCCAGTGTTGGACTACCTGGTGGCAAACATAATTTTTCTATGTTATTGCTGGCAGCCTGCAGTGGGCCAGCTGTGGCAAACATAAAAAATTATATTACTGCCGGCAGTCTTCATTGGTCCTTTATATTTTCCCATTAAAGGCCCGCTTCACTCACCGTCGCCGCAAGCCGAAGCCAATGTTATTCTATGGGAAATTTTCTTTGCAAATAACTTATTAACTAATACATATTTTTAAATTCTGTTTTCATATTCTGAAAATTCCCAGCTGTTAAATTGACGGACCTTTTTTAAAAAATTATTTTTTTATATTTTATTTTGAAGCTGCAAAATACGATTTTTCAATATGTGACATTTTTCATTTTGCAAATTCAAAATAAAATATTAAAAATTAAAAAAAATACATTTTCAAAAAAGGTCCATCAATTTAACAGTTGGGAATTTTCTGAATGTGAAAACAGAATTTAAAAATATGTATTAGTTATTAAGTTATTTGTAAAGAAAATTTCCCATAGAATAACATTGCCTTGGACTTCCGGAGACGGTAAGAGAAAAGGGCCGTTAATAGGCCAGCAGTGATTTAGTTATAGCTAGTATATTTATTTTATTGGTGATACATTTAATTTTATTAGTGCTTTTTTCTTTTTCTTTCTTTCTTTTTTCTTTTTCTTTTTTTTTTTTTTTCCTCTCTCTTTTTTCTGATGAAGTAGCAGCCAGTTTTTTCTATGCATCCAATATTTAATTTGATTTTGTACATATTCATTTTTAAATACTATTTACAAGTATTTGATTCATACACTATGGTTGTAAATTCAGGATTTCTAGTGCAGCATATAGGAAATATTCAGTTGATCCATTTTCCTTATGATAAAAGTTTAATTTGTTGCTTTCAGTGCAAATGTTTCTCTATATAACATTTTTTGGAATAAAGGAGTTTATGTTTTTTTTTTTTTTTTTTTTTTAAGTGTTCAAATTTCAATATGTTTAACTTTGTTACGCTATTTGATATAAATAAATGTAACTTTACATGTGAAAATTATAGAATATTGAAACAAAAATTGTTATAAAGAGAGCATTGTAAAAAACACCATAAACTAAAAATAAATAAATAAATAAAAAATGCAGCAATTGTTTCCGGTTGAAATAGCACGAAGACCCTTCATCAGGCGAAAAAAAGTGGGCACGAGTGCAGCAAAAGTAATTTGCTGCAATCGTGCTTTTTGTTAAACTCACGAAAGGATGTGGTATTATTTCAACCTAAAAGAACTGATGCATTTTTTTCTTTTTTTTTGGGGTGGGGGGAGGGAGGGAGGCAATGTTTATGTTTATTTACAAATTTTTCTATTTATTAATACAGTACAAAATCTGAAATCCGGAATCGTCCGGACCATGGCCTTTCCGGATTTCGGACTTTTCCGGATTTTAGGTCACTTTCTGATTTACGGCAATAAAAAAACGGACATTTCCATTCCGAACGCCCTTTTAGTTAATAACTAGCTTATGCCGCCCGAGGGTGCGATTTCTTAAGAAATTGGAGTATACTCTCAAGTAACATGTACAATACTTTGAATAAACACCATAAAATTTTGCAAACAAAACGCAGGCAGCAATGCTTGCGCTTTGTTTGCCGCACTCGTGCCTACTTCGTTTGCCTGATGAAGGATCATGTTTTCTTTCCATCCGAAACGATTGTTGCGAGCTCTTACATTTTATGGTGTTTACTCTTATTACTTTTAAACACCAATTCTGTGGTGCTTTTTTATTATAACTCTTAAGTGTCCAGAAAATCTTGAATATTTTTTCTTTTCCCTACATCAAATGGTACCCAATTGATAATTTTTTCCCCTTCTTTTTAAAACAGCAGGCAGATGATCAAGTCAGAAAAATTCCAGAAATATACTGACATATATGCAGTACAGACACACAGACCACTTGCCAAAAACCACTTTTTTGACTCAGGAGACCTTAAAATATGTAAATTAGGTAAAAACTCGATGTCGAAATTTTTGATCGAATACAATGCTTCCATTATCTACAGTACTCTGATTATGGTTACTAATACTACTACTAATAATAATAATAATAACTAGTAGGCTACGCCCACTTGGCTGGTCACTATGTTTAAATGAATTTTCAAAATAATTGGACCAGTATTTATGTTTTACATCACATTATTAAAAGAAAAAAAAAGAGAAAACTAAAATTATTTTATTGAAATTGCTCTAAACCTCGCTTCGGGTACCCGCTACCTACGGCAACTCTTTTTCCATCCGCATAGTAGTGTGAGCACCAGAACACAGACAGACGCATAGATACCTCTCTTTATTTATATAGATTAGTTGACACAAATCCTGGCATAATTTCAGATAGAAATTGTTATTTTATTGAAGTATTTGTACTTTAAATAATTTAATCTATACGCTGTTAATAAATAAATATCCTCCTTTATAGTTCCTTAAAAAATAGAGGTCCCATATTCCCGCTCTTCGTTGTAATTTCTAGTCAATTTTGTCCTTTTATTACTTCCGGTGTGAAACTTTTTTTCTTTTACACACTTAACATTGTGCGTACTTTTCGTTTTCATCCCATGCTAAATCTATGGATTTTTAGCATCCCCCCCCCCCCTCTATTTATACATTTAAAATACGAGAGGTTCCAAAATAGAGGTCACTTCATGAATCTTTATACTATTCATGCAATGATGACATATATTACACCGACAAACTTTTAGCTGTATACTTACAATAATTTTCATTTAAAAATAATTGATGAATTGACTTTTCTTCTCTTTTATTTTGTGAACACTGTTGCTCGTTATCTTGATAAACAAATTTCCTTCCTGCCAAATAGACCAACAAAAAATAACGCTGATGCGACAGCTCTCAGTTAAAGTTTGTTGTTTTTAAGTACAGCTGGTTTTCTGATTTAATGAGTATAGTCAGAGATATAAGTGTGGGAGCGTGTGAAGCATGCAAAAATTCAAGAAAAAGAATTTCACTTGTTAATATAATGTATAATTTTACTTCAAATATATTTTTGAGTGTGTTTATTTACATTTTACAACAAAATAGGAAATTGCTTAGACTTCTGTCGATCTATCCGCTAATTTCCTTCTTTAAAAATGTTTTTAGAATCCCATAAAACTCATATATGTCATTACAGAATTTCCAGATTTATTGTAGGAAGCTTGTCACAAAAATTTGTAGAGGTAGCACAAATGGTTTGAGTATAAAAATTCATAAAATAATTTTGATACATTACAGTCTAAGAGAAGTTTCTTATCAGCGCACGCAAAAATTTTTGCACAACGTTAATAATATAGATGAACATAGGTTTTAAAGATGCAATAAAAAAATTTTCCAATCAAAAATAACAAAATAAATATTTGCGTTTCATTTATTAGCGATGCACAAAAACATTCTTATCCTTTACGGGAAATTGATGGGGGAACTATTTCAGTTTCGTAAAAGCGAAATTATTTTTCTTACTTGCATTCAAATAATAACTATTATTATTATAAATAAAATAAAATAAAATAGTTTGTTATGGTTACCACTTTTTTTTTTTTTTTCAATAATAGTTTATAGAAATTACATATTAAAATTATTATTTATTAAATTTATTTTCTGCGATGAAGGCAGGCGATTTGATTTTCATTTCAAAGAAGCATAATATATTAAATTTCGAAAAAAAATCAATTTTTTACCAATATCCGAGAAATTTTTTAAGTATTTTACTTTCTTATATATATATATATATGTGTGTGTGTGTGTGTATATATATATATATATTATATATATATATAAGAAGAAAAATTTCGACTTCCGGTTTTCGATGTATTTCCATGTTTTGAGATTCCTGAACACGATTTGACCATTTTTAGAAAGTTTCTCTCTGTGAGTGTGCATAAAAAAATTTGTAGACGCTGTATCTCACGAACCAATGGACGAAATTAACCAAACTTGATTGGTCAGACCATGATTAAAATCGTTCCCGATTACATTTGTGGATCATTCACTCAACACATAGCTCTATATTTCTACTTCTTCGTAATTTTCAGTATGACACAGTGTAGGAAGAAATTTTATATAAATGTACTAATTATATTATTTTTTTCTATTTTTAAAATGAATTAAAAAAATAAATATTTAAGTAACTAACAACCAAGGAGGATTTCTTTCTTTTTTTTTTTTTCTTTTTTTTTTTTTTTTTTGTATAAGTTGAGAAATCGCTCGCCCTTCCCCGTGATGGAGTAAATTTTCAATGCTGGTATTTTTCAAAAGAACTCGTCAGTACCTTTTAAGTAAATAACTGAATGAAATTTGTGGTAAATTAAAACAAAGTTATAAATTATTAAAAAAAAAAAAAAAGAAAGAAAAAGAAAAAAAAAAAAAGCATTTTTTCAGATGTTGGCACAAAATTGATTTTTTTTTTTTATTGAGAAACACTTTCCTAAGATGAAAATCGTTTGCATGCATTCGGGAAAATAATCTTAACAAATTATCTGCATTGCGCAAATTTGCATAATAAAAAATATAGAAGAAAGTTTTGTGGTGCTAAAACATACTAGTTTTTGTCAAAAAAAAAAAAAAAAAATAAAATAAATAAAATAAAATAAATAAATAAATAAATTTTCCTTAAAATATCACAGATATATAATTCAACCTTTCGTTTTAAAAATACTGGCGAAATCTTTTCAAGGATACTCCTATTAGAAATATACTTTATCTGGTATATTTCTCCCTCAGGGGTGGGGAAGCAACGTTGAAACATTTACAAAAAAAAAAAAAAAAAAAAAAAAGTAGAAGTAAACTTTTTGGATTTCTATCACTTTAAAAAAATTTTTAAGCTCACACCGAGGGACAGACAGACAATTTCTCAAATTAAGTTCATCAAAACAACCCAAAAAGTGCAAAATCTGTCGAAAACCGGATGCCGAAAATTTCCCGAACCTATTGCTTTCTTCTTAAATACACTGAAGGAAGAAAAATAAAAATAAAACATTAACTATAATTATTTATATATATTCTAATAACATTCTCCCGTCCATATAATATAAATATATAAATTAAGATTCATAATTTTTATTTTATGAAATTTATTAAATTAATAATAAAAATAACAAATGTAACTAGAACGTTAACGACTATCATAACTTACTTAAAACGGATCAACTGAATATTCGCTTTCTAGAAATCCTTTTATTATAATAATGACTTTAGATTCAAACACCTTTAAAAAATAGTATTTAAAAAATAATAGAAAATCAAATTAATAATTGAATTACTTACTCATATAATATATTACTTTTTCGTGATTTAACATCTTTCAGTCTAGAACCTACATCCGCAGACTACAATAACGAACAAACTTCGTATGAAATTGCAGATGGCGAGCGAATTTCAAATCAACAGAAAATAAATCACAGCGCCCTCTAGGCATACAAATTGGTTATGGCCTAATAATTTGTGGCCACAACATGAAAAATATTATGTTGGCCTTGTGGTGATAGCCTGCATAAGGCCAACTGTGTTTATGCCACTTCTGGACAACCGACCATTTTTCTTTAGGCCTCCAATACTGCAGGCAGCCATAAACGGCCCACTGGTGGAGTTATGTGGGGCAACCGGCAACTGATGGCAAGTGCAGGATGCCGGCTGTAGGCCATAATGAGCCCATCAATATAAGTTTTGCTGGGTTAGTTTTGATACAGAAATTTTTATAAGTGAATTATTATCTGAAAGTTGCAGACACATTTTTTTCTCTGTGCAGAAAACTGCCCGCAAGCCGTTTTCCTGTGTCCGCGTCTGTGTCGCCGTGTCGCGGTGTTTCTGCCATTGGGATCGGTGACAATGCATTTTTTTAATACATTTAGCCAACTATTTCGGCAACATGCTGCCTTCGGCAGCGTTTATATGATACAACAGAAAATTTATTTAAATAACTTCCCGTATAGCTAGACATTTGAAAATTTTAGTAAAGCTCAAAACATGATAACAATGCATTTTTTAAATACTTTTAGCCAACTGGTTTGTGTCCCTGCTGCCTTCGGCAGTGTTTATATTATTCAACAGAAAATTTATTTAAATAACTTCCCGTCTAGCTAGACATTTGAAAGTTTTAGAAAAGCTCAAAACATGATAACAATGCATTTTTTTAATACTTTTAAGCCAATTGTTTTGGAACCCGCTGCCTTTGGCAGCCTTTATATTATTCAACAGAAAATTTATTTAAATAACTTCCCGTCTAGCTAAACATTTGAAACTTTCAGAAGAGTTCAAAACATGGTGACAATGCATTTTTTTAATACTTTTAGCCAACTGTTTCGGGTACCTGCTGCCTTCGGACCGTTTATGTGATTCACAAAAATTTATTTAACTAACTTCCCGATTAGCTAGAATTTGAAACTTTTACAAAATCTCAAAACATGATAACAATGCATTTTTTAAATATTTTGAGTCAACTGTTTCGGGTCCCGACTGCCTTCGGTAGCTTTTAGAGCCCCTAAATAAAATGATAGGCCGGCGCATCACCGCCATTTTTTTGCCTCCGAAGAGGACAGCATTCCCGCTTGGCGTCCTTATCGCTTCCCTAATGATTTTAAGAAATCTTGATCTGAAGCTAATCCGGACAAGATAAGAGCAATAAGCAACAATAATATTTCTAAAAACACATTTTTTTCACAGTACATTGTGAGGATGTCATTTTATTCTGAGGATATCCTATGGATGTACGATGTGTTGTTAGGGCGGTTTCTGTTTCTTTTACAAAATGTCGCCAAAACTCAAATACACTGTAATAGAAGGTCTGTGAACACTTTATATTCACTTCTTGAATGATTATAGAAGTTTATCGCTAAACAAATTTCCATATCATAGCTAAAATTATGAAATACAATAAAACAAGTTACTCTAAAGTAACGTAAGACGATGAAAAAAAATGTTTGTCGTTTGTTTATCAGAGAAACGCGCTGGGTACATGTGGCAACCCTAAGGCAACAAAATGCCTGATGCGCCAGCTCGTATATATAGGAGCCTTAGTAGCTTTTATATGATTCAGCATCATATAATTTCCCGACCAGCTAGACCTTTGAAACATTCAGAATAGCTCAGAACACAGTGACTATTTTTTTTAAATACTTTTAGCTAATCATTTCTCGTCCCCGCTGCCTTCGGTAGCATTATTTTGATTCAACAGAAAATTTAAAAACATGTATATAAAAAGTCCTTTTTTTCGTGTAATTATTTTATAGATATATATCTAACAAGAGCATATCTTGAAAATGGTATTTGAGTGAATGAAAACATTATTAAAAATATTTATACGTTTTAATTTGTTAAATCTATATACATATAAAATCGTTTGTCCTGAATGAGTGAGTAATTCATCATCGCCCAGCCCAAACCCCTGACTAGCGTTTCGCCGCAGCGCCGGCTCCCTACAAAAATGCTAACTGAGCATGCGTACAGACTGATTTCCGAAAGTTGTTGGATTCGAGCAAGTGAAACAGAGTTTGGCATCACCCGTTTAGCATATTTTCCTAATTTATGTGTATTCCTTTAATACAAAAATGCTTCAAATGACAAAAACATTCCTACCCCCCCCCCCCTTTTTTTTTCTTTTTTTTTGAACAGTAACTTTATTTTTAGGAAAATTATTAGATAATTTAAAAAAAAAATAAACTAAAATTGTTTTAAAAACGAAACTGCCATTTCTTTGAAATATCTTCAATACAGATTTAAATTTATTGCATTTTCTTTTTTTTTTTAACTCTTATTTATTTATTTATTTATTTTTTACCTTTGTTAAAAAATAAAATAAAAATAAAAATAAAAATGAAACCTTGGATTACAATACAAATTTAAAATATGTAACGTATTTATTTTCATGTTTAAATAATAAACAAGAATTATTTTATTTAAATTTTATTATTATATAAACTTGTTTAAATTTGTTAAATATGTTATTTAAATTACTTCTTTTTAAAATTCCTTTAATGTAAAGAATTCAAAGTGTTTCAAATGAGAGAAACACTCCCCCCCCCCCCAAATATTTTTTTTGCATTTTAATATAGAAATTTATTTATCAACCATTTGATTTTTTTTCACTTGATATAGCTGTGTTTACAGACTCGGTGACTTTGCCAACGTATGTTATGCGAGAAATGCCTAGCTGGTAATCAACCAGGGTAGATCAATGGTTTCAACATCCGAACGTAAAGCGGAAGGCCCGGGTTCGATTCCCGGCTCTGGTATTTTTCACATAGTTATTATAAAAAATCTACCTTCCACTCAAAAATTTTCTAAAATGAATATTTCTTTAAAAAAAACCTTGGATTACAATACAAATTTAAAATATGTAACGTATTTATTTTCATGTTTAAATAATAAACAAGAATTATTTTATTTAAATTTAATTATTATATAAACTCGTTTAAATTTGTTAAATATGTTATTTAAATTACTTCCTTTTAAAATTCCATTATTGTAAAGAATTCAAAGTGTTTCAAATGACAGAAACACTCCCCCCCCCCCCCCCCCAAAAAAAAAAAAAAAAAAAAAAAAAATATATTTCTTTCCTTTATAATATAGAAATCTATTTATCAACCATTTGATTTTTGTCACTTGATATAGCTGTGTTTACAGACTCGGTGACATTGCCAACGTATGTATGTGAGAAATGCCTAGCTGGCAATCAGCCAGTGTAGCTCAATGGTTTGAGCAACCACACATAAAGCGGAAGGCCCGGGTTCGATTACCGGCTCTGGTTTTTTTCACATAGTTGTTATAAAAAATCAGCCTTCCACTCCAAAATTTTCTAAAATGAATATTTCTTATTTATGAATTAATAGACTACAAAGAGAAAAAAAATAGACGAGGCAAAATGTTTTATTAAAAAATAACAACTTTTTTTTTTTTTTTTTTTTTTTTTTTAGGAAAGATAATAGATATTTAAAAGAAAAAAAAGAAAAATCCTTAAAAACGAAACAGCCATTTTCTTAAAATATCTTCAATACAAATTTAAATTTATTGCATTTTTTTTTTTTAATCTATTAAACAGTTTATTTTATTTTACTTAGCTTAAGGGGATTAAAAAAAAAAAAAAAAAAAAAAAACTTGGATTACAATAAAAATTTATAATAGAATTTTTAAAGATGTAAAACATTTATTTTTATATTTAAATAATAAACAAAAATTATTTCATTTAAATTTTAATTATTATATAAACTTGTTTAAATTTGTTAAATATATTTCTTTTTAAAATTTCTTTAATGCAAAGATGTTTCAAATGTCAATCCCCCCCCCTCCCCTAAATATTTCCTTCTATATTTTATTTAAATAACTGCAATTTATGAATTAATACACTACATAATTTTTTATTTAATACTAATTCCTGCAAAAATTAAAAAAAAAAAAAAAAAAAAAAAAAAAAAATGAGAGTTATTTAAGTTAATTAATGTGAAGAAAATAAGAAAAACCCTCAAATTGTAAAAGCATTCAAAAATTATTTCAATTTAATAAAGCATGACTCACCATCAGACCAAAAAAAAAAAAAAAAAAAAAACAGGCAAATGTGCAACATGAATGCATCAGCACATTGCAGCAATTTTCCTACAGAATCTTTAAAAGTTTGTTTTTGATTGTGGGATTAAGCTTGAGTGAGATGTTCTCTGGGGATTCTTTTTAAGGTGACCTAGCACATTCTAATGCGAGTTCCTAAGAAGACCATGGAAAAGTTGCACAACTAGGTTAAGGGGTTACATCCAGTTGTAATTTTCAAAAAATCGATTTTTTTTTTTTTTTTTTTTTTTTTTTACGTATATGTATATGTATTGTATATATTTCTTTAATAAAAGGCCTCTTCACAAAAAATTCACAAAAAAACACGTTTTTTCGTGCATACAACTGGATGTAACCCCTTAACAAGCGTGTACCTGATTCGTAGCTAGCGCCTACCATGTATCACCTTGGATGACAGATTCTCTTTGCTAGTGCAATAAATTTAGAATAAGAAATTTCATTTGTTTGAAATACAGATTTCAAATTTTAAAGGGCTTTTTTTTTTTTTTAACTGATATTTAGGTAGTATTTTTTTTCTATTTTTTTTTTCCATATAAATAATTTTTCATCCAAATTTTCGTCTGTAGTCAGGGTCTGACTATAGCACGGGAAGATGGGGCCCCTGCTTTGAGCACTAAGATACAGCACTAAACTCCAAAATGCATTCATAAATGTTTGTTGAGACTTATTTTTTTTTTTTTTTTTTTTTTTTTTTTTTTAAGAAGTAATTTAAATAAAATGTTTAAAAGGCAGTTTCATTTTTAAAGAACTTTTTTAAGCTTTTTTTTTTTTTTTTTTTTTTTTTAATTATGTATCAATTTTCCTAACAGAAAAAAAAAAGTCGCTTATTTTTAATAAAACTTTTTACCTGGTTTATTTTTTAAAATCGCTATGTTGTGTATTAATTCACAAATTGCAGTTATTTTAATAAAATATGGAAAGAAATATTTAAGAGGGGTTGTTTTTGTCATTTGGAACATCTTTGCATTAAAGGAATTTTAAAAAGAAGTATATTTAACTAATTTAAACAAGTTTAAATAATAATTAAAATTTAAATGAAATAATTCTTGTTTACTATTTAAACATAAAAATAAATATTTTACATATTTAAAAATTCTATTATAAATTTTTATGATAATCCACTTTTTTTTTTTTTTAATTTTTTTTTAAGCTAAGTAAAATAAAATAAACTGTTTAACAAATTTAAAAAAAAAAAAAAAAAAGCAATACATTTAAGTTTGTATTGAAAATATTTTAAGAAAATAGCAGTTTCGTTTTTATTTTATTTTTTTAATTATCTATTATCTTTCCTAAAAAAAAAAAAAGATTGTTATTTTTTAATAAAACTTTTTACCTGGTCAGTTTTTTAAATTCTCTTTGTAGTCTATCAATTCATAAATTGCAGTTATTGTAATAAAATATGAAAGAAATATTCAGGGAGGGGAGGAGGGAGTGTTTTTATCATTTGAATCCTCTTTGCATTAAAGGAATTTTAAAAAGAAGTAATTTAAATAGCATACTTAACAAATTTAAATAAGTTTAAATAATAATTAAAATTTAAATAAAATAATTTTTGTTTATTATTTAAACATAAAAATAAGAACAAATATTTTACATATTTAAAAATTCTATTATAAATTTTTATTGTAATCCACTTTTTTTTTTTCGAAGCTAAGTAAAATAAAATAGACTGCTTAATAGATTAAAAAAAAAAAAAAAAAAAAAAAAGAAAAAGAAAGAAAGAAAGAAAGAAATGCAATAAATTTAAATTTGTATTGAAGATGATGGCTATGAAAATGGCAGTTTCGTTTTAAAGATTTTTTTTTAAATTATTTATTAATTTACCTTAAAAAAAGTTATTTTTTCATAAAACATTTTACCTGGTCTATTTTTAAAATTCTCTTTCTAGTCTATTAATTCATAAATTGCAGTTATTGTAATAAAATATGGAAAGAAATATTTGGGGGGGATGGGGGTGCTTTTGTCATTTGAAACATTTTTGCATTAAAGGAATTTTAAAAATAAGTAATTTAAACAAATTTAAACAAGTATAAATAATAATTAAAATTTAAATAATATATATATATATATATATATATATATATATATATATTACTATTTAAACATAAAAATAAATATTTTAAATTTGTATTGTAATTCAAGGTTTCTTTTTTTTTTTAAAGCTAAGTAAAAATAATATAATAAACTGTATGAGATAAAAAAAAAAAAAAAAAAAAAAACAATAAATTTAAATCTGTATTGAAGATATTTCAAGGAAATGGCAGTTTCGTTTTTTAAAAAAGTTTTTAGTTAATTTTTTAAATTATCTATTAATTTTCCTAAAAATAAAGTTACTGTTGCAAAAAAAAAAAAAAATAGTAATTCAATTCAATATGAACTACCATACACGTGTAACGCATAAACATAAATGGTAAACAATCTTACAACCCTTCAGAAGTGTGACAGCGCATCGCCAAATTACTGCATGACAAACCTGCCAAGGCAATTTATTCAAATTTTTCGTAGGGAGCCGGCGCTGCGGTGAGACGCTAGTTATCCCCTGGCCCTAGAAGCATGAAATTGGGCAAAAACATTCCTTCGGTGACATAGACATCCACTAAGAAGCGATTTTACAAATTTTGCCCCCCAAGAGCAGGAGGACAAAACGTGATTCCACAAAAATTTTTATAACAGACATCCATAATTTTTTTTCTTTAAAATATAGTTAATACAAATTTCTGGATTTTTTATAAATTCATTCCAGGAGAGGTGGGAAGGGGAATGAACTTAGGGGTGAAAAAAAATAGAAATACAGTAAGACCATTCAAAATTGGTACATAGAGGTTTTTGAGATCTAAAAATCGAATGAAGATATTTTCGAACTTGATTATTAAGAGGGTGGGTATGGACGTGAAGGGACAAAAAAAAAAAAAAAATAGAAATAGACTGCTCAAAATTAATACATAGTAGTTTTGGGCTGCCAACAAATTAAATATTTTTCAAAATGTCAAATTATTAGGAGATGCAGAATGGGGGGGTGGGGCAAGGGGACAAAAAATATCAGCTTGTAATTCTCACCATTAAACCCGATTCTCACCATTAAAATTTTTGAGATTTGGTTTCTTATAAACTTTTTTGATACAGTCGTTAATTATGTATCATTTTGAAGCTAAAACCTTGTCTTTTTCATCTGACGTGTTTCAAATAAAAATATTGTGATTTGGTGGTAAGTTTATAGCTTTAATCGTAAGATGAATTCTAGAGATTTTAGAGTGCTATTTTTGTATGAGTGGAAAAGTAAGCATGATGCTGCAGCAGCTGCCCGAAACATTAATGCTGCATTTGGAAACGGTTCTGTAAATGAACTTACTATTCGACGTTGGTATGCAAAGTTCGAAACTGGGGATGAGAGTCTCACAAACGAAGACCGGGACAGACCAGAGACTGTTGCGGACAATGAAGTTTTACGAGCAATAGTTGAAAAAAATCCTGGCAATACTGTTACAGATTCTGCAGAAGAACTAGGTGTATTTCCTACAACCATTTCACGTCATCTAAAATGGATTGGCAAAGTTAAAAAATTGGATAAATGGGTATCGCATAAATTGAATGAGAATCAGGAGCGCAAATGTTTTGAAATCTCGTCTGCCCTTCTTCGCAACCAAAATGATCTTTTTTTCAATCGAATTGTAACTTGTGACGAAAAGTGGATTCTGTACGACAATCGTAAACGTTCAACGCAGTGGCTGGATGCTGACAAGGCTCCACAACACTTCCCAAAGCCGAAACTCCATCAAAAGAAGGTTATGGTGACTGTTTAGTGGTCCTCAGCTGATTTAATTCACCATAGCTTTCTAAAACCAGGCGAAACCATCACAGCGGAGAAATATTGTAGAGAAATCGATAAAATGCACCACGAACTTACACGTAAACAGCCAGCATTGGTCAATAGGAAGGGCCCTATTCTTCTCCATGATAACGCTAGACCGCATGTTTCAATGATCACTCCTCAGAAGCTGCACATGCTAAACTATGAAGTTTTATTCCATCCACCATATTCACCTGACCTCTCACCTACAGGTTTTCACTTTTTCAAATATCTCGATAACTTCTTGCAGGAGAAATGCTTCAGAAATCCAAAGGATGCTGAAGCGGTATTCAATGAATTTGTTGCCTCCAGGACGACTACATTCTATGATACCGGCATGTTTGTTCTGTAAAAATATATTCTTTATGTAGATCATGAAAATCGGACATTTCATATGTTACAACCTTATATATATATATAAATAGAATTAGACCGTTCAAAATTGGTATATATAGGTTGTTGGGGCCTACAAATCAAATGCAAATATTTTCAAAAAGGAAAAATTATTAAAAGAGACAGGAAAGAGGGAGGGGGCAAAGAAACCAAAATATAAAAGCATGAGTTAGAAGTGTTGGTGATTGTTATCATTAGTTTTTAATGCCTGATAAATCTATTGCGGATATTTTTGAAAGTGTAGAATTATTACGAGGGGTGGGAAGAGGAAGGCACTGGGCAAAAATAAAGCATTTCAGTTAGAATGTAAGAAATTAGTATTATTACCTTTTACAGCCCGAGAAAACAATTGCGGATATTTTTGAAAGTGTAAAATAGTCAGAAATTTCTTAAGAATGTCGAATATAAATGTACTCGAGCGATAAATGTTAAAAAAAAAAAAAAAAAAATTCACACCGGAAGTAATAAGGAGACAAAATTGACTAGAAAAACACATTGAACAGCGGGAACCGGGCGGGCTGGGGCATGGGTCCTATCGTCCAGGATTAATACGACTCGCCTAGTATAACTCTTGGCGGTGGTGGGGGTGGGTGGGCGGGAACCACCGCCACTTTAGAATGTAGGAAAAGAGGGAGAAAAAAGGCTAAAAAACCCATAGGAATAGCATGGGAAGAAAACCAAAAAGACTCACAATGTCAAGTGTGTTAAAAAAAAAAAAATTCACACCGGAAGTAATAAGGGGACAAAATTGACTAGAAAAACACATTGAACAGCGGGAACCGGGCGGGCTGGGGCATGGGTCCTATCGTCCAGGATTAATACTACTCGCCTAGTTTAACTCTTGGCGGTGGTGGGGGTGGGTGGGCGGGAACCACCGCCACTTTAGAATGTAGGAAAAGAGGCTAAAAACCCCATAGGAATAGCATGGTAAGAAAAGCGAAAAAACTCACAATGTCAAGTGTGTTAAAAAAAAAAAAAAAAAAAAAAAAAAAATTCACACCGGAAGTAATAAGGGGACAAACTTGACTAGAAAAATATATTGAACAGCGGGAACCGGGCGGGCTGGGGCATGGGTCCTATCGTCCAGGATTAATACTACTCGCCTAGTTTAACTCTTGGCGGTGGTGGGGGGTGGGTGGGCGGGAACCACCGCCACTTTAGAATGTAGGAAAAGAGGCTAAAAACCCCATAGGAATAGCATGGTAAGAAAAGCGAAAAAACTCACAATGTCAAGTGTGTTAAAAAAAAAAAAAAAAAAAAAAAAAAAATTCACACCGGAAGTAATAAGGGGACAAACTTGACTAGAAAAATATATTGAACAGCGAGAACCGGGCGGGCTGGGGCATGGGTCCTATCGTCCAGGATTAATACGACTCGCCTAGTTCATTTCGTTCACTTAACGATACAGGGTGATCACAAACATTATTAATATAGCACAATAGCCTGCACTGCCGAAGGCAGGGACTGATTACCCCAAAGGCTCGGGAAGCACAAGCTTCCCCTCTCAAATTTAAGAAGGGTGCCCAAAATGACTAAAAACAGGGTCTTGAATTTTCTGTTTTATATTTTCATACTGCGACTGAATTTTTCTGAGAAAAATCGCCTAAAGCAAGATAAAATACTCACTATATAGGGAAAAATCTATTATTTAACCTCAAAAATCTGAATGTTCTTAATTAATAAGTTATACGATTTTAATGTTGTGTGTAGAAACCACCCAGATATATGAATGAAAAAAAAATAAAAAATATATAAAATAACTATAAACACACACTGATTTTTGGTTTATAGCATTTTTATATTACAATATGTAACAGGAAAACAACATTTTCTGAAATGAAAGAGGGCCCCGAAATGATACTGCGCTTCTCCTAGCTTCAAAGCTCAATCGGGCCCTGGCCGAAGGCAGTGGAGACTGGTGCGACATTTTTCTCGATCCGAATTTTTTTTTTCACCAGACAAAAATTAGTGCAATTTTGAGAATTCATTAATTACAGTAGTTCATTTAAAAACAGTGACCCACTAATAGACGTAACATGCTATTATTTTATAAAAAGAGTACTTACTGAACCAATTAAGATTACTAACCCTTTACAGAAAAAAAATAAAGTATTTATTTATTTATTAAACTAATTAAAAATATTTAAAGGCTTAAAAAGTATGAAACCTTATTTTGTAACGTATGTTTTCATAAATTTCCCCTTTCAGTAGTTTAAATTAATTATTTGTATTTTTTAATTCATTAGAAGATTAATAGACTAAAAAATTATAAAAGGTACACATTATTTCTTTTATAAAATATTTAATAAATTTATTTAATGAACATTAATTAGTATTATTAAAAAAAAAAAAAAAAAAAAAAGAATTATATCCTTTATAGGATTATTGAAAAATTATAAAGTGACTTTATTAAAAAAGTACATTTTATAACAATATATTCTTATTTTTTCCTCTTTCAGCTTCCCATTGCACATTCTTATTTTCTACTACAGGGCATACAGTATTCATGTTAAGGCCAATTATCTCACACAGTCACAAACTGAAATGCCCCACCCATTAGGCTCCATCACTTCAATACATTTACCTTATTGCACTTATTTATATTTAATTAGGGTCAATTGTGTATTTTTCTTTTTATGCAATTTCATAATAATTTCAAGGCAATAATCCCAATAGTATAAATTTGTAAGAGATATTATTCTATTCTGCCAAGTTATGTAAATAATTATCAGGAATTTGTGTGACGGAATTTTTCATAAGAATTTTAGCTTAATATATTTCCTGATTTAAGTATTTTTTCCAATTTTTAGTGACTGTCAAGAGAAAACTTGATACGTAATCGCATACGTAATCCGTTACGTATGAGTAGTACTTCGGTCCCTCGTAGAGCCCCGAAATAAAATAATAGGCCGCCGCATCACCGCCATTTTTTTTGCCTCAGAAGAGGACAGAATTCCCGCTTGGCGTCGTTATCGCTTCCTTAATGATTTTAAGAAATCTGGATCCGAAGCTAATCCGGTCAAGATAAGAGCAATAAGCAACAATAATATTCCTAAAAACATATTTTTTTTTTTTTTCACATTACATTCTCAGGATGTCATTTTATTCTGAGGATATCGTAGGGGTGTACTGGGGTAAGATGTGTTGTTAGGGCGGTTTCTGTTTCTTTTACAAAATGTCGCCAAAACTCAAATACACAGTTTGCGAACACTTTATATTCACTTCTTGAATGATTATAGCAGTTTATCGCTAAACAAACTTCTATATCATAGTTTACTTAGCTAAAATTATAAAATATAATAAAAGAAATTACTTTAAAGTAACGTAAGGCGATAAAAAAAATGTTTGTCGTTTGTTTATCAGAGAAACGCGCTGGGTACACGTGGCAACCCTAAGGCAACAAAATGCCTGATGCGCCAGCTCGTATATATAGGAGCCTTAGTCCCTCGTCAGTGGCGATAGTGTCTATGGGAAATTTACATGTTAAATTTTTACCATTAGCTTCTATGTAAGTGACGGCTCTGAATGTTATCAGTACTCTGTGTACGTTCATGTTTGTTTATATTAAGAGGACTATAGATACTTAACCAAATATTCATATAGAGGAAACACAAAATATTTGTGACAAATTTCAAAATGAATTTAATTGTTGAAAATATGAATATACAATATCTATCTCCCCATAAATGCGAAAGAAAAGTTGTATGTGTGTAAAAAATGCTCTAAAAGAATTTATAAAAAAGATAATATCATGAGATATCTGCACATTCATTCATTAGAAAAACCATATGTGTAAAGAACATTCTAAAGGATTTTCTGATAACAGCTATTAAATGGCTCATCTTTGCGTTCATACAGAAAAAAGACCATTTGTGTATGAAGAATGTTCTAAAGGATTTTCTCGAACAAGTGATTTAAAGCGTCAACTTCGCGTTCAGACACAAGACAAACCGTATGTGTGTAAAGAATGTTCTAAAGGATTTTCTCGTAAGCACCATTTAGCGAGACATCTTCGAATTCACACAGGAGAAAAACCATATGTGTGTGAAAAATGTTCTAAAGGATTTTCTCAAATAAGTCATCTAAAGCGTCATATTCACGTTCAGACAGGAGAAAAACCGTATGTGTGTGAAGAATGTTTTAAAGGATTTTCTAGTAGGACCCATTTAACGACACATTTTCGCGTTCATACAGGAGAAAAACCATACGTGTGTGAAGAATGTTCTAAAGGATTTTCTGCAAAAGGCAGTCTTATGACACATCTTCGAATTCACACAGGAGAAAAACCATATGTGTGTGAGGAATGTTCTAAAGGATTTTCTGCCAGTAGCAGTCTAAGAAATCATCTTCACGTTCATACAGGAGAAAAACCATATGTTTGTGAAAAATGCTCTAAAGGATTTTCAAGAACAAGTGATCTGAAGAGGCATCTTCGAATTCACACAACAGAAAAGCCATAGAGTAGAAAGAATTTTCTAAATTAAGCAATCTAAAACATCATCTTCGCATTCGTACCGGAGAAAAACTGTTTATGTATGAAGTATGTTCAAATTTATTTCCTCAAATGAGTAGTTTAAAAAATCATCTTCGCATTCATACAGGTGAAAAGTGTGGGAGAATCAAAAAAAGAAAGAAATTAATGCTTCCTAAAAAGTCACCTACGCACTTATACACAAAATCATGTACCTATAGACTGTTCGCGGAAGAACTGATAGCGAAAGTAAACATAAAGGTCTGCTGTTTTATCAGGAAAGTTTGCCACATTTACGTTTGCTTGCTAAATGGACAATTCTGTTTATATTAACCGATGGTTAGTTTACTGTGCCTTGTAAGTGAGTGTAGTTTGTGATAACTGGGTAAAAACTATTCTCTGGGTTCACTGCATTTATCTTTTCTTCCCAGGACTTCATTCCTTGCTTTCTTTTTTCATAATTCTAATATAACACCTGAAGAGAGGAATATACCGCTACGAAATAAACGAAAAAATAAGTCGTTCACTTGTCAGAGAAACGCCGTTTGTCTTCAACCCAACGCCAGTCATTCAACCGTATCGCGAAGAATCACGCTCCTTTATTTACTTTAACTTTCAGTTATCGGTGAACAGAGTATAATACAGAGTACCTACCCAACATAATTCATCCGGATTACGTTGATATTACGTAATCTGAATCGAACATTACGTCGCAATACGTTGAAATTTGCTATCTGCTTTGGTATATTTTAGGTTGAAATGTCACAAGCAAAGTTGTAACCCACATACCACATACGTTCATTTTACATTCATATTTCATCCATTATGTCTGAGTTGCGTCTATAGACGAACTTTGAACATAGGCATTAAGCTGAAATATGCTCAGAATATGTGGAATTCTGGACATAGAAGTATCTTCGAAAAAACGTAAAAAATAGGCACATAAACTAAATGAAAATTCAACTAATCCAGTTTACCTAAATACTCGAGCAAGTGGCGGATCCAGAACTTAACTTTTTGGGGGGGGTGGAGGGGGGCTGAGAGTTTTCAAGATCAATGAAAAATTTACAACTGTAACATCCAGTTGGGAATGTTAGTGCTTTTGGAGGGGGGCTTCGGCCCCCTAGCCCCCCCCCCCTTAAATCTGCCACTGACTCGAGCTAAACTGTACCTGAAGGTCGCCAGTTTCCTTATGTAGATATGGTATGGTAATCAACAAATTTATTAAATTTGTTTATCTTATACAAAGTTTTTCAATTCAAATTTCAATTTTATTTATTGAATGTTCAGAGGGCTGCTCTCTCAACGTATCTCATCCATGTTAAAACCCGAATAAACTACTACCTCAGAAACACCAAAGAAAAATATTGGAAATGCATACAGCTGTTTAGGCAGCCTTAAGGGTGCCGTCTTCAGTGAAAAAAGGATTCTGAATCTGCAGAATTGCTCGTATATATATAGGAGAGGGATCGAATTTAGTTCAACCAATAGGATTGTCGGAAAGGTGGGGAGAGTGGCCAATAGGAATTTATTAAAGTTTGCTGTGTAAACAGTAGAAAAATTAAGAAAATGTGGACTGAATATAAATTTTCCAACAGTCAGATAAATAGTGAATAGCGAAATAGATGTAATATAGATGTATATCTGATGTACTTGGAGAGACATCTGATGGTTATATCTACGTTGATTCTATGTAAAAGCTACTATATTGGATGAATTCTAGATATAGTTTATGGATGTAATTTACGTCATATAGATGTAATATATACTTAATTGCGCTGTCTGGGTTGCTAATTGTGCCAGATTTTATGTTTTACCGAAAGTTCACAAACCCAATATTCCATTTCGTCACATATCGGTACTGCTTCCTATAATTTAGCTAAATTTCTCACCACAATTTTTGCTCCCCTTCTTGCTGCTAATAGTTATACTGTTAAGAATTCCATAAAATTTGCAAAAAACATTCAAAACTGCCCTCACACAAATCTCACTATGGTTTCTTTTGATGTAAAATCTCTTTTCACTAATGTTCCAATAAGTGGCGCCCTCTGCTGTCTCGAAAATAGATTAAAATAGTTTCATTTCACATCTTTTGAAATACAAGAATTTATCTCTCTTACCCGCATTTGTTTATCACAAACCACTTTTTCTTTCCAAAATAAATTCTATTGTCAGTCTGAAGGTTTAGCCATGGGTTCCCCTCTCTCCCCAATTCTCGCAGATATTTACATGCACTATTTCGAAAGCAAGCTTTTTAAGAAAATATCCTTTCCTTTTTGGACCCGTTAAGTTGACGACACCTTCACGCTTATCGACATATCTCATCACAATATTGATCATGTCTTAGAAACTTTAAATTCAATTGACAGTAATATCCAGTTTACATATGAAATAGAAAATAATGGCTCCCTTCCATTTCTTGATACCCTCGTCTCTCGCAATGTAAATGGATTTTCAACCACCGTCTATCGAAAAAAATGTTGCTGTCTCCCTTTCTCCCCATGCGCGTTCATGTCACCCACCTAACCAAAAAATGGCTGCTTTCTATACTTTTGCAAACCGTGACTTTAATATTTGTTCAAATCCTATTTTATTAAAATGTAAAATTAAATATCTGAAAGTCATTGCAATTGACAGAGTTTATGACCCTTCCATTATAGACAAAGCTATCCAAAAATTACAACTCCCTCGTATTTCGCCTACTAAGTCAGTCTCTTCTAATATCAGTATTGTCTTACCCTATTTTCCTAAATACAGTCAAATCATAGCTAAAATTCTAAAACAATATGATTTTAAAATAATATTTTCGCCTTCCAATAAACTCACCTTTTCTCAGTTAAACGATCCCATTGATATGCATAATTCTTGGGGTATTTATAGTATTTCTTGTCAGTGTGGTTTATCATATATTGGCCAAACTAAACGCAGTCTTAAATTTAGTGTAAAAGAACATATGAATTACGTCCGCAAACAAGAAACCAGTAAATCGGCCATTTCTAAACATTGCTGGGAGGAAAATCATAATTCTAAATTTAATTCAGCTAAAATAATTTGCAGACCTAAATCCATTCATGAACTCGATTTCTTTGAAGCTTTTCATATTTATAAAAATTTTAAAAACCTTGTAAATTGTGATTTCGCTAATCCCTATTTGTCTGACTGTTGGAAATTTTATATTCAGTCCACATTTTCTTAATTTTTCTACTGTTTACACAGCTAACTTTAATAAATTCCTATTGGCCACTCTCCCCACCTTTCCCGTAATCCTGTTGGTTGAACTAAATTCGATACCTCTCCTATATATACGAGCACTTCTGCAGATTCAGAATCCTTTTTGCACTGAAGATGGCACGCTTAAGGCTGCCGAAACAGCTGTATGCACTTCCAATATTTTTCTTTGGCGTTTCTGACGTAGTAGTTTATTCGGGTTTTAATATTCCAACGCCAAGTCTCCTGTTATTATTATCTCATCCATGGTTCTGTGCATGGAGATTGAAGAGAATATTCTATTACCATCATTTGTGTTTGTATCTACGGATTATTCCCATCGCCTTCTTCCGTATTTGTGTTGAAATTTGTGTTTGAAAAGTAAATATGTGTTCTGCGTATATAATGTTCTTTGAAAAACATATTGTTATAACATTTTAATTAATATAAACAACAAACCTTTTGGCTTTTAACATTTCATTATGAGTTATTGTTATCTTCATTCGAAATATTCTGTAATACGTTCATATGTTACTACGAAATTTATTTATAACTATGCTCAATATGGTATATGTTAAACTTAGTTTTGTGATACTTTAAAAATATAGTTGTTTTTAATAAGATATTATTTATAAGTATGTTTTAAAAAGTAAACATATTTATGTTTTTGGAGAAACATTATTATAACATTGGATTAATATAAAAACAAAATTTTAGGCTTCTAAAAATTCATTATTTATAAATCATTGATAGACCATTTTGATGATAAATCAATTTTTTTGTAATATAACATTTTATATTCTAATTCTTTTTAGTATTGTGTTTTTAGTATTATGTATTTAACAAAAAAAAAAATTATAGCCTAAGATTTTGCATTTAATTATTTTATAGATTTTTTTTTTTTTTTTTTTTTTTTTTACTGACTGCTGAGATTGCGAGTTTTTATGAAAAAGTAATAATTCTGAATGTTAACAAGCTTTAATTGCTTTTATTAAATTCTCATAATTACCATAAATGAAGAAATATTAATGCTTTCTGGACTTGTAAAAATTATTTAACATTTACTAGTACATATTTGTTTTTAGTTCAAACCATAAACAGATACAAATATTTATACAATCAGCAATAATAGATAAAATATTAATAAATATAATATTTATAGATTATACTTAGTTTAAAATTCACATTAGCTTACTATCCAATGTTTTAGAATTTTTTTTTTTTTTTTCTTTTTTTTTTTTTTTTATTTATTGCATTGTAATTTTAAAATACAACTTATTGTGATTATAATACACTGCAAAACTTTTTTTTTTTTTTTTTTTTTTTTTTTAAGAATTTAAATGAGTAAATAAGTTTGCGTTTTGCTTTCTACAAAGCATAACTTTGATTTAATTATCGAAAAATTGATTCGAAAGCGACATTTTTCATTTTTTTAAATTTTTAATTTTGTGTAAAAAAATGATTTTTTTTTTTTTTTTTTTTTTAATAAGGGAGGGGTGTTATAATGAACAAGTTATTTTTCTTTAAAAATGCATTCAATTTAAAAAATTTCTTTGTTTGCATCATAACATTTACATGCTTTAGAATGCAAACAAGTTCAAATATTTAAAAATGACACATCCCTTAATTTTAGTATTATAATAGCCATTTCTGGTACTTTCATATTAATTACATACTGACAGTTTATCCTTTAGTATTAATAGCATCATGCGCGTAGCCAGGGGGGTGCCCTGGGTGCCCGGGCACCCCCCCGTTCGTGCACACCCAGGTGTGGGGAATTTCACCAATTTACTTGCCACTGGTAAGTAAAATTTTCAGCAAGAGAAAAATATACCAAAAACTTCTATGTATATTCATAAAACAGACTTGTTTGTAAGTTTCTTACAATCAAAAACTTTTGCGCTATCTTCCCGTTTTAGACATCTTGAAAGCGGAAAATGACTTTCTATGTGTGTGTTTAGGGGTGGGGGGGTCATTGTGTGTCAGTGCATCTGTTAACTATTTTTTGTCCGTGTTTCACGTGAGAATGGCTGGACGCCATGCAACGACATTTGGCAAGAATTTAGGTCTGTACCAGCTTAAAAGTATACCTATAAAATTTTCCAAAATTCCCTCAGTTCCTCTTCTGGGGACCGAAAGTCAAAAACTCGTTAGTTAGCATAACTCGGCTCCAAATTACTCTACGATGAAGAATTTGCACATGAAGAGACTAGACTTGGATACGAAAATAAAATTTTCTGCGATTTTATATTTTCTATTTTTAAGGGGGAGGATGGAGAAAAATTTTTCTGAGGGAAATTTTTTGAAATTCCGGATTTTTTGAGTAGATACCAAAAGTGGTATAAAGTTATTAAAAACAGCCATGCGTCTTCTTCAGTATATTTCAAGAAACCCGTTTTTTATTTCTTTAACTTTCAATTATTTTTTTTTTTTTTTTTTTTTTTTGGGGGGGGGGGGGCGAGGGGACGTTATAAGGAGGCAAATTCGAGATCCCTTTTTAGCGCTAAATTTGTCCTGGGAAATCTATGGAAGCTGCAGTCACAAATTTTAGTGCATGGATGCTTTATGAGCATTCTTAGGTTTTATGAAAATCCCCTCCTTTTCCTCAAAGGGATGGGTGGATGGGAATAAACACATATTTAAATTATATCAGATTAATTTTTATGTGTGGTTTAATTATGCGTACCGAACACGTACAACAAATGGATTTTCTGAAATTCCCCTCCCCCCCCCCCCGCTTTTTAAAGGCGGGGGGGGGGCGCCTTTTCAAGAGTAACTCTGCTCTAAATTATTTCAGATAAACGATATTTTGATGTGTCGATTAGTTATAGTTCCCAATGCACACACCACAAAGGGATTTTTCAAAATTACTTTCTAACTTACAGGGCTGCCAACCATCTCATTAATAAGCGTAGACTTGTTAACGCCCCTTGAAAATACGCCCCTTTTCCCACGCCACTTTATATTTAGAGCAATTCTCTCCAAATAGTGTTACGATTAAATAAGAATGAAATTACTCTAAAAAATTACTGGTGTCCAAAAAAAGGCGGTGACTAAAAGTACTACGCTTCATAATGAGATGGTTGGCAAGCATGAACTTATCGTAGAGGAGGGGGGGGGGGAACAAAAAACACGCTTTTAAGCTTAAATATGCTCCAAATTATCTTAGAATGGTGAATTTTGGTGTGCGGTTGTTGTTTAAGTGTACGCAATATGCATTTTGGTGGAGTTTCGTGAAACTTCTAACTTACTCGCGAGAGAGAGAGAAGGTGAATTGCGGGTAAACTGCTGCCGATGGCAATGGAAAACCGAATCCTCATGTTGCGAGCGGAAAAATCCCTACCTAACGCAGTGAGAATTTTAGTTGAAATTCCGTCTAATTTCAGTGATTTTTTTTCTTTTCATTTTTGTTTTTTTTTGAGATTCTATTAGTAATGATATGGAAATTTGAGAATTCACTTAAATGTAGCGCCTAGTGAAGCGGCAAAGTCTGCTAGTATATATATTCACTGTATTTCTTGCTGCTCCTAAATACCAAATGCGACAATGCTCTCAGAGCTGGTACATCAGAGGTGCCAAGTTTGAACAGGGCGTTTCGGCCGCCTAGCTGTTTGAAGCCTTCTTTCTCCCCACCCCCCCTCAAAAAAAAAAAAAAAAAAAAAAGCGTGAATATAAGCTAGGAACCTTGATAATCCCCTCTCCATGAGGAACACTTCACCCAAGCCAAGACACTAATGCAGTCGCAAAGAACTCACAATCGTATTTAATCACAATATCATGGAACTATGATATTGCATATTTCTCACTGAGATTGGACAAATGGGACCTGTTTATAAGAATGTGCAAAAGAAAATTCAAATATTTTATTGTTTGTTGATGGAACTTCTCATTGGTTAATTTAGTTTTATATTTTAAGTTTTCTGAATGTATATTATACGCGGAGGGAACTTGAAATGATAATTGAAGTCGGTAAGCTTCAAAAAGTGGTGTGGATAAAAGTTCTCTGAATTATTTAAAAGATGTTTTTAATTTAATTACAGTCTAAAACGTTCTAAGAATATAGTTATATTCGTTAAATGAAGAGTTTTGCTGGGTGCAGTAAAACACCACCCTTCCGAAAAATATATGCTCCCCTCCTCCCCCCCCCCAAAAAAAAACTACCTAAAAAACTTTGTAATGCAGCACATCTTCCTTACTTTTAAGTGAATGTAAATTGCGTTTCTTTTAAGCTTATCGAAAAATTTGACGAAAACTACTCACAACGGCTACACTGATGGGCTTGATCTGAATTTGGACCCGGCACCACCCGTCTATCAGCTTCGAAAGCAGAACCCCTCATTCACTTATTGTGCCTGGCAAATGTGTTACCTTATGGTGATTTTCTGGGCAATTTTACTTTAATGAGTTTCTTTTGTTATTTGGGGTGGGGTATTTTTTGATGGGGAGACTGTAGAAACATCAGAGTGCAAATGTAGGAAATGAAAATTGCACTCTGATGTTTCTACAGTCTTCCCATCCTCCAAGTGTAGCACTTCGTCACCCTGCAATAGTTCCAACCTCCAAGTGTAGCACCTTCTCTTCCTGCAATAGTTCCAACCTCCAAGTGTAGCACTTCGTCATCCTGCAGTAGTTCCAACCTCCAAGTGTAGCACCTTCTCTTCCTGCAATAGTTCCAACCTCCAGTGTAGCACCTTCTCTTCCTACAATAGTTCCAACCTCCAAGTGTAGCACCTCCTCTTCCTTGAAATAGCTCCAGCGTTCAAGTGTAGCACCTCCTCTTCCTGAAATAACTCCAGCGTCCAACTGTAGCACCTCCTCTTCCTTTAATAGCTCCAGCCTCTATCTGACTTCCAGTTGAATATATTTTATGTAAGGACTTAACTGTTAACCATGTGATTCAAAAGTACATATAACTGCTCTGAAGTATGCGTCAAACTAAATTCCCTGATGATGCCTTCTTGTATGTAGGCGAAAAGCTTTGGAAGTTTTTTATATTTTAATAAATGTATTTTAACGTGTTTTTAAAGTGTTTTTAATTAATTTATTACAATATGACACGTGTTTTTAATTCAACTCTTAACTGGAGTTTGTTTATATTTTTTACTTCAACCGGATTAGTTTAAACAATATTAATTAAAAAAAAAAACCTTATGTTATCTTTAACATTATAAACAAATACGGAGCTGATTCAAAGAAAAAAAAAAAAGCATGTCCTTTATTTATTATAATGGGCTCTTCCCACTGTCGTCTGCTCAATCACGTGATAGAGGAAAACGAGTAACCGAATTCTAAGAATCGAATTCAATTAAATATTGTTCTTAAGAACAAAAATTTTAATATTTACTATAAAATAAAATAAAATTAATATTGTGCATTTGTAAACAGCAGAATAATTGTCTTTGTAAATTTAATAATTTTTAAAAAACACTTTATGTGTTTATTTATTTTTACAAAAAGAATCGATTTTTGTATATTGTAGTGTAACTGTAACATTAACTGATCTAGCAATAAATAATAGCTTCTTGTGGAATGTTTACGGATTATAAATTAAAATTTTAAAATGTTTTCATTTAATTTAATTGCATAAAGGTGTTACAACAAGTTAATTAACTTAGTTACTGGTCTAAATGGATTTACGCTGTACGATATTGCACTGTCACTGATTTAAGTACCAAAAATCAGATTATTAAACATGTTCTTCATGAACATCAATAACAAACATAAACTAAATGATGATTGTAAATGTATACAGGAAATAAAGGTGATGAATAATGATATAAAATGGATTAAAAATGATGATGTATAAAAAATAACACAGATTAAATACGATTGATCAAAAATAAGAATAGAAAATATGTTATTTCAGCAATCGCTCTAGATGAACAAGACTTCGTCTGCTATTTGTTTTCCCTCTATCATGTGACCTCTGACGTCAGGTGGGAAGAGTCCATTATAATAATAATTATCATTATTGTACAAAAAAATGAGGATTTTTTTACGCGTGAAAAATAAAATGAAAATAAAATAAAATTGATGTCATTATAGCTTAACAATATTAAACATTTGTTTTTATTTATTTATTTATTTTTAACATTGACTTTGTATTTTTATTTAATAATTTTAGGTTTTGAATTCAGTACTTACATTAAAATAAAAATTTTTAATTTTTATTGATTGTTTGGGATTCACTTTCAATTCAAATGACTCTAATATCAATTTTATTAAGATGGTTTAATTAGTTTTTCTTTCTTTTTTTTCTAAATATCAACATTTTATTCTAAAACCCCAGTTATATAAATAGTTAAAACTTACGTTTAGTACCTATTAAAAAAAAAAAAAAAAAAAAAAAAAACGAATTTGTTATATCTCCAAAAAAAGTTTTTTCTACGGAAAGACTTCTACTGTGAAGAGAGCGAATATGACAAAGGGAGAAGCAGCAAGAAATTATTTAATAGCCACATCTTATATTAATTCAAGAAATATTTCAGGAATGACTAAGTAAAAGGAAAGCTGTAAGAGACTAGAAAGTACTACTGTATTTCGACTAGGCAGGTATCGTGCAGATGCTCAACAGACAGAGGTGAGAAAACAAGAAGAAACTGAAGAGTAACGACATATTTGAATTCAGGCTGATGCCAAAACGTCATAAATGATACAATTTATCAAGCACTGGATGCTGCTAATTAGTTTTTAGTGTACATTTAACTATGATTCTACTTTTGATTATGCGTCTCAAAGTATTGTCAGCGTCAGCGCAGAAAAATTGGTAAATATTTGTGGAAATTGTAGATCTAAAAATTGTCTCAGAGCCTCACCTGCAATGTTTTATTACACTGGAAAATTTCATTTACCTCAAACTTCTGAACAATCAGAATCTTTGTAAATTTCTCTTAGATTCTTTAAACACTACTTCAACCCGAACATCGTTGGGTAGTTCTGCTAGTTGAATTATATCATTATTCTTTATATATATATATATATATATGTTTGTACACACAATGACATAATTCCTTTATTATGTACATTTACCGATATATGTATGAATACACGTATATTAAAATACTCATACACACGCTTACGTATATACATATGCGTACTATGTATGTATATCTATGCTGAAAATTTCAAATTAAAATTTGGGCACCCCCCCGCATGAAAAGCTGGCTACGCCTATGAGCATGCCATTATATTATATGAAATAAAAAAATACAGTGCGTACAAATGTTTATATAATAAGTTTAATGTTTTATATAAATTTAAAATAAATGTTAGTTTATCATAATGTTGATTAATTGACAGTTAACAAGTAGTTAATACAAAATTATCTGATTTGTTTATATTATTAATTTATTATGTTGTAGTTGTAAGTGAACTCTACATATTTATTATTTTCTCCTCACATATAAAAAAATAACATAGTAGCAAAGAAAAGAATATTCTAAAAATAGAAATTGTTTTATTCGAGCCCTGTTTTGTTCATAAATAAACACTGGAAAATCACTAGGTTATTTAAGAACTCCCCCCCCCCCACACACACACACATTTCTAACAAATGTCACAGACAACACAAATTCGTCCAAATTACAGCCAGATTCAGTCTATATTTCATCGGATTTTGTAGATATTATGTAGAAATGTCCTCACCTGTTACGTCTTATGTACGTGTTTCAGCTGAAAACAATGAAGTAAAATAGACGTATAGTGAACATAATATAGACATGTCCACATTACAGCCAGATTCGGTCTATATTTTATCAGATTTTGTAGATATTAAGTTGAAATGTCCCGACCTTTTATGTAATAAGAATGTCTTTTAGCTGTACAAAATAACGTAAAATGGACATACGTGAACATAATACAGACATGTCCATTTGTGTTCATATTACATCCAAAAATTACTCATGTTATTTTTAGGTTTATGTAAATATAGTGCTGGCAGAATAAAATCCTTAATGAATAAGGTCTATTTTTTTTTTTTTTTTTTTTAAGTGTCACATGTCACTCTAGCAAAATCTACATAATGGGTTTCTGTGAAATCCACAGAAAGAAACCAAAAGATTATTTTTAAGCTTAAATTATTATTATTTTTTTTAATAATTTAATAATACAATTAAAAAGCTTTAAACTATTATTTTTAAAGTCATCTCGACTAAGGCAAAAAGAGAGAGAAAAAATTTCTCATGATTTATTTTTCACACAAAATATTTAATATTTTAAAATTTCTTTCATTGCCAGCACCCATGTATGTAACTAAATTTTTTATGGAATCTACACTGTTAAAAATTTCAACAGAAAACCCTGTGTAATCTATTATCTTAAGTCTTACGTAAAATTACAGAGAAAAATAAACGGAGATATTAAAAAACTTATTTTATACATTCATTTTAATAACTAGTATTAATTTAATTAATTATTGTTGAGAATATATTTCGGACTTAGAATTCTTTTTCTGAAGTAGAAACAGTCATTTTTAATTTAAATTAAAAAATTAAGTAAAAATACAGAATAAAGAATGAGAATCTCGATTATTCACTTTTAACTAAGAATAACTGTAAATTTACAGAGACTATGGATAATTTTTTTTTTTTTTTTTATATTTTGTTTTATGACTAAAAAAAAAAACGAGAAATAAAGCATTTAGTGAAAATTCTCATTTTCTAACTTAAAATTATAATATAAAAATTAAATTTTTGGAAAAAGAGTACTAATTTAATGGTTGTGTACTTTTAGAATGTGAAAAGGAAATTTAGAAATAATAATTAGGTAAAGCGCAATTCTGTAAACAATTTTACTCATAGTATTCTATAGGTACATGTATATTGTACAAAAAATATGTAAAATTTGAACAGTAAGCAAATACGCAGTAGAACAGTATAACTCTTATTTGTAAAGTGGAAAGATTCATTTCCTCCTAAAACTGTCAAAGAAATTCCAACAGAGAAAACACAATTCTTTATGTTTGCTCTGTTGTTGGCTTGAATTAAAATTTGTTTTGTTGAAAATTAGTATTAATTAAATTTTTTTAGCGGCTCTCGCACTCGTGGTAATCCTAACCGTGGCTCTCGCAAATAATCAGTGCTCTAATGTATTCAAATTCTTTACAGAGTCCCTACGTTAATGTTTCATTTTCCATGTACAAATATTTAAAATAAAAAAGTAAGTTGATAAAAATTAGCGATCAAACTAATATATTTATATATAGATGTGGGTGAGTGCTTAAATAGTTTTTGCTGCCGACTATTGCAGGGCTACATGAAATCAGGCGACCACCTGAAAACTCACTATGTAGATAAATTTTGAAAAACATTGAGTCAATTTGAACCAAAGTTGGACAGTGAACTTACAGTCAGCAGTAAAATTATTCGAGTGCTAGCAATAATTCCTATATAAAAAAGTACACTTAATACTGCTTTGTTAAATAAATCTTTGTTGAGTCATGTTCTTATATAAGAACATGACTCGACAAGGATAGCTGAAATTTTGTTATCATAGTAACTTCTGAAATATTGAATTTATTCGAATCAAAGTCGAACAGTAAATTTATCTTACAAACATCTTGAATTAGTTAAGTGAGCAATTTGCTCCTGGCATTTTGTTTCCAAGTGGCAACTGCTTGAAAATTTGTCAATATAACAGTCAAACTTTATTAATAAACAGCACTACAAAACTGATGTTTTGAAAAAATAGGTACAAAATTTTGGTTGGTTGGTTTGGTTTTACGTCGCACTAGTGCTGCGCTGATGGGAAATTGGCGACTACAAAATTTCGGATAAACACCATAAAATGCAAGAAACTTGCGAATTTCTTACAATTTATGGCGTTTATTCAAAGTTTTGCACTTATTACAGTCGAACCTCCTTAACATGAATTACTTTTAAAATGAACTGTTTCCACAATCTCCGTGAAAAGGAAGATTAGTTTTTGAGTTTCTGATACCATGAACAAAATTTTTATCCCCTTGAGAATCATATTAACAAAGTTCGACTGTACTGAATTAAATAAAAATAAACTTGCAGGGTAGACTCATCTTAAAAATGCATTTGACATGTTCATTTGCAAACTTCATCTTCTTTGTTATTTTTCGTGCTGACCTCTTGAAAACTTCAAACTCGTATAGAAAAGGTATTTATGAACCAATCTGCTTAAAACTCAGCCTTCATCAATGTTTAAACTCCGAGTATGTCAATAAAATACATCGTAGCTGCCATTTTTAATCTCGTCTTAAACCTGGGTCCTATGGCCCAATTCACTCGTGTTCCACCAAACGATCTTCTCATTTAATAATATTTGACTTTGTCTTGGCATTTATATATTTCTGTCTTTATTTTTTTTTTAATTTCACCACATTACTTGCAGATGGTTAAAAAATTGTAATTTATCGTTTTGAAACCTTTTTTTTTTTTTTTTTTTTTTTTTTTTCCTTGCTTTGTTTTTTCTTCCTTCCTGCAAAAATTTAAATAAAAATATATATGCAACAATTTTTCATTTCTTTCCCTATCAACGCACCAGTGGCAGAAAGTTTTGTAGCTGTCTGCGACAGGCTTTTAAAATTTCATAATCTGTCTGCTCGCGTAAATACGGGCTAGGACCCCTTAGAAAGACCCCCACGGAGGGCATTCCCCCTATAGGCCTAGGACACATAAGGAGTCAATCGGCCTTAATCCTCCAACCAACCATAATCTGTCTGCAAAATTTGCATGTAATCAGGGGAGAAAATGGCTTACACTCAAAAAGCCTGAAAGCTGATGGGAGGGGGGGGGGGGACTTGACATCAGCGGTGATCTCGTGCAACAATACACAAATACAATTTTACTACAGAACAATATAGTATAAACAATTGTGTGTGTATTCATTGAATTCATCTCATTCAATTAAATATTTTATAGCAATGTTTGAAGCAACACAATATAAATAATTATAAATAATAAAAGTTTTAGTTTTGCTACAGAAATTTTTATAAGTGAATTGTTATCCGAAGGTTGCGGACAAATTTTTTTATCGGTGCAGACAAAAACTGTCCACAAGCTGTTTTTCTGTGTCCGCGATTATGTCAAGGTGTTTCTGCCTCTGCGTCAACGCACATATTTTTAAATCAGTTATTTTATTGTTTGATTCTAGATGCGAATTACTGATTGATTCTAATCAGTTTCAGCAATTAAGTTACCAGTGGTAAACATGTAAAATATTAACTCCTCAGAATTATGGAATCTTCTTATCTGCTCTGTAAATACAGATACAGTATTCATTACTGTCTTGGCACTCATGTATTTCTTTCATTTTTTTTTTAAATGTAAATACATATTCATATTACTTTTTTTTTAACGCATATTTACATTTCCTACACTTATTCCAATTACTTATCCGAGGGGGAGGGGGACGGAGTAATATATTTATATATATATATTTGTCAAACAAATCTATGTGTAAATATAGTTTATAATTTATTTATTAATAAAGGAAACAAAAAATATATAATATTTATTTAATAATGATCAAGTAAGAAGTAAATATACTTTTATTATTTGATGCATATGAAAATAATCTACTTTTTATATTAATCTAATAATGAAGGGAAAGGCTTAACAATAATAATATTAAATTTCTGTCAAATTAATTTTTTTCTTTTCCACTTTTTCGCTCTCTCATCACAACTAAAAAAAAAAAAAAAAAATTAAATTAAATAAAAAATTAAATGAAATTGGGGAAAAAAAAACCTCACCAAGGATTCTCTTGGTGAAATTTGAAATTTTACACAGAAATGGCACAGATATTTCTTGTCAAGGTCTTTACTGATGTAATATCCATTTTAATTCATCACCAGAATGACAAAGACTTAGAAGTCGCCATGATGCCCCTCCCCCTTCCCCCCTACTAAAGCTGTATGAATGAAATTTTAAGAAATAAACATAATAACAGCTGCTGAGGAATTCAATACTGTTACCGTATGCCTTTATAATAACAAGAGACTTGGCGGTGGTATATTAAAACCCGAATAAACTTCTACGTCAGAAATACCAAAAGAAAAATATTTGTGACGCATACAGCTGCTTTGGTAGCCTCAAGTATACCGTCTTCAGTGCAAATAGAATTCTGAATCTGGAGAAGTGAACATCGCAAATATTTTTCTTTTGGCGTTTCTGACGTAGTAGTTTATTCAGGTTTTCATATGCCTTTATATAGATTAATAAAATCTTTTTGTAAAAAAATATAACCGACTCCAAAAAGGAACTACTGTTCAAACAACTAAAAATGAAAGAAATTTGGAAGAAAATGGAACTGTAAATTGCGCCTAAAAGTATAAAATAATTTCCTTCGCCAAACAACCTATAATACTACAATTAATCATAACTTTTGAAGTCGTCTCAAAATTAAATAAAATTTAATTAGTTTTTAAAGGTTTGTCTTTAGATCGGTAGCAACAAATGCTGTTGTCTTGAATGATCAATTTTCATGCGTCCTTCATTATTTTATCACTGTACACAATTGGTCCATTAGTAGCATCTATATAGAACAGTGAACATTCTTTACAATGCGGTATTTATGTATCTACGAACTTAGATTTTCCTTTGCAAATTTGGCATAACTTTGATAACTATCATCCTGGATGGCTTTTGGATTTGGCGATCAAAACGTAAGGCAAATATATACACGCAAGATGCATATTTTCATAATATATATTGTACGATATGTTGTATGATATTATTGATTACTCTCTTGATATACCTTATGAAAATAATCATGATATCCCAAAGAAATTTAATATGTTTGCCAGATAATTTTGCGATTTTTCTTTCACCGAGGACGTCAGATACCAGCATCTTCGCCAACTTTTGCTGCTTACGAAATCTTATTTGTTTTCTTGAATCAAATTAATTCTCGGCTGCGTTTTACAGGTAACAATGTGAGGTGTGTATTTTGAATAGGATTTGATTTTTGTATTGAATAAAGGTATCAATTTTTATTTAATTTTGCGCCGACTTCAAAAGTTATGATTAATTGTAGTGTTATAGGTTGTTTGGCGAAGAAAATTATTTTATACTTTTAGGCGCAATTTACAGTTCCATTTTCTGTCAAATTTCTTTCATTTTTAGTTATTTGAATAGTAGTTCTTTTTTGGAGTCGGTTCTATTTTTTTACAAAAAGATTTTATTTTTCTCTTTTCAGTGAAAACTTAGCAGAGCATCAGAAGATGTTCGACGGAAGTTTCACAAATCACAACTTCCAAGATAAGTGACATTACTGAAAAAATGGTTTATGTCACTGAAAAATACATGAAATGCACCCAATGTGAACAAAAAAGTTACATCTCCATCTAGAAAGTTATCCACTAGAGAGACAGTTGTGTCAGTTTTATTCTAGCCAAGTTATTTTTAAGTTGATTTTTCTCAAATGATACATTTTTATGTTGTGTCACTTTTCTTGCCTTTATCGGATATGAGTAAAAATCTATCTATTGAATGAACATGTGTTAAGTTAAAAAGTATTTAGAAATGTAAAGAACTGATACGCTGTATTCGTAACGGAAAATTCTGTTAGTCATATATATTGAACTTTACAGTGAACACGTGTCACCCGCTGAACTGAAAATTGCGCAGCGTAAAGTTCAAAGAAAGAGCAAAATATGCATTGCAGCTGATGGACAGAAGTTTCATCATCGATACTTACATGCTGCTCTTACGTGTAGCTGCATACGTTCAGCAGTTAGAGTGAGAACAGACTTTAGTGAGTATCCTGTAATATGTTTATATCTTAATGAAATCATAATGAAACATATTTCAGGCCAAGATCATTACGACAACAAAAAAAGTATTAAAATTGAATCATCTCTTACGAAGTTATAAGCTAACAAATTTCAACAACAACAACGAGAAATATGGTTTGTATTGAGAACCTCTTCCTTTATGAAGTCGGTTTAAAACGTCTATGCATTAATCAGTGAGACCGCTTACAATAACCATACTTTGAATTTTACATAGCATAAATGTCACCCACTACGCTACATCATATGCAATGTCGTTCAAGTGTGCACAAAATAGGAAATTGTGAACAAACAAATGCACGTTTTAAAAGTTCTGTTTTTAGCATTAATGTTTAAACTATCTTTGCGTACTACATAGATGATGCTCTGCAATTTTATAATTCCCTTTTTTCCCCTGTCTTGAAACGTTTCCGATACAGGATCGCTAACTCCACTCTTTTCCACCAGGTGGCGTTTTAGACAGTTGAATCGCGTAGCACGTGTCCACTTTACTATACCAACATACCAATTTTATGACTATTGCTGCAGCTGTTCAGCAGTTAAAAGAGTCGGAACTGACTTTTTTGGGCACACGTTATTTTCTTTTGATCGTAAAGATCTTACAATGGGACCTATTTCAGACCAAGACCTTTACAATAAAACAAAATGTATCAAAATCGGATCATCCGTTCAGAAGTTATGAGCTAACAAACAAAAACAAAAGCAAAAAATCATACGCGTTTAATTGAGAACATCCTCCTTTTTGAAGTCGGCTAATTAGAGCATCTCTTACGAAGTTATAAGCTTACAAACACCAACAACAACGCATAGCTCGAATTAAGAACACCTTCCTTTCTGAAGTTGGATGAAAACGACTTTGCGCTAATCGATGTGACCGCTTACAGTAACAATACTTTGAACTACAGAGTATACGTGTCATCCGCAATGCTGAAAAGTGTGCAACGTTATTCAAGTGTGCACAGTGTAGGAAATTGCGAACAAACAACTACACGTTATAAGCGTTCTATTTTTAGCAATAATATCTAAAAACTGTCTTTTCGTAGTAAATCGATGATGCTCTACAACTTCGTAATTAACTTTTTCTCCCATCTTGAACCGTGTTTGAGATAGGAACGCTAATTCCGCTGTTTTTCATCAGATGGCGCTTTATTTTCTTTAGATTGTAAAGATATTACAATGGGACATACTTCAGACCAATATCTCTACAACAAAATTAAAAGTATCAATTAACCGTATTTTGAACTATATAGCGTATGTCTCAACAGCTACGCTAAAACGTGTGCAATGTAACTTAAGTATGCATAGTGTAAGAAATTGCGAACAAAAAAATGCACGTTTTTAGCCTTGTATTTTTAGCACCAATGTCAAAACTATCTTTTCGTACTAAATCGATGATGCTCTGCAATTTTATACTTCACTTTTTCCCCCTGTCTTGAACCGTTTCCGAGATAGGAACGTTAGCATGAATGTCTAAAATATATTTTTGTACTAAATCGGTGATACTCTTCAGCTTTGTAATTCACTTTTTCTTTAGAAATGTTTCCGAGACAGGAACACTAACTCCGCTATTTTCCACCAGGTGGCGCTGCAAGCGTTTTAACTTTGTACTGCATGGCCACTTTGCTATACTTCCATACCATTTTTATCACTATAGCTGCAACCGTTTAGCAGTTAAAAGAGTTGGGGTTGGAACTGATATTTTTGGGCACGCTGTAGTTTCTTTATTTCGTGAAGATATTACAATGGGACCTATTTTAGACCAAGACCTTTTCAACAAAACAAAAAGTATCAAAATCGGAGCATCCGTTGAGAAGTTTTGAGCTAATAAACAAAAATAAATATACGATTTGAATTGAGAACCTTCCTTCTTTTTTGAAGTCGGTTAAAATTAAGTCCTGTTGTATTAAGTCCTGTTGTAATAAATTCTGTAGTTTTGTACAGCATTTCATAGCTATTACTCAGGAAACAAAAGGCTTTTATTTTATTTTTTATAAACATTTCAGTAAGTATAACATTTAAATACATTTGTTAGAAATGGGGGGGGGGGGAGGGGGTTTGCTTAAATAACCTAATGATTTTTCAGTGTTTATTCATCGACAAAATAAGGCTTGAATAAAACAATTTCTATTTTTAGAAAATTCTTTTCTTTGCTATTATGTTGAATTTTTATACGTGAGGAGAAAATAATAAATATGTAGAATTCACCTACAACTGCAACATGATAAATTAATAATATAAACAAATGAGATACTTTTGTATTAACTGCATGCCAGCAATTAATCACAATTATGATAAACTAATATTTATTTTAAATTTATATAAAACATTAAACTTATTATATAAATATTTGTACGCACTGTATTATTTCATTTCATATAATGGCATGCTATTAACACTAAAGGATAAACTGTCATTATGTGATTAATATGAAAGTATCAGAAATGGCTATTAAACTACTAAAATTAAGGGATGTGTCATTTTTAAATCCTTGAAGCTGTTTTCGCTCTAAAATATATGAATATTATGATGCAAAAGATGTCATTATGATGGAAAAAAAGACATTTTTTAAATTGGATGCATTTCTAAACAAAAATAACTTGTTCATTATAATACCTCTCCCTAAAATAATAATAATAATAATAATAATTTTTTACACAAAATTAAAAATTTAAAAAATGTAAAGTATCTTTTTCGAATCAATGTGTCTATAATTAAATGAAAATTATGCTTGCCCTTTCTGCAAAGCAAAACCCAAACTTATTTAAATTCTAAAAAAAAAAAAAAAAAAAAAAAAAATATAATAACAATAAGTTGCATTTTAAAATTAAAATGCAATAAATGAAAAAAGTGTGATCTAAAACATAATATAAGTACATAGTAAGTTAATATGAATTTAAAAATAATTATAATCTATACTTATTACATTTATAATTTATTAATGTTTTATCTATGATTATTGATTGTATAAATATTTGTAAATGTTTATGGTTTGAACTAATAATTTCAAAACAAATCTGTACTTAGTAAAAGTTAATTAACTTTTACATGTCTAGAAAGCATTTATATTTTTCGTCTTATGGTAATTATGAGAATTTAAACAAAGCAATTCAAGCTTGTTTAACATTCAGAATTATTGCTTTTTCTTTAAAACTCGCAATCTCAGTAGTCATTAAAATAAATAAATAAAAATCAAATAATTAAATGCAAAATATTAGGCTATACATTTTTATTTATTTTTTTAGTTAAATACATAATACTAAAAACACAATGCTAAAAAAAATTAGAATGTACAATGTTATATTATAAATAAATTGATTTATCATGAAAATGGTCTATCAATGATTTATAAACAATAAACTTTTAGAAGCCAAAAATTTTGTTTTTATATTAATCAAAATGTTTTAAAAATGTTTCTCCAAAAACATTAATTTGTTTACTTTTAAAGCATACTTATAAATAATATCTTTTTAAAAACAACTATATTTTTAAAGCTTAAGAAAATTAAGTTTAACATATACCATATTAAGCATAGTTATAAATAAATTTCGTAGTAACATATGGACGTATCACAGCATATGTTAAACGAAGATAACAATAATTGATAATGAAATGTTAAAATCCTAAAGTTTTGTTTTTTTATATTAATTAAATGTTATAACAATATGTTTTCCAAAGAACATAGTTTACACAGAACACATATTTACTTTTCAAACACAATTTTCAATACAAATATGGACGAATGCGATATAAACGTGGATACAAACACAGAACGATGGTAATAGAGCAAGCGCACGGGACGTCACTGTGACAGATTATACCGCACGTACTAAGGCTCCTATATATACGAGCTGGCGCATCCGACATTTTTTTGCCTTAGGGTTGCCACATGTACCCAGCGCGTTTCCCTGATAAATAAACGAAAAACATTTTTTTTTATCGTCTTACGTTACTTTAGAGTAATCTGTTTTATTATATTTCATAATTTTAGCTAAGTAAACTATGATATGGACGTTTATTTAACAATATACTGCTATAATCATTCAAGAAGTGAATATAAAGTGTTCACAGACCTTCTATTACTCTGTATTTGAGTTTTGGCGACATTTTGTAACAGAAACCGCCCTAACAACATATCTTAGAGTACATCCATGGGATATCCTCAGAATAAAATGACATCCTGAGAATGTACTGTGCAAAAAATGTGTTTTTAGGAATATTATTGTTGCTTATTGCTCTTATTTTGACCGGATTAGCTTCAGATCAAGATTTCTTAAAATCATTGGAGAAGCGATAAGGACGCCAAGCGGGAATGCTGTCCTCTTCGGAGGCAAAAAAATGGCGGTGATGCGCCGGCCTATTATTTTATTTAGGGGCTCTAGCACGTACTGTAGATTGTAGGCAAAAGGTGGGATAAAGCACCAATGGAAAGGCAGATACTTTGCCTACATGCGCAAAAGTTGCAGAATAGCGTCGCTTGTTTATAAACATGCGCCTGCTCTATAGAACATTTATTCTCTTCATGCACAGAACCATGGAGATACGTTAAGAGAGCAGACTTCATAAGTAAAATATTCAGCCCAATTCACAGCACGGCCAAATTTGAATCGAAAAAACTTTGTAGAAGATGAATTTTCTTAAATTTGATTACCATATCATATCTACATAAAGAAAATGGCGACCTTCAGGTGCAAATTAGCACGTAAACTGGATTAGTTCAATTTTCATTCAGTTTATGTGTCAAGATTGACGTCCGTATTTTGTACGTTTTTCGTAGATACGTCTATGTCTAGAATTTCACATAATCTGAACATATTTAAGCTTGAGGCCTAGGATGAGAAGCATATGTGTACGAGTTTATGATAATGTTTATTATAAATTAAATAATGCTTATGTAAATATTTTTTATAATGTTTATCGTATGAGTTCATAAGTAGTATAAATTTATCATTGTTATGATTAGTGGCTTCAAGTGGGGTTAATATAAGCTACTTTTGCGCTATATATTATGAAATTTTATGTCCTGAGAAAAGTCCTCATTTTTAAAGAAGACTGTCCTCATTTTTCTCATGGAAATAAGGACATTGCATAATTTGTCCTCATTTTGTATCAAAAGAATCTGGTCTCCCTAACTTATTTTTTCTGCTATTTCTAGCATATACTATTCATTTAAAGAAAACGAACCTTAAAATAAATGTATTCTTATTAAATAAATGTATTCGCACGTGGTCCACATTTCTTGCGACCATGGAAGCCTATGCGCAGGTGCGGATTGAATCCAGTGTTAAAATAGGGGTGACTGAGAGAAAACAAGCGATAAGGGAACACCGAATAACTGGATGTTTGCCAAATAACTATCTCTCGGCCAATCTTGCATCACTTTAAACTTTTGGACTCGGCCTCACTGCTAGTCGTAGGAAACGTGGTCGCACTATACTTACAACACGGAAACAAAACAACATTGGCGAACCCAGAAATGTCGCCAAAAACTCAAACGCACAGTAATAAAAGGTTTCTTTTACTAATTTATGGTTATTAACATAAATATTATGATTAAAATAGTACATATTTTGCATTTTTGCATTTGAAAATGTGAAAAACAGAAAGAAAAATAAAATTTATATTATTCTATTCTTCCTAAATTATCTGATGGAAATCTGAATATTTTATGTTCTTTTCGTGAGTGATTATAGCAATTTATCACTAAATAATATGCAATATGACAATTTACCGAGCTAAAACTGTGAAAAATTATTAAAAAACTAACTCCAAAGTAATGCAAGACAATAGAAATAATGGCTGCCTTTTGTTTATTTACAGAAAGCACTGAGTACATATGGCTACCCTAAGGCAACAAAATGCGTGATGCGCCAGCTCGTATATATAGGAGCCTTAATATGAATGTCAGGTATGAAGTGACGTAAATTTTAACTGTAGCATGATAACGAATAAAAACAAAAGAAATATTTGCTTAACAAAAGTATGTTTGTACTTAATTTATTGAAAAATAAAAATAAATAAAAATAAATAAAGGAGGAAGAAGTAGGTAATTATTTTTACAAAATATTTGTATGCATAATTAAAATGATTGTAACACTTTTTTTTTTTAGATTATTTCAAAGATAAAAAATATTGGGAGGGTAGAGATAGAGAGAGAAACGGATAAAAATACATACAGTGGTGGACATAATTATAAGACACCTATCTAATTTGACAAATAGTGAAAGAAAAGATTCAGAACTTAAAAATGTTTTATCCAATACGTCAAAAACATAAATTTATTCTGTTATCACACGTAATTGTTTTACAGAAATGATATTTTTTATAGAGTTTCAATAAAAATAATTAAAAATATAATGAACAAAATTATAAGACACCCTAACATTTTAATTAAAACACCTGCTTTTTTTTTTTTTTTTTTTTTTTTTAATAATGTGCAATATGCAAATTTTCTGCACGCTGTTATGACGTCAGTAGTCAACTAAAGCAGACGATAACCGATTTCACGCATTTACAAACATGGCACGAGGTTCAGAATTAAAAGAAAGTGAAATTTGCGAAATTTGGAGATTAAATGGTTCTGGTGCTTCAATTAATAATATTTCAAAAGTTATTAAACGCTCTAGATGTACAATTAGAAATGTTTTGAAATGAGAAATTAATGGATCGGTTATTGAAAGATCTGTACGTACTCCTTGCTTGTCCTCGAAAGACAGACGCCATGTGCTTTCGCTCGCTACACAGAATAAGATGACCACTAAAGGTATTAAAAATTATTTGAAACTGAATTGTTCAAGTAGAACGATTCGCAAGGTGTTGCATAATGCTTCCTATGTGAAATATAAAAAATTGAAGAAAAGTCCACCGCTTCTAAGCCGGCACAAAATGGAGCGTCTAAACTTCGCTAAACAAACTATGGCCTGGACCTCCAAATGGTACTCTGTGTTATTTTCTGATGAAAAAAGTTTTACCTGGATGGTCCTGACGGGTTTCAATATTATTGGCATGATTTACGGAAGTCTCATGTACTAATGAGCCGTCAAATGGGTGGAGGCTCAGTAATGGTTTGGGCTTGTTTTTCGGCTCAAGGGAAAACGGATATTGGTTTTGTGCATTCAAGAATGAATTCCGAAAAGTACAAGATTCTTCTTAAAGATCAACTAGCCATATACGGTTAACTTCTTTGTGGCGAAAACTACACTTTCCAGCACGATAACACGCCGATTCATGCATCACACGAAGCGAAAAAGTAGCTTTCAGAGCAAAGTATCAATGTTCTCCCGTGGCCTTCTCGCTCCCCAGACTTAAATCCCATCGAAAACTTGTGGGGGAACTTAGCTCGTGCGGTTTACCGAAATAGAAGGCAGTTTATATGTGTCGAAGACCTAAAGAATGCTATAAAAGTGCTTGGGAAGAACTGTCTTGCGATATTTTGTTAGAATTGATAGATTCGATGCCGAATCGCATCTTTCATGTTATAAAAAACAGTGGCGGCTCCACCAAATATTGATTAACCATGTTAGATAATTTTCTTTTAGACCATTAGTGTCTGCTAATTATGTTGACCTCTGTATTTGGAAAAAAACGGTTGGTGTGTTATAATTTTGTCCATTATGTTTTTAAGTTTTTTCATTAAATTGTATGAAAATATCATTATTATAAAATAATTATATATGACAACAGAATAAATTTATGTTTTGACGTATTTGATAAAACATTTTTAGGTTCTGTATCTTTTCTTTCACTATTTGTCAAATTATATAGGTGTCTTATAATTATGTCCACCACTGTATATCCTTTATCAATAGCTGTTAAATGATATTAATTGTAATAGCAATATTAGATTCCGTTGTTCCATATCCCTAATTCTAGTTTTACACTCAGAAGATTACAATTTCAAAATAAAAAATACATACGCTCAAGTTGATCGATCTAATTTATTGGCTTAGCAAGCCCAAGCCGAGCATACGGCCGATACAGCAATAAAGTTACGGCTTTTTCTAGCTTTATAGAGCAGTTCTACGTGACGTCAATAATTAAAGGGCACCCTGCTTAAGGCTCCTATATATACGAGCTGGCGCATCAGGCATTTTGTTGCCTTAGGATTGCCGCATGTACCCAGCGCGTTTCTCTGATAAACATAGTTTTTGTATCGTCTTACGTTACTTCAGAGTAACTTGTTTTATTATATTTCATAATTTTAGCTAAGTAAACTATGATATGGAAGTTTGTGTAGCGATAAACTGCTATAATCATTCAAGAAGTGAATATAAAGTGTTCACAGACCTTCTGTTACTATGTATTTGAGTTTTGGCGACATTTTGTAGAAGAAACAGAAACCGCCCTAACAAAACATCTTACACCAGTACATCCATAGGATAGACTCAGAATAAAATGACGTCTAGAATGTACTGTGAAAAAAATGTGTTTTTAGAAATATTATTGTTGCTTATTTCTCTTATCTTCACCGGATTAGCTTCAGATCAAGATTTCTTAAAACCATTTTGAAAGCGATAAGGATGCCAAGCGAGAATGCTGGCCTCTTCGGAGGCAAAAAAATGGCGGTGATGCGCCGGCCTATTATTTTATTTAGGGGCTCTACCCTGGCTAAGACTCCTATATGATAAGAGCTGGCGCAGTGTCCGCCATTTTCTATCCCGTCTGGGAAAGTGTTGGCGGTAGAAAAAGCTAGGTTACCTGATTAGCGTTGTTATCGCCTTTAAACTTCTATTCTGATCAAGTCAGCTAGAACTTCTTATCAGGAAACAAACAAGTTGGCAATTTTAAGAACATCGCCAACATTCTCAAAACTGCAACCCTTCATATTAAAAGAAATGTAATATTAAAGTTAATTTTAAAAGAATTTAAAACAATAACTTAAAATAACAATACATTCTTATTAAATTTGCCCAATAACTTTGAAAATAAAATGAAATAATTTGAAATAAGGGAAATCTGACGCTACAAAATTGTGCATCTGCTCCGGGTATCCACGAGTTACATCTGCATTTTATAATTAACTTTTTCCTTCTTTCTGGATTAGAAGAAAATATAAACAGGCGGTGCCCTTTTCTGGAGTTATTTGTGCAATTTATTGCAGAAAAACCACCAATAATAAATAGTCAGCCGGTCTTGTGGGATAGAAAATGACGGATGCGTCAGCCTGTCTATGTAGGAGTTCTAACCCTGGCGGCTGGCAAAAACACTCGACTTTTCCGCGCCAACCATTATTTTCAATTGACGATCGAGGTTTTAACATCCGCTTTTATTTTCGCTATATTTGTGTTTTTCTTAAATCATTCGCCCTATTTTAAACAATTTATTAATATATCTTCGTTATATTTTAATATTAATTCTTTTTTCTATAGTAAATATGGCAACAAATTGATACACAATTGGTTGTACTTGATAACATGCTAATAAGAGACACTGAAATAATTTCAAAGCATGTAACTGTAAAAAAAATTATAGATCAACGCCATGAGAAAGGAAAACTACACAGTTGTATCTATGAAGTGTGGATAATATTTTTAGACTGGTAAGAATTCTTACTTATATACTACATTTTTAACCGACTTCAAAAAAAGAAGGATGGTTCTCAATTCAAACCATATGTTTTTTTTTTATGTTTGTTAGCTCATGACTTCTGACCGGATGCTCCGATTTTGACACTTTTTGTTTTGTTGAAAAGGTTTTCGTTTGAAATAGGTCCCATTGTAATATCTTTACAATCTAAAGAAAATACAGGGTACCCCAAAAAAATCAGTCTCAACTCTGTCAACTGCTAAACGGCCGCAGCTATAGTATTAAAAATGGTATGTAAGTATAGCAAAGTGGCCATGCAGTACAAGGTTAAACCGCTTGTAGCGTCCCCTGGTGGAAAATAGCGGAGTTAGTGTTACTATCTCGAAAACGGTTCTAGAGAAAAAAGTAAATAAAAAATTGAAAAGTATCATCGATTTAGTACAAAAAGATTGTTTAGACATTCATGCTAGCGTTCCTATCTCGGAAACGGTTCAAGACAGGGGGAAAAATGAATTATAAAATTGCTGGGCATCATCGATTTAGTACGAAAAGATAGTTTAGACATTCATGCTAAAAATACAATGCTAAAAACGTGCATTTGTTTGTTCGCAATTTCTTACACTATGCACACTTCAGCTACATTGTACACATTGTAGCGTAGCTAGTGAGATATACATTATATAGTTGAAAAAACGGTTACTTGATACTTTTTGTTTTGTTGTAAAGATCTTGGTCTGAAGTAGGTCCCATTGTAATATCTTTACAATCTAAAGAAAATAAAACGCCATCTGGTGAAAAACAGCGAAATCAGCCCTCCTATCTCAAAAACGGTTCAAGATGGGAGAAAAGTTAATTACGAAGTTGTAGTGCATCATACATTTACTGCGAAAAGACAGTTTTTTGACATTATTGCTAAAAATAGAACGCTTAAAACATTCAGTTGTTTCTTCGCAATTTTCTACACTGTGCACAATTGAACTACGTTGCACACTTTGTAGCGTAGCGGATGACAAGTATACTCTGTGGTTCAAAGTAATGTTACAGTAAGCGGTCACATTGATTAGCGCACAGTCGTTTTCAACCAACTTCCGAAAATAAGGTGTTCTTAATTCGAGCTATGTGTTGTTGTTGGTGTTTGTAAGCTTATAACTTCGTAAGATATGCTCTAATTAACCGACTTCAAAAAAGAGGAGGTTCTCAATTCAAACCGTATGTTTTCTTGTTTTTATTTTTGTTTGTTAGCTCATAATTTCTGAACATATAATCCGATTTTGGTACTTTTTGTTTTATAGTAAAGGTCTTGGTCTGAAATAGGTCCCATTGTAATATTTTTACGACACTTAAAAGAAAATACAGTGTGCTTAAAAATGTCAGTCCCGACTCTTTTAACTGCTGAACAGTTGCAGTGATAGTCATAAAAGTGGTATGTAGGTATAGTTAAGTGGATATGTGCTGCGTGATTCAACCACCTACAGCGCCACCTGGTGGGAAATAGTGGGGTTTGCATTCCTATCTCGGAACCAGTTCAAGACAGGGAAAAAAAGTGAATTATAAAATTGCAGAGCATCATCGATTTATTACGAAAAGATAGTTTAGACGTTAATGCTAAAAACAGAACGCTTAAAACGTGCATTTGTTTCTTCACAATCTCCTGTTTTGTGCACACTTGAACGACTTTGCATATGTCGTACGTAGCGTGTGACATTTATGCTATGTAAAATTCAGAGTATGATTATTATAAGCGGTCAGATCGGTTAACGCATAGACGTTTTAAACCGACTTCATAAAGGAAGAGGTTCTCAATACAAACCATATTCCTCGTTGTTGTTATTGTTGAAATTTGTTACCTTATAACTTCTTAACAGATGATTTAAATTAAATAATTTTTTTTGTTGTCGTAATGATCTTGGCCTGAAATGGGCTTCATTATCATTTCATTAAGGTATAAACAAATTACAGGATACTCACAAAAGTCTTTTCTCACTCTAACTGCAGAACGCATGCAGCTACACTAGTAAAAGCTGTATGTAAGTATCGATGTTGAAACTTCTGTCCGTCAGCTGCAATGCATATTTTGCTCTTTGTTTGAACTTTACGCTGCGCAATTTTCAGCGCTGCGAGTGACACGTATTCACTGTAAAGTTCAATATATATGCCTAACAGAATTTTTGGTTACGAATACAGCGTATCCGTTCGTTACATTTCTATAGACTTTTTAACTTGACGTATGTTCATTCAATAGATAGTTTTTTGCTCATATCCGATAAAGGCAAAAAAAGTGACACAACTTAAAAATGCAGCATTTGAAAAAAATCTGTTAAAAAATAACTGGGCTAGAATAAAACTGGCACAACTGTGGGCGCATTCGAAAGTATTTCCCGGTCACTTCCCGAGTTGGGAAATGACGTCATGCGGGAAGTTCGGGAAATGACTGGGTTATTAGTACTTCCGAACACATTTCATCTTCCCGGGAAACAAAAATATAAACAAACATGGCGGAGCATAGAAGAAAATATATATTTAGAAAAATAACCTCAATATTAAGAAAAATAACCTCAATATTTAGAAAAATAACCATTCACTAATTCAAATTGCGCTAAAATGAGCACCGACGAAGCATTCAATCCGCGTGTGTTGTGTCACGTGATTCAATTTCCCACACTTCCCAACAAAATATTTCGGGAAGTTCGGGACAAGTCTGGTCGACCGGTCAAAAGCTTTCGAACACCATTTGCAACTGACCAGGCTTCCCGGGAAGTACTTTCGAACAACTTTTCTTCTTCCCGGTCGACCGGGCTTCCCGGGAAATACTTTCGAATGCGCCCTGTCTCTTGAGTGCATAACTTTCTGGATGGAGATGTAACTTTTCCGTTCACATTGGGTACATTTCATGAATTTCAGTGACATAAACCATTTTTTGAGTTATGCCACTTTTCTTGGAAGTTGTGATTTGTGAAACTGCCGTCGAACGTCTTTTGATGTTCTGCTATACGAATAAGTTTTCACTGAAAAGAGAAAAATAAAATCTTTTTGTAAAAAAATAGAACTGACTCCAAAAATCAATTACTATTCAAACAAATAATAACAAAAAAATTTGTATGAAATGAAACCGAATTGCGCCTAAAAGTATAAAATAATTTCCTTCGCCAAACAACCTATAACACTACAATTAATCATAACTTTTGAAGTCTGCGGAAAATTAAATAAAAATTGATACCTTTATTCAATACAAAATTCAAATCCTATTCAAAATAAATATCTCACATTGTCACCTGCAAAAGTTGGCGAAGGTGCTGGTATCTGTGACGTCCTTGGTGAAAGAAAAATCGAAAAATTATCTGGCAAACATATTTAATATCTTTGGGATATCATTATTAATTTGTAAGGTATATTAAGAGAGGAATCAAGAATATGAAACAATACTTCGTACAAAATATATTATGAAAATATACATCTTGCGTATATACAGTCGGCTGCAAAATTATTCGAGCACTAGCCAATAATTCCTATATTTAAAAAGTACACGTAAGACTGTTTTGCTAAGTAAATCCTTGTCGAATCATGTTCTTAGACTGATTAAAAACATGACTCGACAAGGATTTATTTAACAAAGCTGTATTAAGTGTACTTTTTTTTAGCAAGGATTATTGCTAGTGCTCGAATAATTTTGCAGCCGACTGTATTTTTGCAATATGTTTTGAACGCCAAATCCAAAAGCCACCAAGGATGATAGTTATCAAAGTTATACCAAATTTGCAAAGGAAACTCTAACTTCGTAGAAACATAAATACCGCATTGTCAAGAATGTTGACTGTTCTGTGTAGATGCTACCAATGAACCAATTGTATACAGTGATAAAATAATAAAGGAAACATGAAAATGGATCATTCGAGACAACAGCATTTGTTGTTACCGATCTAAAAACAAACCTTTAAAATTTAATTAAATTATATTTAATTCTGCGCCGACTTCAATAGTTATGATTAATTGTAGTGTTATAGGTTGTTAGGCGAACGAAATTATTTTATACTTTTAGGCTCAATTTGGTTTCATTTCATACAGTTTTTTTTAAATTATTTGTTTGAATTGTAATTGCTTTTTGGAGTCGGTTCTATTTTTTTACAAAAAGATTTTATTGTATCAATTTTCAACTTCTTCGGTGACATGTTTGCTTATCGTACAAGGCGTAATAATCATTTGTTGCGTTATGTTTATTTCATACGAGTATTTTTTTAAAGTTTATTTCGTTATTTAAATGAGTAATGTAATAGATACAGGAGAAAAGTGTTAAAAATTTCTTTAGTTCTACTAGTTTACAAAATTATTAATTAATTAATTTATAATAATGTACTACCTACATATGTTTGACAAAAGCTTAGTTTGGTACTTAGTAGTTAGGTCTGCATAATTTTTATCCTATTCTGGGTTTTTAAAAATTCATATACTAACCACGTTTATATGTTAATTTATATATTCATGTCTATGGAAAAGGGGGTGAAATATACAGATTTAGCTGGTAATTCTATATAAACTTTGTTTATGTGAAAACAGCAAAATAAAAATAGAAATATCAAATGAAAGTAATAAACAGAATAAATAATGAAATAATAAAAAATAGGTACGCAGCTAAAATCTCTGTGACACTTTTTAAAAACTATTGCAGATGAGAGTAAAAAATTATTGATTAGCATGAACATTTAAATAAACATATTAGCACCATCTAGTGTCTGTTACCACAGAAAACAAAAATCAATCAATTTAATTTTCTTTTACTAAAATAAGTACTCATTAATTTACATTTGTGTTTGTAAAACATAAAAAAACTTTTTGATATCCAATTTCATGTGAGAAGAATATGTTGCATAAAAAAAAATAACCTGACTATTTGGTTCAATTGTAATTTTTATCTTTTTATTATCACGACCATAGATAAACTAAAACATTTTGAATTAAATTTTACATTTATACAGATTCATTTAAAATAAATCATATTTATAATCACTTTTTGTGTGGTTATACTAAATATTTGCTTTAAAAAAATAAGTCATTTTAGTGCAATTTTAGACGTCTTTAAACTGTCATTTACCATGATTTGCTATTGCTAAAATAATTGATTTATTCAAAATATTTCTTGTAAATGTAGTACACATATATATTGTATTGTATAAATAATTAGAATAAATCATTATTATAGTTTTATGAAACTATAATTTTTCTTTACTGTTATCACAGATAAACAAAACTACCAAAGAGTTTCCCATTGCTAAAATAAATTTAATCATTCAAAGTGTCGTGTATGATTATTCAAAAAGTTTAGTTTTTGATATTTAACTCTTATACTACTTGATATGTTTTGTTGTATAAGTGATCAGTTGAAAGAAAATAGTGCATAATAAATATTTTTAGTATTTAATTTTTTTTCTGGTGTGTGTGGGGGGGGAGAGAGGGGGATTAACAGGATATTATCATTGATAAGTTAAAGCTATTTAATGTGTTTTTTATTGCACAATAGTAGTTCAATCCAAAATATTACTTAAAAAGGTGAAGCAGATCTCAGAATGGCTAGCTTTTTGTCTCTTTCAGTCTGTATTTTCAAATAAGTTTCTTCTGTAGTTTTTTTTTTTTTTTTAAATTTAGTTTTTACATATTTTTCAATGAGTACTAGATATCTTTAATTCTTCAACGTTCATTGGTTCCATACTAAAAAAGAATAGCCTAAGGGAAAGAAAAGATGAAATGTCACGCTCGGAACTCAGCCCAGATGATGAACTCTGGAAGATTGCACACCGAGGCACCTCTCCCTCAGAAAAACTCTGAAAGACCACCCACTGAGGCACCCCTCCTGCAGAAAACAATATAAATATTGCAGAACAACTTGAAGACGATTTTAACTAAAGGCAAAAGCCTGGTGAGTGTCTAAATTGTACGGTGTTTATTAAAAAGCCGCACGATTAAGGCACATTTCCCTAACAATGCTTTAGAGATGAATGAACATCACATCTAAGAAACTATGGATTGCTATACAGGTAATAATTTTTCATTTTATTTTCAACTTGAATAAAGTTTAAACTGAAACTTTTATAACTGAAATTAATTTTACTAGATTTCATGTTCTTATTTTAAATAACTTTTATGAAACACATATTTTATGACAATATATAGATAATATATATATATATATATATTTTGTCTGATGTGAATTTGTCTAATCAGCTAATCAAATAAAAGTAAACTGAATTTTAAAGCACAAAAAATCATTTGTTCTTTTTTTATAAAATGAAGATTAAAAAATATATATTTATTGCTCTAAAATATAACAGATTTTGTCATAAAAATTCTAATATTTCATTTCAATGTCTTGCCTTTGCATACAGTAATAGTTTCATCTTTGTCCTTTTGCTAATCATATCCTCGGTTAAAAGGTAGTTTTGTTATGATTTTACTACAATTTTTACGCAATTAATTTTACTACATTTAGAGTAGTACAGAGACAGACACAAAAGTGAAAAAGAACGTTTTCTTTTTGCCACCATTATTTGAATACTACTTTGTTGTAGGGCGACTAAGGCGCCCGTTGAAAAATAATCGTTTTATTTTATTTATTTCTCACTCGCTTTTTAAATATGTCATTTACTAGCAAGCCCGTGCGAAATTTTCTCACTTTGTTTATCTCTTTGCTACTTTTAAAATTATTATTTTATAGACGTCATTTTTTTCATATGCATGAGCAAATATATTTTTATTTTTTTACGGGAAATCATATTTTATTTTATGCTGAAAAAAAAAAAAAAAAGGCAAGAATTAAAATTTTAAAATGTTTTTTTATTTTCATATTTTAATTAATTTTAAAAAATCGAATTATATATTCGTTACAAATAAGGTACCAAATTAAAGGCGTAATTTTTCTGAATCCGTTGGTTTAAACAGCTTATCGATCGGACAATTAGATTTTTTAAAATTGACTAAAGTATAAAAATTAGGAGAAAAATTGAGTCCTAGGAAATCTCTTAAGCCTAAAGTGTGACAGAATCAGCCACGGATGAAGGTAACTATATATGCTGATAACTGCACTCGTGATTAAATGGGTTATGGGTAGGGCTGACAAATTGTATCCAAGTACTGGTGAAGGAAAAAATATTTAGACCTTTGGTATCAGATAACGATTTATGTTATTTTATTTATAAATTAACAGTTCAATGTACTATACATACAGATGTTCAGTATTATACAAATACATTTTTTCATCTTTCAGATATGGAGTACATGTCTAATACACACACAAATGGACATTTTCTAACTGAATGATCAAATCATGTTTAAAAAATCGTTAAACATGTAAATCCATTGAAGACTAGAAGTTGAAAATATTTATGAATCCCATACTTTCTTTTACGAATACTTCAGAAAGTAACGATATGTTTTAAAAGAATACCTCTCATACACTTTCACAGGTTCTTGTAGAAATCGCTAGTAAATATTTTAAATTCAGAATGTTTAAGGTTTGACTTGTGACTGAAAAAATTACAATTGAAAATAAAAATATTTTTTCACAACAAATCCTGACTTTCTGTAGAAAAGGCACAACTTTCTATGAGTAATTTAAAAAATAACTAAAAAATTACGCTCATACGAATTAAAAAAAAATTTCATATACATACTTCATGACAAATTAACGTTGTATAAATAATATAACCAGTCACCATACTTAAAAAGGTATAAATTTGAAAACATTTAATTCACTAACTAATTCAGTCCTTAAAAAAAAAAAAAAAAAAATTAATTCTCGAATTATAAAAAATCCCTGTTAAATTTTAACATTTTGAGGTAAATAATTGGCAAAATTCATAAATTAAATACATAATAATTTTCCTCGATTTTTAATAATTCTTTACAAAAAATCCAATGGACGATTAACATAGGAAATCTTTTTCTTACATCCACTGACGGCCAGTGACGTCATCACTGCGCTTGCGTATAGGAAAATGTACAATTTCATCCAGAAACATATGTATAATTTTTTTTTTTTTTTTTTTTTTTTTAATATATATATAGGTTACCGTTAAAGTATATAATTCAGTTATTTCATAGAATAACGAGGTATTTCATGAAATAACTAGACAAGTCAGTTAAAGTATATAATAGATAAAAAATTTCATACTTTACCTAGTTATTAATTTTCTTTTCTTTTTCTTAAAAAAAAAAAAAAAAAAAAAGGTTTTGATGAAATTCTGGCAAAAGCAGAATTTAGTTTAGGACGGAGGACTATTAGTAATTTTTTTTTTTTTTTCTTCCATCGCTTTCAAATTATTCAATTATATTTTCGATAAATTTTAGATTTCGATAAATGTCCAACTATCGAAATATGATTTCGACAAATGTCCAACTATCGAAAATGGCAACGCAAAAATCCCTGTCTGAGACTATTAGGCCCTCAGTCCTAATAAAAATTGAAAACTTATTAATAAAAGAATAATTCGACAGCAGAAAGGTATTATTAAGTATGACAAAACCTCGTAATACGACAGATGCAAAATGCAATGCTATACAGCAAATACTGTATTCGAATAATATTCATGTTTTAGTTATAAAGCAATGGACCTTATGCACGAGTGGCAACGGCTGCGGGTATTTACCTATCTCAGCGACTGGTATTGGCTAATACAGCAGAAAACAAAAATTTCAAGCTCAGCGATTGGCGTAGAGAATTTCATATACCCGCAGTGACGTGGATATGGATATATTATTAAATAAATCACGCCATGAATAAATCTAATGAAAATTTTATTACATTAATCATCCGATTTTTCCCCAACAAATTGCCTTCGATGGAACACTGATTGGCCTAATGGCTATCGCTTTTTCGTAAGAAATATGAATCTGTATATTATATACTTTCATATGGGAATTGCCCATCTGCGCAGCACTAGTGCGACGTAAAACCTAACCATCCAACCTTTTATATGGGCTTCGTCGAGCTTAATTTTTAAATGTGTTTTTTTTATTTCAAACTCATTCTGAAATATCTGCATAAACAGAACTGAATATGAGCTTTATAAAACAGCTATGAGCAAGCACAGCCATACATAATCAATGGTTCGAATGTCAATTTTTTGCCAACATGTCCTGAGAGTTGAGATGTTTGTTTACCAAGAAGGAACTGCCCTAATGCCAAGACTTAGTACAAAAATATCTTTCTTGCTACCCTGAAAATACAGCGACCAATAAACCATTCAGGTTATCCAGCGAGTTTCTGAAATATCCGCTTGTGTATCCGCGTTTGTAATGATCGATAGATGGCGCTTTCCCAACTGCAGTTGTTAGTAAATATAATAGCCACACGTGTATTTATTATTGTTTTTTCTTGTTGTTCTATCATTGTTTCAGCGTGAAAGCTTTCAGTGGTGTGATAATTTCACCTTAGCCCACCAGAGGGCGAGCATTTCATTACAATCGCGGATACAGTGGAGATTGGTAAATGGGTTAATGTTAATAAATTTTTCTGAATATTAAAGTTGCAATTTCTACAGAAACGGCAAAAATAGGTATACTATGGTAACCTGTTTGCTTCTGTTTTTTGTTTATATTGAGAGGACTATCTTCGCATCTATGGAATAGTTGAGACAACATCCCCACAGCTGTAGGTCTTGATGAAAAGCCCTGCAACAAGAACGTTATCTTCACAAAGGAAACGCAAAGTATTTGGTATTCATTTCCTGTTTAATTTAATTGTTTATGTGTGAAGAATGTTCTAAAGGATTTTATTATGAGTCATCTAATGGCACATCTTAGCGTTCATACAGGAGAAAAACCATATGTGTGTGAAAAATGTTCTAAAGGATTTTCTGAAAAGAGTCATTTAGTGAGGCATCTTCGCGTTCATACAGGAGAGAAACCATATGTGTGTAAAATATGTTCTAAAAGATTTGCTGATACGAGCACTTTAAGAAATCATCTTCACATTCATACAGGAGAAAAACCATATGTGTGTGAAGAATGTTCTAAAAGATTTTCTGAAAAGAGCAATTTAGTGAGGCATCTTCGCGTTCATACAGGAGAGAAACCATATGTGTGTAAAATATGTTCTAAAAGATTTTCTGATACGAGCAGTTTAAGAAAACATCTTCGTATCCATACAGGAGAAAAACCGTATGTGTGTGAAAAATGTTCTAAAAGATTTTCTCGGATGAGTGATCTAAAGCAGCATTATCGCATTCATACGGGAGAAAAACCATACGTGTGTGAAGAATGTTGTAAAGGATTTTCTCAAAAGAGCAGTTTAAGAAATCATCTTCGCGTTCATACAGGAGAAAAACTGCATGTGTAGAATGTTGTAAAGGATTTTCTCGAGTAAGAGATCTCAAAAAGCAGTCTCGCGTTCATACAGGTCAAAAACCATATGTGTGTGAAGAATGTTGTAAAGGATTTTCTCGAGTAAGAGATCTGAAAAAACATCATCTTGTCCATACTGGAGAGAAACCTGTCATAACGCTGGAATGAAAATTGAATACGTACTTATTGAATTTACATCGAATTCCAAAGACTTAACACTTTATTTACACACACAGATTTATAAAACATATTCGAACACAAACCCAAACCATATTGAGTGTTGCCATATACAAGTTACAAATACTCGATTCTATTTAATGATTCCATTATATTGAAGTATGAAATAATTCTCATACGCTTAAAATTTTTTTACGTAGTCATTTAAATAGGAAGGAGGTGTATGTTGTCGAGTTGATCTACGAAGTTCAACTTGGGTATCATTCAACATTTGCCTATTCTGGTCACCGAGATTGTATTGGACTTGAGGTTGACGTGGACGTTTCCTCGCTATCAGTTCCATCAAAGTAGGTTGTACAGGTCCTTGCTGATGGTTTGAATTCCGGTCCTCGTCGGATCTTTGGTCACGTGCGAATGAAACAGTCTTTTTCTTTGGAATATCAGTTTTCCTGAGTTGGTTTATATGTCTCTTGAATATATAGCTATCACCTAACTGTGCGTAGTTTCCATACATCTTGATTTTTTATAAAACATCGGGCTTGTACTCTTTCTTCCACGTTTAATTGTCTAGATTTGAGGGCATGGTTGATATTGAAGTCATGTTTCATGGGTCGAATTGTATCAAGTCGAATACAGATAATTGGTAATGGCATGTTGACCACTGTTTTCAGTCGATTTTTTAATGTTTTAATATAGCGTACCGCTAATCCATTTGTAGTTGGGTGTCTTGGAGCAATAAATTTTTGGAAAACTCCATTTTTAGAGCAATATGCTTTAAACTCTTTACTACTAAAAATAGACGTATTATCCGACACCATTACACGTAGGTATCCGTGAACTGAGAAAATATCAGTCAACAATTTGATTGTAGAGCTGGACGTTGGTGCATTTTTAGAAATTATTATTTCAGTCCATTTCGATTTAGCATCTGTGGCAATTAAGAAGAAATGATCTTGAAATGGTCCTGCATAGTAAATATGTATACGGTCCCAGTTTTTTTTTTTTGGTTCATCCCATGGATAGACTTGAGCTTTTGATGGGTTAGTTTTGATTATAGCACATGCTTCAAACGTTCGGGAGATTCTTTCCATGTCTTTGACGATTCCTTTCCAATAAATGTATCTTTGTGCGAGTTGTTTCATCTTAGTTATACCAATATGAGTTTTGTGAAATTAATTCAAAGCAGATTTTTGAAGGACCTCTGGAATTATTACTCGCTGTCCCTTGAATAAAATACCGTTTTCTAAAGTATATTCATAAGAAAGTTCTTGATTAGCTTGAATGTTTTCCTTAATTTTTGATAATTCTGCCTTTCTAATTGTATCAGCATTCAATAATTCTGTCGATATTTCATTTATGGGAATCAAGCATACTTGATTGATTTCATTGTTGATTGCTACATCGCTGGATAGTGTTTGATGAATTATTGGAGCTCTGGTATGACAATCAGCATCTACGTTTTCGATACCCTTCTTAAAAACTACTTCGTAGTCAAAAGCGGAAAGAAAGGTAGGATATCGAAGCAAACGGCCTGAAGTCATAGGAGGTAATTTTGCAGTAGGATGGAAAATTCTTGTCAAAGGTCGATTGTCGGTTGCCAATTTAAAATGTCTTCTAAAAAGATAATTGAAAAATTTATTCACTGAAAATACTATGGCAAGAGCTTCCCGGTCAAGCTGTGCATAATTTTTCTCACTTGCTGTTAGTGATCTGGATGTAAATGCAATCGGACGATTTTGCCCATCGATGGTGTGTGCTAGAACACCTGCAACTCCTACCGAAGTAGCATCGCATGATAGAACAAGAGGTAATGTAGGATCATAAGGAACAAGAGTTCGATCACTGGCTGTTTCAGTTTGATGAAGGCGGCTTCACATGCTGCTGTCCATTTAGATTTTGAATCTTTCCTTAGAAGCTGCCGTAAGGGATAAGTGGTTGAAGAATTGTTTGGTAAGAAGTGTGAATAGTATGTAACCATTCCTAGGAACTGGCGTACATCTGCGATATCAGAGGGTCTTGGCATGTCTGCAGTTGCTCGAACTTTCTTTGGACTCTTCGAAATTTTGTTGAATTCCATGATGTGTCCAAGATATTCAATTTGTCCTTGAAAAAGTGAGTACTTTTTGCGATTCAAGTGGAGATCATATTTCTTCAGTTATCATATTTCTTCAGACAAGGTTATTTTCACATTCATCTTTCGTTGATCCATGCACAGTACCCCAGTAGCACAACAATATTGGCCAATATCGTATAATGAGATTTTACAACGTTGGCCAATATCGATTTATCCACATTGGCCAGCGCCGAATGGCAAACTTTTTTGCCGAGATGGGCCAATGTTGTCATTTGAACATTGGCCGATGTCGATCTAAACCGGACCGATCAATGTCGATTTCAGCTGGGCCGGCCAATGTCGATGTAAACCAGACTGGCAAATGTCGATGTAAACCGGACCGGCCAATGTCGATAAATTTGTATTGGCCAATGTCTAATGTACACCTTTTTTCCAGTATTGCCCAATATTAATAATTGAATATTGACAAATGCTGGACTAGCTATTGCCAATCGAAGCCAGTTTTTCTCTAGCCAGTTTTGATTTTTATCGATACATGGTGCATACGTATACAATTTCTTCCATTACTCTTTCACAAATATAATTGCATAAGTTCTATAATATACAGTCGAACCTCGTTAACATGAACACTGTCGACGCGAATTACTTTTAATATGAACTATCTCCACAATCCCCGTCAAAATGAAGATTAATTTAGTTATATGATGATTAGTTCCTGATAGCATGAACAAATATTTTATCCTCTTGAGATTCACGTTAACAAGGTTTGCCTGTATTTCCATGATTAATTAATCATGGATACCTATTGTTGTAGTAGCGCAGCACAAATGCAACGTAAAATCGTACCAAACAACCTATTGTTATGATGATAAATGTATGAAAATGTGTCAGTAAACACTTTGTACTGACAAAAATCTATACGCGATGGAGAAAAACAGTCTTCATTTTCGGTTTCGTCACGTCAAAAAACATAAAGATCAGCTGAAATTATCAAATCAAATTTCGTCAACTTCATTTTTGTAGCCCTGTGATATTGGCAAATGCTGATCTATGCTGGACTGGCTATTGCCAATCTAAGCTGCACTAGCCGACATAAATTTGCAGATATTTTCTATTATTGCCCTTTCAGGGCAATGTATAAAAGGTCTATCGAACAACTTTAAAAATGTTTCTTTGCATATAGAATCCACATACATCAGCAAATATTTAAACAAATTTTATAAGTATTTGCTGTCATCAGATATATGTCAATTTAATATATAACCAATTGCACACCTAAAATGTCTAAAGTTGGTAGATAGAACTTTCAGCACTGTCTTTGAAACAGTTAAATCTTAAACATGGACGACAAATTCTTTATGCAAAATATTAGAGCACCTTTTTTTTTTTTTTTTTTTTTTTTTTCCATTCAAAATTTTTTGAAAAAAAAAAAAAAAAAAAATACATTTTGATATTTTCAAGAATGTAGTTAAATCCTTTGAAAACTTGAAATTCACATAACTGAAACAATCTTCTAACTTATGTATCTTTTAAGAGCGAAGAATATCTAATCTCGGCAATAACCAAGGAGCATGTTATTTTACGGAAATTTTGTTTCCAAAATTACCTAATGAATTCTGTTTTCACATTTAGAAAATTTACAATTGTTAAATTAATACCCGTTTCTAGAAAACGATTTTTTACAAGTTTAATGTTTTATTTTTTAGCTAAGGTAAAAATGCGAAAATGGCACTTAATTATTTTATTTAATTTTAAAAAAAAAAAAAAAAAAAAAAAAATTTCAAATGACCACTCATTTAATGGCTGTGAATTTTCTGAATGTATAACCGGAATAAAAACATTAGGTAAGGAATAATCAGTTAATAAAATTTTGTCGATAGAATAATTTCTCACATAGCCTTGGCTGTCAGCGAGATTAGGCATTGTCTGCTCTTTTCTCTATCATTTATAGCACATAAATCATTTTTTTTTTTTAATGCTTTCATTGATTGGCTACTGAACCATATTATATTTAGATATTTCCAGGATACTTTATATCAATGTATCATATGTTTATATTTATTCTTGATTTTATATATGAGCAAAATTGTTTTATTAGATATTAGAAGGAGCTAATTTCAATAAAATATAAATATCATTAATATATATATATATATATATTTTTTTCTACAGAATTGCTCCTGATAAACATGGATAAATATATATATATATATATATATATATATATAAAGTTTTGTAAATACTAGTTATCCTTTTATTTATTTTGTAATGAAGCAGACTTTTCAATATTCTCAGCTACACAACACATGTAAAATGAAAGTTTACACATGTATTTACTTTTATTATGTCTTTAATTCTGTAATATAAAGGAATTATATCCAGAAAATTTTTCAGTATTAAGGATTATGTATTGTACTACAACCTTACAGTACTGTATACCTACTGTAATCATCAAAATATTAAAAAAATTATAAGCTAAAAAGGTTTACATTTTTACTTGATTTTACATTAATGCAATTAAAATTATTTCTGTTATATACAAAATATGTCAAGAAAACAGTCAATTGGGTTACAAAATACTTTGGAATAAAGAAATATTTTTTTTTCATGTTTAGAAACTAATACTGGGAACAAACAAACAAACTAACAAACAAAAAAAAAAAAAAGATAAAATGTTTTAATCTATGTTAATATATATATAATATAAAGATTGAAAACTTAACTTGATAGTTTGATTGTATAGTGTGCCTTATATTTGAGACTTAAAAGATTTTGATAATTTCAAATAAAGTCATTAAACTTAATTTATAGATTTTGAATAATTAAAAATGAGAGGATCAGCATTTTGCAATACCTTAATCACAATTCTTATACAGTCGAGCCTCGTTAACGTGAATCTCAAGGGGGTTAAAAAAATTGTTCATGTTATCAGTAAGTAATCTTCATATTGACGGGGATTGTAGAAACAGTTCATGTTAAAAATATTTCACGTTAAAGAGGTTCGACAGTATATCCAAAATATTTCAAATAGAAACCTTTTTTTTCCCCTTTTAATTAAAAAAAAAAAAAAAGTATGATGTGTAAATTGAAATAACTTCATAAATTTTGTTTAACAAAATTAAAATTTATTTACATATTTAGTTACAATGCTTAATTTGATCATAATCAGTTTTGCTTTTTTACACTATATTCCTGTGAGTCAATACTTTCAATTAATGTTCTCCCAACAGAATGTTACATTGCCTGGGAACTTCATTTTTGCACTTGCTAGAAAAATATAAAAGGCAGAAAATAAACACACAAATTGCCTAATTTGTCACATAAAACATTTTTACTGGTTTCTATTTTTTTTTTCCCAACGATAATGATATTGTAATATTTCTATAATTAATTAAAAAATAAAATAGAAACAATTTTTAATATCATATCTTTGTCTTATTATTTTAATTCATTATTTTTTATACAAATTTATAAAAATTCCGTACAATTGCCCATAATAAAGAATATAATTGCGAGACAAGAGAAATTTAAGCACATTAATTAGAACTTACTTAAAAAAAAAAATTATAATTATGCTGTATTTACTTTACAATTTTAAATATAATTTAAAAGTTAATGTCATCAACATGAATTCATAAGATCCCAACAGGTTCTGCTCTCAAATTTGAAAGACTGTAAGGGGTTGATTCAATCCTAGGTCATGCTTGCCAACCTAGCTATTTGGAGTTTCCCATGGTTTTCTATGAAATTAGTTTAAATATGGGCTAGGATCTTTTAGAATGATTCCCCCCCCCCCTCCTTATCCATTGAGGGCATTCCGCCTGTAAGCCACGGTGTTGTCAATCAGCTTAACCCACACAACCAACCACAATCTTCACTTCAGGAATTACCTAAATTCTAAATTTTTTTATTAATAAAATAAGATATTAATAACATATTTTTAGAGGTTTCCACCCCGCCCCCCCCCCATTTGATTCAGTATCTTTCTGTTGTTATTTTAACATGTGTATATGATATAGTAAGTGGGTGTAGGAAAGGGAAACACCAGCTGAATATACTAGAGTTTTTATGTCCAGAAGCAGAAAGTGCTTAAATTACATCCAACCAGAAGAAAAAATGGTTTGGAAAGTTCTAAATCAATAATTTTTAAAGTTTTGGAGAAAACATAAAAAACTCAATATCTAGGCCAGTAGGTGTGATCAGAGCTCAAATCCAGCACTTCTCGTAACCCAGCTTTGAGAATGGAAAAGATTTTAAGTTCTATAGAGCAATTTTAAATACAAAATATGAATGCATGCAATATAAAATTTCACAAAGTATTGTAACGTGATATTCATTTTTAAGGGTGAATACATGAGCTTAGCAAACGAATCTCTGCCTTTCCAGGTCTATTTTTACGACATTCCAAATAAAACAATTTGGTGTGTACATAAAAGGTAGCTCGTGACATAAAAAATAGCCCACATCATAAAATACAACATAGTACATTTTAAATTGCATGCTCAAAAAATATTTCCCATGTTTATGTCATTATTTTTTTTTAGGGTAATAAATGCATTTTTTCCCCCAGTAATTTTAAATTCCCGGATTTTTCCAAGTTTTCATGATCTCTCTGGCCCGAGAGAACCACGGTATTAAAATATCATGTTTTATTATTATTATTTATTTAAATTATTCGACTAAAAATAAGAAATTACGCATGACAATTTTTTAAAACTTAAATGTGAGTACATATAAAAAGCAACAAATATAAATAAATAATAATAAAAATAAAAGGAGGATATTTAAAAAAATGAAAGTAGATTAAAAAAGAAAAAAAATGTAGTATTAGCTAACATAGGTACAAATATTCTATCTCTCCCCCCCCCCCCTCACCGCAAAAATAAAATAATATAAAATAAATAAATGATTAAGTGTAAATATCTTAAAAGCATATAAGATCTAGGTCTTCTTAGTTTGTTTTTAATGTTTTTACATATAAGACATATAAACTCAAGGTTTTTTCAAATATTAAAGTTTAGAAAAATTAAGAAGACTGCCATTACCATTTTATTCTACTTTATAAAATCCTAAGTAAAAAACAATTAGAAAAAATGCTTAGGAATGTCTTGACCAGTTAAAAAACATAGTGATTAGAATTAGAAATAAGAAAAGTTAAAAATGAAAACCAGACAAATGCTTCAGTTCAGATGATACAATATTTTATTTATTATCTGATTTTTTTTTTTTTTTTTTTTTGCGGGGGGAGGGGGGGGATTTGATGTAAATAACAAGTAAATTCAAGTTTTCTTACGTTCTAAGATTATATAAAACAACACATTCCCCCAAAATTATAAAATTTTATTTCTGATTTAAATCAATGATTTTTTAAAAAGAAAGCAAAGTAATTTTAATCAAGCTGATTTAAATCGGGATACCCTGGTGAGAATCCTGCATAAAATAGTATGAAGTTAACTGACAGACTTTTTTCAAAAAGCATACATGAAAATAAGTCAGATAAAAAATTGAAAAAAAAATATATAGCATTGAATCAGAACTTTCTAACCTGAAATATAGTTTGATGTTATCGGGTCACAGGAATCACCTCCATCATCAGATTGTAGTTGAACATGTCTTTTTTATCATTAGAAGTAGGAAAAGAAGCTGCCATTACAAAACAATACATAATACGTTTAAATAAAGCAAAAGAAATTATATTTTAATTTTAAAAGTCATCATTTTTTTTTTTTTGTCAATTAAAGTTTAAAAAGTAATTATAATTCCTATATTTTTGTTTCTTGTATGGGCTTATTCTAACTGTTAAGTTGTTAAGTAATAACTGAGCCTGGCCTACCGCATCCCCTTTCAATTAACCATTTCAATATTCTGTGAAAGAGAGAAACTTATGTAACCCCCCTTCTGAAAAAAAAAAAAAAAAAAAAAAAAAAAGTACATATTGTAAATAATGGTTAAGCAATAATTGACCATGGCCCACCGCATCCCCTTTTAATTAACCGTTTCAATATTTTGTGAAAAGAGAAAATTATGTCCCCTCCTCCCCATTCTGAAAAAAAAAAAAAAAAAAAAAAAACATATTGTAATTAGAAGTGCAATGGATGCCACTTTGGCCAGAAGCCCAACATAAATTGCAGAGAGATATCCAGTCATCTGGCGGCAGTATATGTCTTTTGGTTGATTTCTTTAGAAATCGACCTATTGCAATCACTTCGTTTATCTATCTATCTGTCTCTCTCTCTCTCTATATATATAATGAAAATTTTGTCATCACGATAACTCACGAAATAATACTCGAAATCGAACCAAATTTGGACAGTGAACTAATCTTATAAATATCTTGGAAGAGTTCGTTAACCAAGTTGCTCCGACTTTTTTTTTCAAGTGGCAGCCACTTGAATATTTCAAACCGACATTGTAAAAAGCATATTTAAAGCAAGATTTGCTTGAATTTTCATGTAAATACAGGCCACATAAGGGTCTCAATGAAGTTTATTAATGAAATGTATCCGTCATTTTCAATAAAATGGCAGATATTTTAAGTTAAGGGCCCTCTTCACTCACCGCCGCCAGAAGCCGAAACTAATGCTATTCTATGGGACATTTTTCTTTACAAATAACTTATTAACTAATAAATATTTTTTAATTCTGTTTTCACATTCAGAAAATTCATAACTGTTAAATTGACGGACCTTTTTTAAAAATGTATTTTTTTAATTTTTAATATTTTATTTTGAAATTGCAAAATGAAAAAAATTCACATATTGAAAATTCGTATTTTGCAGCTTCAAAATAAAATATAAAAAAATAATTTTTTAGAAAAGGTGCGTCAATTTTACAGCCGGGAACTTTCAGAATGTGAAAACAGAATTTAAAAATATGTATTAGTTAATAAGTTATTTGTCAAGAAAAATTTCCCATAGAATAGCATTAGTTTCGGCTTCCGGCGGCGGTGAGTGAAGAGGGCCCTTAAGCGGGACCACTTGAAATCAGGCTACCACTTGAAAATTTAAAATCACTATAACTTCCGAAATAATACTCCAAATCGAACCAAATTTAGACAGTGTCTTAACTTATCTTATAAATATCTTAGATGAGTTTATTTATCAAGTTGCTCCGCCATTTTCTTTTCAAGTGGAGACAACTTGAAAATTTCAAATTCAAATTGCAAAGAGCGTATTCCGAATTCGTTTAAATGATGTAAATATAGACCACATAAGGGTCTGAATGATGTTTATTAATGAAATATATCCGTTACTTTTATTATCCGTTATTTTATTTTATTTTATTTATTTATTTTTTTAACTCCTTTCCCTTACCTCAGATTAAACATTTTTAAAGATTTATTAGCTCAAGCCAAATGCTTAAAACTTATTCATTACTTCAATTTCTTATTTAAAAAAAAAAAAAAAAAAAAAGATTTTAATAATACAATTTTAATGCAGTGAGTGTTTATATATAATGAAAAACTGTTTTCGGAAGCAGCATCATTTTGCTCCAAGAAAGAAAAGTGAAAACTAAAAAATGCAGTATTTGACAAAACTTAATTTAATGACAATGATAAAGCATTGCCATAAAACTGATACAACTATCTCTCAGGTGGATAATTTTTTAAATAGTGATAGGATGCTGTGTTGAGTCACTTCATACACATATTTCAATGACAAACATAAAATTGTTATTTTTTTTACTTGCGTCATTCTTGCTGGGGTTCAGTTCATAAAACCAGACTTATGAGAATTTTACACACAAATGCAGAATTACTGTTTTTACATCCTAATTAACCGATTATTAAAATAAATAAGAACAAAAATACTACCCATCTGATTTTTTTTTTTTTTTTTTTTTTTTTTTTTATGTGCTTAAGTATATAACTTAAAAAATTAAAAATTGTAACAAAAAATTATAACCTTGACATTGGGACAATTATTTTAAATGTTATTAAAACATTGAAATTAAAGTGTTAAGTTACTCAAATTAGTTTGAAATTTTGTCAATACTTGGGTCAGAAATCTACACGATCTACATATTTTTCATTCACTTTTGTGCAGCTGCACAAAAAGTAAAATATATTTTCATTTTTCAATTTTGTATATTAATTTAATTTGCTTTTTATCAGTTTATTTAACCGTCACCAATCAACAGTATTTTGTAGTGTCAAAAAGAAAGAAAATTATTAAAATAAGTTATTCATTGTTACATCCTCCAATAAAAGATTTAAAAAAAAAAGATTAAATGATAAAAAAAAAAAAAAAAAAAAAAAAAAACTAATTACATGAGATTAGATAAATGACTAAATTATGATCAAACATAAAATTAAATATATTCACTGAATGCCTATTACATGCCTAATTGAAATTTAAGTAGTAAATAATCCGTTTACTTGAACCCAGAATTCAGCAAAGTGCTTGCTGGAAAAAGGTTAACATAGAAAAATATTCATATATCTTTTCCCCCAAAAAAATAAACTGTTGAGTTAATACATTTTTTTTTTTTTTTTTCAATAATAATAATAAAAAAAAAAAAAATGTATTTCTTTCCAAATTGTTGAATGGTGTTTTCCATTACCTGCAGCTTATTTCTGTTGAGCTATCTATATGATAGACCAGATATTTCTGCCTAAAAGGTTGTCTGAGTGAGTAATGCCGACCGGTTGTCGGCCTGGATAGCTCAATTGGTAAAGCCTTGACCTTGTAAGTCAAAGACCCGGGGTTCGACTCCCGGTCCAGGCATTATTTTCACTCAGTCGGAAAAATAAAAATTTCAATAAATATGTTGAGTTAATAGTTTTGACACTCACACAACAAAACATTATTGACAAAAATATATTAAACTGGATTTAAGATTCTATTCACATTACAGTACTTATGAAAAGAAAACATTCTTTCTAATATTAAACATCCCAATATTTCTATTCTTGGAATCAATGACTAAATTTTTTGTATTCCGTGAACCGTGGTAGTGATAGTGTAAAATAATAATAACATTTTTTTTTTAAATCTTTTTTTAAACACATATTTTTTAAAGGCTTAATCTATATGTTATACTCTAATTAATAAAATTATAACTAGTCATAACATCCATTAATACTTCCCTAAATAGTTATTTAGTGCCATCAGTAATATTTCCATAATTTCACAGCAATAAAATTTCATTAAAAACTGAGCAACCTTTAAATGTCTACACAACTAATGAAACGTACGTGTAGCAAGACACTTTTTCGCTTCTTGAAAATTGAAAAATAAATAAATAAAAAGATTACATTTAATGGCATCAAATTAGCTATTATTTTAATCAAAATAGATAAATACAGTTTAAAGCAAACTTATAAGGTGTGAATCGCAGGGCCGTCGCTAGGCATTAAGCAACTCAGGCAATGCCTGAGGGCGGCAGTTATCTAAGGGCGGCACTCGAATCATTAAAACGAAGAACGAAAAAAAATAAGCAAGATTATATATATATATATATATATATATATATATATTTTTACAAAAATATACATTGGTAAAAAAGACACCCCCCCCCCCTCCTCACAAAATAATCTAAATTGGTTGAGAAAACTGCTGCTAGTAAAATTCGCCGATAAATCAAACAAGACGTATGAAAAGGATAGTATGAGGAATGTGAAAGCACACACAAAGCCTTCCGCTTGGAATAAGAAACTATCTTTGCATGGGTCCGATGTCCGATTCTGGCTAGCCTACTAGACAGATACATTCTGAGAAATGGGAGACTACAGATGAGTACGTTAAGACCGAGTCCTGTCGGTATGCAACAAAAAAGCTATTACTGACCGGATATTGTTAATTTAAACAGAAATAAGGGATATGTGTACTGTATGGAGTTCTACATGGGTGGTCTTAAGAAAAAGAAAAAAATATTTAGAATCCATGAGTGTGAAAGAAAAACAAGACACTGAATTTGAGATACAACATTTTAAAGAAATCACTAACGGCCCTCTTCACTTACCGTCGCCGGAAGCCCGAGTCAATGTTATTCTATGGGGAAATTTTCTTTACAAATAACTTATTAACTAATACATATTTTTAAATTCTGTTTTCACATTCAGAAAATTCCCAACTGTTAAATTGACGGACCTTTTTTTTAAAAATGTAATTTTTTTTATTTTTAATATTTTATTTTGAAATTGCAAAATGAAAGAAATTCATATTTTGAAAATTCGTATTTTGCAGCTTCAAAATAAAATATAAAAAATTAAAAAAAATATTTTTTTAAAAAAGGTCCGTCAATTTAATAGCTGGGAATTTTCAGAATGTGAAAACAGAATTTAAAAATATGTATTAGTTAATAAGTTATTTGTAATGAAAATTTCCCCATAGAATAACATTAGCTTCGGCTTCCGGCGGCGGTGAGTGAAGAGGGCCCTTAAGTTTAAACTAAACCCTTTTTAGTTTCCTAACTTACTATGTAAGGGAAGTATTGTAATCATGTCAAAAATCTGACTATGAAATTTTGGTGCTTATACACATTTTAAGGTCCCTTGAGTTCATTTTTACTATTTTTTACGATGATGTGTGTGTGTGTGAGTGAACACAATAACGCCTAAACGCTTTGTAAATCCCCATAGCACGAACCCTATTGATTTTAGTGAATCTAGGACTTATAGTTTTTTTACTGAGACACAAATAAAAGAATTCTTTATCACTATGGGCCCAAATCTTTTAAAATGCGATAGCGTTCAAACGCCTTATTCGCCTAAGCTGAAAATTTATACACATGTTATAAGCAGGGCTGCAGGTTTTTGACACGTGACACTTTTTGACGGTTAAAACCGTCATGTCAAAAACTACCTTGTCAAAAATGTCAAAAACCTATATTTCTAATTTTATTGTCATAAACAAAACTTAGTTTAACAAAATATAGTTTATAAAGATTTATGTTTTAGTAAATAGATTGATGTTCTTTGAAAAACACATTGTTACAACATTTTGATTAATACATAAAACAAAACATTAGACTTTTAAAATTTTATTAGGAATTATTCTATGTTCCTTCAAAATATGCTGTAATACTTTTATATAGTATGAAATTTATTTATAATTATGCTTAATATAGTATATGTTAAACTTAGTTATGTGATACTTTAAAAATATAGTTGTTTTTAATAAGATAATATTAATAAGTATGTTTTAAAAGGCAAACATATTAATGTTTTTGGAGAAACATAACATTTTGATTAATATACAAACAAAAGTTTAGGCTTCTAAAAATTCATGATTTATAAAGCTTTGACACATCATTTTGATTGATAAATTTATTTGCAATATAACATTGTATATTTTATTTTTTTTAGTATTGTGCTGTTAGTATTATGTATTTAATCCTTAAAATAAAAATGCATAGCCTAATATTTTGTATTTAAATATTTTATAGAAAAATATAACTTTTTTTTTTTTTTTTTTTTTTTTTTTTTTAATGACTGCTGATATTGCAAGTTCATAAGAAAAAGCTATAAATCTGAATATTAAACAAGCTGGAATTGCGTCTGAAATTCTTATAATTACTTGAGACAAGAAAAATATGAATGCTTTCTGGACATGTATAAATTGCAATACATTTAATATTTACTCGTATAGATTCTTAAAAAAATTATTAGTCTAAGCTGTAGGGCCCACCAGCGGCCAAGCGGTTCTACGCTCAAAGCTGGTAGACGTGAGGTGCCAGGTTCAATCCCAGGGCATGATCGTCGGCCTAGGCTTTCAGAGCTTTTCATGGTTTTCTCTGAAATTTGCATAAATACGAGCTAGGACCCTTTAGAAAGACCCCCTACGGAGGGCACTCCTTCTTAGGCCTAAGACCCTAGAGTAGTCAATCAGCCTTATTCCCAAAACACCAAACACCAATAGTCCAAGCTATAAACAGGTAGAAATATTTATACAATCAATAATAATAATAAATAGATAAAAATTTATTAATAAATGATAAAGTATAATAAATACAGATTAAAAATATAATTATTTTCAAATTCATATTAATTTACTGCCCACATATATTATGTTTTACTTAAAGAAAAAAAACCTGTATTCCTGTTAAAACCCGAATAAACTACTACGTCAGAAACACCAAAAGAAAATTATTTGCGATGCATACAGCTGTTTCGGTACTGTATTCCTGTGTTTTCATGGCTTATGTGAAAATTCATAAGTAACATTGGAATTTTAGAATTTCATAAATATTAATATAAATAAACATACAAAATATGTCTATGCATACTTTGTATATATTTCTTAGGTTATAAACCAGTTAATTTACCTACATTTTTATAAATTATCTACGAATTATTTTAAGATTTGTTAATTTATAAACAGCATAATATTTAGATATTCACTTGTATGTGGCAAATATTACTAAATCCTATTTCTAACCTGATTCTAGCTCATTTATAGATTTTGAATTTTGACAATACAGGTTTTTGACGGTAGAGGTTTCTGACAGTTTAAACCAGGTTTTAACCATTGTCATGTCAAAAACCACTTTTTGACGTCAAAAACCCAACCTTGGTTATAAGTCATTACGCGTGAACTGTGTAAATTTTCGTGAATCTAGTACTTGAAGATTTTTTATAGGGACACAAGGAAAAATTCCTCATCATTATGGTCTATGGGCACAATTTTTTTTAAAAGTATGATAGTGTCTACATGCCTTAATCGATCGAGCAGAAAATTTATAGTATATGTCACAGTCATACGAACTGCATAGATTTTGATGAATTTATCACTTATAGATTTTTTACAGGGAAGGAACACAAAACAAATTTCTTTACCGTTATGATCTATGGGCTAAAATGATTGTAAGTACAACAGCGTAAAATTAAACTATGGAGAAATATATTCTTACACCCTATTATAGTTTTCACTTTTGTTTATTTAAGAATTTCTCTTACTTTAATTTATTTATACAGCTGTTAATTATTTAATGTTCGGAAAGTCGAGTGGAGTCACTCCAGAGTTTTTTACGCATTATCTAAAAAATCTAAAATTTAACTAAAATTTTAATCTAAAAAAAATAATAATAATAATAGAAGGGAATTTCACATTAATTTAATTAAAAGCATAAAATTTATACAAATTGGATATTAACCCACCAGCAGCAGAGCGGTTCTGCACTCAAAGCTGGTAGACGTGATATGCCGAGTTCGATCCCAGGTCACGCTCGTCGACCAAGCCGTTCAGACTTTTCCATGGTTTTCTCCTAAACTTGCATAATTCCGGCTAGGACACCTTAGAAAGACCCCCCACAGAGGCCTCCCCCCTCAAGCCTATGACCATAGTGCTGTTAGTCGGCCGTTATCCCCAAAACCTCACCCAAATTAGATTTTAGTTTTAGAGATAAAATGAAATTGAAATTTTCAAATTCATTAAATTTTCTGTTATAATAAATAATTAAATTTAAAAATTCACTCTAAAAAATTATCTCTGCGACTTATGCAATTTGAAACAAAAAGAGAGGGGTTGAATACAACAAAGAAGATACGAGGTAAGGAGGCGATTTTTCTGAATCCAACGGATTAAACAGCTCATCGATCGGTTATGATTTATATTGCTTTAAATTACTAGGGAAGAAGAAGGTGTCATATATAGTCTCTGTATTCAGCGCAGAATCGCTCGGCTGCTGGTGGGCCATTACATTAAGCTGACCAGAATTTTACAAGCGAAAATGAGGACAAATGAGAATGATACAATGTATTCAACTTTGGTTAGAAAAATGAGGAAATGCTTAGGTTAAAAATAAGGGCATTTTTGAGAACAAAAATTCAAGCACATTTAGGCTATTATATTAGAACAAGTATACATTTCTATATCGTAAAAAATATTGCTTATTTTAAATTATTAAAATCATAAATTTTAATAAAAGTTCAGTACTCAGTTTTCAGTACAAACATTATGATAATTATTGATTAAAACTAATTTTACTCCAGGATTTATGTTAATGTACCACATTCATTAATGATAATGTGTGAAGAAAAACAAAAAATACAGTGTTTTTACCACAGTAGCAATATTTCATATGTACAGAAAAACAGAAAGAAAGTTCAAATCTAAAATTGAAAACTCATGACATCAAAAAATATTTATAAGTTTTGCTTGCGATTTCAAAAAAAAAAAAAAAAAGAAAAAAAGAAAAGAAAAAAGAAAAAGAAAGAAAGGAAAAGAAAAAGAAAAAGAAAAAAAATTGCAAATGCAATTGAGATTTAGGGAATGAAAACGCACTATAGAAAATTAATTTAAAAATTTCCAAATCATAAGCACATAAGATAAATAATAAATATATCAATAAATTTGCTGATCATAAGCTGGAGTTACAAGAAACACTCTTATTTAGATCTCATATAATACCATCCTACCACACAAACATGCCAACATTTTAATTTTTTCCACAACATTGATTGTACCCGTCCTTTTCCCACACTACTTTTCTTGAGGGGTATTCTTTTTCTTGTTTTCTTCTTGTTGAATGTCTACACCTATTACTCACAAAATCAATTTCTTTCATCGTGATTTTACTAGTGATAAACCAGATATCTACACCTATCACTCACAAAATCAATTTCTTTCATCGTGATTTTACTAGGGATAAACCAGATATCTAGAAAATATCCCGTATTTGACTGATTTTTCAATATCCAAAATACCGTAAGATAGGGCCCGAAATTTAAAGTCAGATTACACTCGCCGAAAAAAAAGTTTTACTCGCCACAAAATAGAGTTGTAATTTTTTTTTCTTTCTTTTTTTGCTCATTTTGGGTTCTTTTTTCTTTTTTTACCTATTTGAAATGCTTTTACAAATATACTTAAAATTATATATATTAAAAGTGTGTCGTTTATCATCCTCTCTCATAATCATCTATAATCAAAAATCATTATAAACATAAGCAGTATCTTTAAAAGGGCTCGGGCTCACTTTCATGCGCCAATATCGCATAGGCAAACTTTCACATTTCTCTTCTGCCGGATAGTGGGCGACGAGCAAAGAGGTTCTCTGCTCGTCTATTCTCCCTATGCTTAGAGAAATCATAGTGGGAGAAACGAAACTGTCGAAGAGATTAAAAATTTTAAGCATGCACTAAGTATTTTTCCTTTCCAGCTAAATATTAGTTTATAAGATGGCAAGATTTTACCATATTTAAATCTATAAAAAGAATGTTTTCTGTCATCATATCGTGGAAGAATTCTATTTATAACTAGACCAAATTTTTACTCGCCACAGTAAAAATTCCACTCAAATTTAATTAATCCACTCAATAAGTGAATTATAAAGTTCCAGAGCATCATCGATTTAGTACGAAAAGATAGTTTAGACATTGATGCTAAAAATACAATGCTAAAAACGTCATTTGTTTGTTCGCAATTTCTTATACTATGTACACTTGAGCTACATTGCCCACGTTATAGCGTAGCTGGTGAGACATACGCTATATAGTTCAAAATACGGTTACTTCATACTTTTTGTTTTGTTGTAAAGATCTTGGTCTGCAGTAGGTCCCATTGTAATATCTTTACAATCAAAAGAAAATAAAATGTCATCTGCTGAAAAAACAGCGGAATTAGCGCTCCTATGTCAGAAAACGGTTCAAAATGGGAGGAAAGTTAATTACGAAGTTGTAGAGCATCATCGATTTACTACGAAAAGACAGATTTTAGACATTATTGCTAAAAATAGAACGCTTAAAACATACAGTTGTTTATTCGCAATTTCCTACACTGTGCACACTTGAACTACGTTGCACACTTTGCAGCGTAGCGGATGACACGTACCCAGACAGCACATCGCCTCCCCAGGATATCTTCAAGATGTCTTCTGGATGAAAAGGCATCCCAGAAACGTCCTTAAGATGTACTGTGGATAAGTTAAGCCTAACTGTGCTGTTAGGGTATACTCTGTGGTTCAGAGTACTGTTACTTTAAGCGGTCACATCGATTAGCGCAAAGTCGTTTTCAACCAAATTCAGAAAGGATGGTGTTCTTAATTCGAGCTATGTGTTGTTGTTGGACTTTCTAAGCTTATAACTTCGTAAGAGATGCTCTAATTAACCGACTTCAAAAAGGAGGAGGTTCTCAATTCAAGGCGTATGTTTTTTGGTTTTGTTTTTGTTTGTTTGTTAGCTCATAACTTCTGAATGAATGATCCGAGTTTGATACTTTTTGCTTTATTGTAAAGGTCTTGGTCTGAAATAGGTCCCATTGTAATATCTTTAGGATCAAAAGAAAATACAAGGTGCCCAAAAAAGTCAGTCCCGACTCTTTTAACTGCTGAACAGCTGCAACTATAGTCATAAAAGTGGTATGTAGGTATAGTAAAGTGGACATGTGCTACGCGATTCAACCGCCTTTCACGCCATCTTTTGGAAAACCGTGAAGTTAGCGTTCCTAACTCGGAAACTGTTCAAGATAGGAGAAAAGAGTGAATTATAAAATTGCAGAGCATCATCAATTTAGTACGAAAAGATTGTTTAGACATTAATGATAAAAACAGAATGTTTAAAACGTGCATTTGTTTAAAAATTAATTATTAATAAAAAATGTATAAAAGTATAAAATTTAATTATTCACTTTTAATTTTTTTTTTTTTCTTAGTTGTTTGTATAGTAGTTGCTTTTTGGAGTCGTTTTTTCTTTACAAAAAGATTTTATTACTTTTATTCGTTTCCTAATTCATTAAATTAAGAATTTTAGTGTTCTTAATTTGTTGTTATTTAATTGTAAGAAAAGGCATGTTAGATTTAACATTCATTCTAGGGAAAAAAAAAAAAAAAAAAAAAAAAAAAAAACTTTTCTCAATTCACAGCAATCCTTTTATTACCATTTACATCATTTTAATGAAAACTCAATACTACAATTATGGAATAGTTATAGAGGTTCTGAATATAAATGATTTTAGCTATAATAAAATTTAAAGCTCTTTGATATAACAGTTTTTTATTAAACGATGAGATGGCCAAAAGTGTAAAAAAATAAAAGATTATCCAAAAGATAAACATTGAAGTAAAATATAAGAATTCAGGTGGCAAAAGCCTGTATTGCGGAAATAAGTGATCTGATTGTTTTATCTTTAAACATGAAAATAAATATTTTATAAACATGGAAAACTTATTTAATTACATTAGATACAATAGAATTTCATGTCTGAAAGTAAAAACTTAATTTACAAAGTACAAGCTTTGTTTTTTGTACATTGCTACAGAATAATTTAAGCACCATCTACAAAAAAGTGGAAATTTTTCATTTTTGTTTTTTATTTTAAATTATTTTTAGATGAAGTAACAATTAATATTCGAGTATTAATTACTTTTGAAACTGGTAATTTTATTTACATATTTACAACTTGAGACTTTTAGTTACAAAGACTTTTTTTCTCTCGAATGATCCTTGTGACAAAGGCACGCTGAATTTCCGTCGGCCTCCATCTTCGTAAAAAAAATGGCGACCTTGACCGTAATTTAAGATAAACCTTTTATTTACAAATATGTATAATGTGACTGAGAAACATATAAATAATAAAGACCTCGTTTAAACCAAAAAACCCAGTTTTATGTTTTTTTTTTTTTTTTTTTTTTAACTTGGCGTTTTGCCTAACCTAATACAGATGTAATTACAAAAAATTAATATAGTAGCCAATGTTAGGGAATGAAATACTATTACTGCATGCTTTTATATGCAAGTATAGATAAAAGTACAGTCGGTAACAAAAGTATCCGAACACTAGCAAAAATTCCTATATAAAAAAAGTAGAGTTAATGCTGTTTTGTTAAACAAATCCTTGTATAATCATGCTCTTAGTCTAAGATTCGACGAGGATTTATTTAAGAAAACAGTATTAACTCTACTTTTTTTATATAGGATTTTTTGCTAGTGTTCGGATACTTTTGCTACCGACTGTAGGTCTTGCTTTACTAAATTAACTACTGCTTACAAAGAATGTAAGTAGATTTTTTTTTGGAATCTTATTATTTATCACCAATAAAAAACGAATTTTTCACGCATATCACTGCATATTCCTTATTAAATCCATACATTATCTTCCCCAGTAAAATGCCAATGATGGGAGTTCTTTATACACATCGTCCGCTGAGACATACGATTAGTTTTCATTCTTTGTATTTTGACATGCATAGTTCTCTGAAGATTTGTAAACGATCAGGTTTTTTTTTTTTTTCTTTCAATTTCAAAACTCTCGATGATATGTTTTCAAACATTAGGCATTTAAAGAATTGTGTTTTCTTCGTGATTTTCAGTGAAGATTGGTTTAAGACAACATTTTGGGGGCCGGTAACAAATTGAGCAGAATCAATAGGGAAGAGTAGGGGGGGGGCATTGGAAAGGATACCTAGAATTATTCTTAAAATGCACATTGTTTTTAATTTCTGACTCTTCTACTAGGTGAAGTAACTATAGTCTCATATTTGTTGCTATGTGTCATTTTAATTGAAGAATTCTGCAAGTTTATGGGCGGGTTCAGGCTTATGACCGATCCATGTTCAATCAAACCGATCATGGATCAATGCGCCCAGTCTTGTGGACCGGTCGTTGATCGAATCGCCCAAAAATTTTTTCTGAGACATTTGATCGTTTAACCGATGCATTGCTCAGATTGGCCATTGGTTATTGCTCTGGTTACGCTACCAATCGGTCATTACAAACGTGAATATGCATAAAAGGTTTTTTTTTTTTTTTTTTTTTTTTTGTAAATAACTGTATAATTGTTTTAGAATTATGAAAATATGCATACAATGTATTCAAATGTAATACAACAATACAAATTAAAATTCCTTGAAAATTATTTAAATTTAATAAAATAAAATTTTAAAATGCTCCCTGGAAACATTTTTTTTTTTTTTTTTTTTTGGAGTTTTAAAAAATATTTTAAATATATTGGTGTACTACTTTGTGAATTTATCGATGAGCAAATTTTTATAAAACATTTCTATGTTTGAATGCTAAATATTTGCATTAAATTTCAGCATTCAAACATAAAAATATTTAACAATGTTTAAAAATCAATATTTATATTTAAATAATAATAATAATAAATCATAAATACATTAAACATTTGAAATACTATTGATTAAAATCATAATTTATTGAATTTAACAAACCAGTTAAATGAAGTAATGATTTAAAAAATTGTATTTTTTTTTTCTGATTTATTGATCAATTATGGCAAATTATATTTGTAACATAATCATAATAAAATATGAACCTACTTCTTATTTACATCAAAATTTTTAATATTTGCTCTAACTTTCAGCATTCCAACTTAAAAATATTTAACAAAAATTAGCTCGATAATAAATCTACAAAATAGTACTTAAAATTGTTTACAATATATCGTTAAAATAGAATAATGTGAAGTAATTAAAAAAAAAAAATGCTGGAAAATTTTCGAAAATTAAAACTTTCTAGAAATAATTATAAAATAAATGTTATTGTATTTCAGTGCATATATACGCAACTATGCAAAAAAAAAAAAAAAAAGATATGCATCATTCTTTGTTACATTCATAGTTAAATAAAATTTTTCTTTAATAGATTAAATTTTGCAATATTTCATATTTGCTAATTTCAAACTAAGCATACAGATAGCAACACTGATTTTGATCAAATAAAGGGATCAGAACCGTTTACAGCCCCTTAAATAAATAATAGGCCGGCGCATCACCGCCATTTTTTTGCATCGTAAGAGGACAGCATTTCCGCTTGGCGATTTTATCGCTTCACTGGTGGTTTTATGAAATTTTCATCTAAAAATAAAATCGACCAAAAATGATAAGCAACACAAGTAATCTGTTTCTGTTTCTTAAATAATTCATAACATTTGAAAGGGGGGGGAAAAAAAGAGCGTACCAATTAAAATTGGAAAGTTTTTTCAACGATCTAATACTATCAGGACACGGAAACAAGACAACTTTGGAGAACCAAAAAAAACGTCGCCAAGACTCTACAAACACACAGTAAAAAAGCGTTTCTTAAAATAATTTATGGTTATTAAAATACATATTTAGATTTAAATAATACTTTTTTTTTTAATTTTTTACTTTATAAATGTCAGAAATGCAAAGAAAAGTATAAGTGAATAACAATAAAACTTACTATGCAAAGCTGTGCATTAAGTCCCGGGATCCAAGAATCTGGACGACAATTCGCAGCCCATTTTCTCCTTCTTGCATTATCCGAAGGAAACCTAAACATTTTGTATCCTTTTCTGGAGTGTTTACAGCAGTTTATTGCTGAACAACCTCCCATATTGCAGTTTATTTCACTAAAATTACAAACAAGACGGTAGAAACAATGGATGCCGTTTGTTTATCACGCTGGGTACATGCGGCAACCCTAAGGCAAAAAAATGTCGGATGCGCCAGCTCGTATATATAGGAAGGAGCCTTAGAACCGTTCAGTCTTCGCTTTCGACCGGTCATGCATCAAATGTCTCAATATGCCTGTTGGATTAGTCGAAGTGATCCCGGAGGCTGGAACAAAAAAAAAAAAAAAAAAAAAAAAAAAAAAACTATTTTATGACACCATAAGTAAATAACTACTTAATTTTCAAGGCAAGTTTTCAGCATCACTCACTGATAGCATAATGGTTTTTCCTATTCTCTATACCTAATAATATAACTTTTATGACTTAGTAGTTAAATTAAGCCTAAAAGTAGCATGTTTCTAATAATATATATATATATATTATTATTATTATCATTTTTTTTTTTTTTATTATTATTATTTATTTATTTGAAAAATATGAAAAGGGAGGGATGGGGCAGCGCAGCTCAGGTAGGGATGGGACATATAAGAAAAGAAGGAATAATGCCGATTTTAATACTGCTTAAATAGAGAATATCAAGAGGCAAATGAAAGAATAAATGGAAGAGGAAATGCTCAAAACGAATTTAAAACCATGGAAAATAATTGGTGTGGCACTCACACGATTTTTCCTTAAACTTTTAACTGTTAAAAATACTTATTACTTACCATATAAGTATGAGGAATTACTTTTCATTCCTGAACATGGTAAAATATACTAAAGAAATTATATTCACCAATTACAAAAAAAAAAAAAAAAAAAAAAAAAAAAAAGCTAAGCAATTGGTAGCCATGCATATTTTATACAAATTATGTACAGTCACCCCCCCCCCAAAAAAACGCCCCCCCCAAATAATTTCGCCGTAAATTATCGTAGAAACATGTGGTTGGTACCAATCGATTTGTAATAACGTCTAATTTATAAGGGTATAGTTAGATTTTGCTTAGGGGTCGTCTACATATTAAAACTGGCATCAACTTCATTTTTTTCAGTAGTAACCCCATTTTTTATAATTTATTTGAATTCTTTGGACAAAATCATCGCGGAAAATGGTATAGTTTATATATTTTGCTCAATTCTTCCTAGAGTTATAAGCTGTCAAAATATGAGGGTGCTAATGTTAAATGAATGCGCCAAACATTAATTCATATCTTCCAAAATAATTATGATATTCAAATTCTGTTTTTTTTTTTTTTTTTGAAATAGGAAAATTATTAATAATTTCATATTTGAAAAAAATATGAATTATGACCTATGCTAATTTTTGTATAAATAGAACTGGCATCATCAAAAACATGGGTTTCCAAACTTACAGCTCGTTCTTAACATTATTTTTTGAGTTACAGTGATATTTCATTTTTTACTGTTGTTAGGGGGCCGTCACTTATCTGTATCCGCTGTGAGTAAATATCTGTATATATTTTGAGGAAAAACTATTTTAATTTACCTTAATGTTATTCTAATTGTTTTCTAAGCAACATTTCGATGTTTATGATACAAATTGGATTATTTTTTATAAAATTATCGCAATGGAAGTGAGAGATTGTGAAAAAATTCCAAAAGAAATGAAGCCCCGCTTCTACATTGCGGAAACAATATTAAAAAACTAGCTTCCGTATTCGTATATGACTCTCTATGTGACGCTGATATGCATAAATCTAAATGACATTTACTACACCGAATACTGAAGACAAAATTTAAATGATTTAATTGGAAGTATGTAAAATAATTTTGTTTTATAATGTAAAGTTTTAGAAAAACTGTGTAAAGGCGTGGCTTCCGTTTCAAAGAGGTTTATACTCGATTCTGAAATGTTAAGTCTTTGTTCTTAAATATTACATAACGTTTCCTAGTTTCTCACTGCTAAAATTATCCTTTTGTTTTTTGTTTTTAACTTGAATATTCTAGGATTCGGGCACCTCAAGTTAAGTATCATGACGGTAAAAAAATGTAGTAAGACGAAGACTATTATTTGAAAGAGCAATACGCAGTGAACAATACTTTTCTTTTTTCCTTTTTTTAAATCAATATAATTGATTTTTATTAATTTTTATCAGTTTTTTTTTTTTTTTAATTTTCTGTTTTAATCTTGTTGTGACATTTTCGCATTCGCTTACTCTACCGCTTATGCTATTTAAATTTTATCGCATGACGTAACATAATAAAATATAAAATCTTTATTAAATGTTTTTTTAATACTATAGAATAAAGTGGCTTTTTTTTTTTTTTTTTTTTTTTTTTTAGTTTTTAAAATCTGTTATTGAAACAAAGCGCAATATTATTTATTTTCTATTATTCTAATCACGGCGTAAAACTGGCGTCACATTTATCACGGAAAAAGAATTTAAAACAAAGTAATATGCCTTATTACTTTTAAAGATACAGATTTTACACATTTAAAATTAAGAATTCAAGTACAGTAGACGACTGCAGAACGGGGAATATTCGTTCTAGGCAATAGGAAACCATTTTTTCTATATCCATATTTCTTTTCATATGGGTATACATAATAATTATACTCTTTCTAGTGAAAGTCTTTGTATTCATACTATTTTGTTTATATAAATATGAATATAAGGAGTATTCTCAAGAAATATCGAACACACAAATTGTGAAAGAAACGCCCACTGAAGGAGTTACAGATTTCAAAATGACGTGAAACTACTCAGTAATCGCGAAAATGTTAAATATCCTTTCTCAGATTTTAGTTTAAATTTTGTTATCTATATTTTTGTATATTTTCTATTGCTGGTTTGTACGCCTGAAATTAAATGTAAAACTTTATAGTAACACTTTCATGCGAGGCTTACTGCATAAAATAAAAATATACCCAACAAGAAGTAGATAATAATTGTTAGTTAGTAGATTTCAATTGTTTTATATATATTTTTTTTGTTTTTTAAATGTATTTTAACGTAAACTTTTGTCTCTTAAATAAAACAATTTTTGCTTTTAAGAAGTAGATAACTGTTTCTTAAACATTAAACACTTTTTTTTTTTTTTTCTTTTAAACCGCTATTAATATTATTATCATTATTACTATTGTTCTTTTACCTTGGTATCCAGATTTTTGTAATTTAACATTGTAGGGTTCATATAATTCAAGCTATTTAATTTTCTTCGTATGAAGTGATGTATTTAACTATTCAATGTTTAATAAATTGAAACCAGTGTTGGGCATCAATCGATTAAATTTTCAATCAACTAATTAGTTAACTAAAAATTTAATCACGATTAATTCAATCACAACTAACGGTTATTCATTTGCTGCAACTAAAAATTTAATCGCGATTAAATTAATCGAAAAACAGACGACTAACTGTTAGTTGCGATTAAATTAATCGTGATTAAATCAATCGTGATTAATATTTCAGTCATTTGCTGCAACTAAAAATTCAATCATGATTAAATTATTCGAGAAGCAGACAACTAACCGTTATTCATGATTAAATTATTCATGATTAAATCAATCGTGATTAATATATGAGTTGCAGCAAATGATTAACTGTTAATCATGACTAAATTAATCATGATTCAATTAATCGTGATTGAATTGTAGTTGTATCCATAGCTGATATCCCCCCCCCTTTCTCTGAAGATCAAATGATGCCGCTAAATTTTTTATAGCAATTTTCAGTAACGGTTTTTAAAAACTTTCCAACAAGGTTGAAAATTGTTAATCACTTCGGTTTGTCTGTCTGTCCGCGCTCTAGCTCTAACTCCCGTAAATATTTATGGAATTTCTTGAAACTGATATATGTTATTCAAGTTCACTATCGAATATTCCCTATTGAAAGTGGAGTAAATACTTCTACTGCTCTGTGTACAGGGACACCCGAAAGTATTCCAAAGCATTGTAATCTATGGGAGGTATTTCTATAAAGCATATTTTAATACTTTTACTGTACACAAATCTTAATGAAATTGAAATAAGTCATTCAAGATTAATATTGGGTGTTTCTTATGTAAAATGGAGTAAATATCAGCACTGTTTTGTTTACAGGGATACTCGAAAGTATTCCAATGCATTGCGTTCTATGAGAGGTATTTCTATAAACCAAATTTTAATTGCCGAAACGTCAGTGGAGGCCCTCTGTTGAGACTCAAAACGGTTTTGGGCTCTGTCTGTGTGTCTGTCTGTCTGTCTTTCTCTCTGTCGCGCGATAGCGGCCACAAAAATGGCGCTATTGACTTGAAATTTGGTACACATATTCATGAGCCCCACGAAATCAGCTGTATAGTTATTGGTATGTATTTCATTTGTAGTTCGTATACAGGGACACGCCAAAGTTTTTCTTATCATTACGGCCTGTGGGAGAAATTTGTATGTATCGCGATAGCGGCCAGAAAAATCAGGCTATTGACTTGCAATTTCGTACACGTGTTCATGAGCCCAACAGTATAAGCTGTATAGTTTTAGGTGTGTATTCCTTTTGTAGTTCGTGTACAGGGACACACCAAAGATTTTCTATCATTACGGCCTATGGGAAGAATCTGTATGTACCGCGATACCCACCGCAAAAATCAAGCTATTGACTTCCAATTTTTGCCGAAACGTCAATGGAGGCCCTCTGTTGAGACTCAAAAGGATTTTGGGTTCCGTCTGTCTGTCATGCGATAGCAGGCGTAAAAATCACGCTATTGACTTGCAATTTGGTACACATGTTCATGATCCCCACGAAATTAGCTGTATAGTTTTGGGTGTGCATTCCATTTGTTGTTCGTGTACAGGGACACACCAAAGTTTTTGAAGTGAAAACTTCTTTAGGCGCGTTGAGCACTTTTGGGTGAACAAAAATCATTGAACTCCCGTCATCGTCAGCTAACGCTTTCCATTTGAAGTGAAAACTTTTGGGTGAATAAAAATCATTGAATTCGCGTCATCGTCAGCAAACGCTTTCCATCCTTGTATGATACAAATAATGTATCATACAATTAACTTGCTAATGTGAAGTGTTAACAATTATATACTGTATATTGTTTTAAAATCTGGTGCGGCTCAACATGACTTCTCTCATCTCCGGGCACTTTCTCTACTGCAGTTAGACCTCACAAAACCGTGAGAAAGCGCAAAGCTGCCATTTTTCTCACGTTTTAACAAATTCGTGCGGCTCTACACGACTTATCTCATCTCCGGACAGTGTCCCTCAATATTGCAGTCGGAAACGTTGAAGTTAGACCTTACAAAACCGAGAGAAAGGCCAAAACCGCCAATTTTCTCACGTCCTTACAATCTGGTGCGGCTCTACACGACTTCACTCATCTCCGGACACTGTCTCTTAAAGATTGCAGCCGGAAACGTTGCAGTTAGACTTCACAGAACCATGAGAAAGACCAAAGCCGCCATTTTTCTCACGATTTTAAAATCTGGTGCGGCTCTACACGACTTCTCTCATCTCCGGACCCTGTCTCTTAAAGATTGCAGCCGGAAACGTCGCAGTAAGACCTCACAAAACCGTGATAAAGGCCAAAGCATCCATTTTGCTCACATTTTTACAATCTGGTGCGGCTCTACACGACTTCTCTCATCTACGGACACTGTCTCTATTCCAGTTAGACCTCACAAAACCGTGAGAAAGGACAAAGCCGCCATTATTCTCACGATTTACAATCTGGTGCGGCTTTACACGACTTCTGTCATCTCCGGACACTGTCTCTTAAAGATTGCAGCCGGAAACGTTACAGATAGACCTCACAAAATCGTGCGAAAGGCGAAAGCCGCCATTTTTCTCACGTTTTACAATCTCGTGCTGCTCTACATGAATTCTCTCATCTCCGGACACTGTCTCTATTGCAATTTGACCTCACAAAAACGTATGAGAAAGGCCAAAGCCGCCATTTTTCTCACGTTTTTACAATCTGGTGCGGCTCTACACGACTTCTCTCATCTCCGGACACTGTCTCTTAAAGATTGCAGCCTGAAACTTTTTAGTTAGACCTCACAAAAAACCGAGGTAAAGGCCAAAGCCTCCATTTTGCTCACATTTTTACAATCTGGTGGGGCTCTACACGACTTCTCTCATCTCCGGACACTGTCTCTATTGCAGTTAGACCTCACAAAACCGTGAGAAAGGCCAAAGCCGCCATTTTTCTCACGTATTTACAATCTGGTGCGGCTCTACACGATTTCTCTCATCTCCGGACACTGTCTCTTAAAGATTGCAGCCTGAAACTTTCCAGTTAGACCTCACAAAAAACCGAGAAAAAGGCTAAAGCCTCCATTTTGCTCACATTTTTACAATCTGGTGGGGCTCTACACGACTTCTCTCATCTCCGGACACTGTCTCTATTGCAGTTAGACCTCACAAAACCGTGAGAAAGGCCAAAGCCGCCATTTTTCTCACGTTTTCGCAATCTGGTGCGGCTTTACACGACTTCTCTCATCTCCGGACACTCTCTCTATTCCAGTTAGACCTCACCAAACCGTTAGAAAAGCCAAAGCCGCCATTTTTCTCACGTTTTTACAATCTCGTGCGGCTTTACACGACTTCTTTCATCTCCGGATACTGTCTCTTAAAGATTGCAGCTGGAAACGTTGCAGATAGTGATCACAAAATCGTGAGAAAGGCCAAAGCCGCCATTTTTCTCACGTTTTTACAATCTGGTGCGGCTCTACCTCATCGCCGGACACTGTCTCTATTGCAATTAGTGCATTAAATAAAATTGTAATATAATTTTTGTAGTAGTAGTTTATATTAATGAATAAAAAAAAACACTTCATTTAAAGTATTTCCTACATAATAAATTATTTCCTGACGATTCAAGAAATACACACGTAATTGTTCTTGTTTTCACTTCTGTTGGCACTCCCGAAGTGCAACTGTTTTTTTTTTAATCATTACGGTCTATGGGAAGAATTTGTATGTACCGCGATAGCGGCCCCTAAAATAACGCTATTGACTTGCAATTTGGTACACATATTCATGAGGCCAACGGAATTAGCTGTATAGTGTTAGGCGTGTATTAGATTTGTCGGTCGTGTACAGGGACACACCAAAGTTTTTCTTATTTTTACGGCCTATGGGAAGAATTTGTATGTACCGCAATAGCGGCCGCAAAAATCTTCCGATTGACTTGCAAATTGGCGCACACGTTCCATCTTTGCATATAAGTAGCTGTATAATTTTTATTGCTATATTTTTTATAAACTGTGTACAGGGACACGCCAAAATTCTTAACATTACGGCGTATGCGGTGAATTTCGCTTAAACGCATTTTTATATCATTTCTTTGCAATGAAGAAAATGAAACTAGCGTATGTGAGTAAGATGATTAAATTTATGTTGTTTGAAGAAAATATGTGCTCTTAAGCTTTCTAATTAATGTACAGGATATTACAAAAGTATTCTGACAATGTCACATAGTCATCCAAACGATTTTAAATTTGGAACACTTATTAATTTTAAACACAAAATAAGCTGAATAGTTTTTTTTGGTGTATACAATGTATATGGTTTGTTTACAAAGACACACGAAAGAATTTCGTAACATTAGAGCCTATGGACAAATTTTTAATTTAAGCGCGCACTTTCATGCGTTTATGCTGAATTGAACTTAATAAAGTTAACATACATTATAAAGATGCTTAAAATCATGTTTACTCTTAAGAAAGGTTGTGTATAGACTAAATAATTTATGGGACTACACAAAGTAATTCCAAGTATGTACTGTAATCATCCAAATGATGAAAGTGAATGATTAGTGAAATGATTAGTTTAAAAATTAATGAGTTATAATTAATTAGGTTTATTCTTATTATTGGCGTTTATAATGACTGTGGCTACTTTTCCGGAATACATAAAGGAATTTCGTACTATAACGGTCTACGGTCGGTATTTCTTATAAGTGTATTATAACAAGGTTACACACCATCTAATATAATGAAATTTTATTAGAATTTTAAAAGTATGTTTTCCTGTTGAAAATTGTGGGCATAGAATTGATAATTAGTTTAAAGATTACGCAAAATATTTCCGATATGCTATGTAAGTTTTTTTGTATGAAATTTGATAGTTATGAAATTTGGTATTTATGAATTTCAGGGAAATAATACAAGACCGTCGTTTATTAAGAATACATATTGTTGCATACTTGGGGTTTCGTAAGTTGTCCGAGAATGAAAGACGAAACTTGCAAAAATTCAGTGATTTATTCACAGAAAGTTCCAGAAAATACAGGTCTATAAACCAATTCAGTCTCGGCTCGTGAACCGAAAATAGGTGAAGAGCTCAAAAATAATATTTAAGTATTTTTAATCATAATTTTGATCAAGCATGGTTTTAACTAAAATTAACTAAAAATACTTTTTTAAATGTAAATTTATATTTTATAAATGAATGCAGCGTAAAATACAGTGTGCCTCTTCACTAATTTTCGGTGCACGAGCCGCCACTGAACCAAGTATCAGCTTCAATTCAACCAGTAAACATAGCTTAAACAACAGCCGTTAACAGTAAAACAACAGTACAGACTCTTTATCAATAACACATAAAGCAAGTCTCATTCAAAGAGGCTAAAAACAAAGAAAGCATTTGACGAAACTGACACAGATCTGAGACTGACCGCCTTGGCGAAAATGATGCTTCTTTTATACTTTTCTATCGAACACAGACTGTTCTGGAAAATTCTCGTATCACATCAGCCAATGAGATTAGAGCTTCCATATTTGGTATATCCCTAATAAGGATTTTCTCGCAAAGGTCGCCAAAAAAATCGCCAAAGAGGGAAACAATCGCCGAATTAGACGCCAAATCCATTTCTTTCCTTATTGGAGCTTTTTAATGCATTTTCAAAGGAAAATTAGGTTATTTTAACGCTAAAACGACTAGAAATGCACAAAATTAGCATTTTATCGGCTTATTAAACTTCTTTGAAAGAAATTATGCAAAAATAAATGCAATTATTTACAATTCCGTAACACTTTATATGATATACAAATAGGTATTCAAAGAGAGATAAAGCGGGGGGTTGAGGGGGTCGGCAGCCCCCCTCTGTAATGTATGTGATTATGGTAAGAAGTCGATCGAATCAATATATACTATTATAAAATAAGGAATAAAAAAAAATGGCATATTGAATAATGTCTGATGCAAATAGGACGTTGAGGCTCCTGATCTGCAGATCCACTAGTAACTTTACTTTGCATAAAGCTTAATGAAATTGAAATATGTTATTTATATGCGCAAAAGAATGCTTTATATAGATTATAGTATGATTAGCATTAGATTTACAGGGCCACACAAAAATATTCAGTTACATTAAGAAACATTAGTAAAATTTTGCTGGAATTGCACGTTCGTTTACATTAAGTATCTTTAACACTTTCTAACAATTTTTAAGTGTGAATTTTACTTCAGTTTGTGTATCTGTCTGTCGGTTCGTCTGTTTGTCCGCGCTCTAATTGTCATAAATATTTATGGAATTTCTTGAAACTATTATATGTTATTCAAGTTTACTACTGAATGTTCCCTATTGAAAATGGAGTGAATACCTCTGCCGGTTTGTGTACAGGGACACCCGAAACTATTTCAAAGAATTGTGTCGTATGGGAGGTATTTCTATAAACCATATTTTAATACCTTTATTGAACACAAATTTTAATGAAATTGAAATATGTTATTCAAGTTCATAATTAGTTGTTTCCTATGTATATTGTTTAAATACCACCACTGGTTTGTGTACAGGGACACTCCAAAGCATGCCAAAGCCGTACGTTCTGTGAGATATTTCTATAAACCAAATTTTATTAACATTATTACAAAGCTTAATGAAATTGAAATATGTTATTCATAGTCACCATGGAATATAATATAATTAGCAATTGACTTACAGGGCTACACAAATATATTCAGTTACATTAAGAACTATTAATAAAAATTTGCTGGAGATGTACTTTCAGTTACGTTAAGTGTTGTTAACACTTTTTAACTAATTTTAGGTGTGAATATGATTTCAACTTGTGTGTCTGTCTGTCCGATTGCTTATTTTTCTATCTGCCTGTCTCCTGCCCCCAGCAATACTTTTAGAAATTTTAATAATTGTTATATATCAGTCGAGTTTATTATGGAATGTTCCCTATATAAAATGGCATTAATAGGTCGTGTACAACTAGTTTGTGTACAGGGTCAGGTTTGCGTTTTAGGTCAGACATTTTTAAAAATCATATTTAACCCTTTAGACGTTACGAGTTATTTTCTATTGCTGCAATAAAAATACCTGAAAAGTTTACTGTATACTGCAAAATAATAACCGGTCTTTAGAATTCAGCGTTGTACTTCAGGAAATCTTAGAGTTGAGAAGAAAAAATTTTTCCCCCACACACAGAGTTAAGCAGCAGGCTAATCCCTTTGTTGAAAGGGCGTGTATCAATACAATGGAAATATCTTTTCACAATAGAAGTTGACGATCCTTTACCCAGATTTGCCTCTCAGCAAAGTTATGTTGATTTTTCAGGGAAAACTCAAACATTGCTTTATTTTTCAGAAAAAATAAGTGCATAGATATTTCTATATAGAGTTAAGACTGAAAATTTTAAAGAGTAATTTATGTATAATACTAATAAAACACCAATTTCATTTGGTACCTTATTTGTAACGAAATTTCGATTAGATTTTTTAAAATTAATTAAAATATGAAAATAATAACTTGGTAAAAGCTTTAAAAATGGACATATAAAATTTTAATTCTTGCCAAATAAATAAATAAATAAATAAAATAAAATTACGAATTATTATTATTATTACTTTTTTTCTGCATAAAATGCACAGATATAGTATTTTATATAGATGTATCATCCCCATGTTATTGTGCAAAGATTTTTGGTGTCGAAAAAGGTTTGGGCATCAGACAATAGGAAGTATAAAATTCGAAAATAGTAATCGAGTAGAATGTTAATGAATTTTTTAAATGCCGGAATATTGCACGGCTTTTAAGTGTTTTAATAAATAAATGAAAAGAAACGGGACACATTTTCATAAATAAGTTATATTCAAATAAATTATAAAAAATATCATTTTTATAATCAGTTCTTCGTTATTATTATGAAACAATTACTATCTTTATATTTAAGGAAATGCTCTCTTTAAATTTTAAGAATTTATATTAGTAAGTAATATGAAAATTAAAAAATTCGTTTAAATGTAGTTAGCAGCCGTGGACGTTTTAATACATAACTAATATGTGGTGGCCACCACAAGACTTTCTTGTACATATAATCTTATACAAATTTACGCAATACAAATTATTTATTAATTATAATTTATTAAAATTATTTTCCATGATGAATGCAGATGATTTTTATCTCAAAGAAGTACAATAATAAATGCCGAAAGAAAGTCAGTTTTTTGCAGATATGAGTACACTAGAGTATAGTTAATTAAAAAAAGAAAAAGAAAAGAAAAAGAATGTAAAATTGGTAGCTAGAGTTTTTCATTCTCTTTTAGTACATAAATTATTCGTAAATTTTATTAGCTAAATTATCTGTGTGTATTACCGTGTATATTAACTCGAGGAAAAATATCCATAAGAAAGTAAAATGGCCAGCTTCTCCCAAATGAAAAGGAATCACTATTTCAAATTCGATGATCAATCTATGTCTTATTACTATATCTATGATAAAATAAAATATGAAAAAAAAAAAAAAAAAAAGTTAAATAATAAATTTGCTTATGCATGTGTAAACATGACGCTTTTGTGGCTTTAAAATTAAATAATAACAATTTTAAAGGTTAGAAAGAAATAAAGCGCGAAAAATTCGCACTGGCTTGCTAGTTAATAATAAATTAAATATTTAGAATTTAATTTCGTCGAGAGAAATGAATAATACAAATAAATAAAGGAATACATGGTTATATAATAAAGAGTAAAGAATTTCAGTTCTATTTTTCTTGGAGACGTTTCGAATTTATATAAATGTCACGTGGTAAAAATTGAAGAAACTTGTTTTAAATTTTATGTAGATCAGTGTTTAGTAATTTGAACTGGCAAGAAGAAATAAATTTTGAAATAAATTTCTTACAATACAGCATGAAATTATATTTTAGTCCATGGAAATTAATTTTGTTGTTTTTCAACTAATTTCAACATATTCGCAAAAAACTGCACATTTTGCTTTGTTAAATAATCAAATAAAGATTATTTTCTTTATTAATAAAATATTCTGTATTTATAAAATTAAATAAAACGTTCTTGATTTAAATTGATTTTAACCCTTTGTATCCCACCGGGACTTTAAAGTCCCATTAAAAAAAAAAAAAAAAAAAAAAAAAACTCAATATACCCTAAATTTACCGCAGGATTTCAATGGAACTTCAAACTCCCTATAGTTTAATGTTTCCCTATAGTTAAACTATAATTTAAGGTAAATTTAATTTGAGATGTTTCTCATGCAGCAAAATATATATATATGCAATAAAAAGTTTCAAACTATTTCTCCAAAAATAAGGTAATTTGGGATATAAAGGGTTAAGTAAAGTAATTGTTTGAAATATTTTGTATTTATTTTTTTAATGTTTATAATTTATTTTTTAATTAACTACAGTATATATTTCTTCCAAAATTTTGACATTTTTATTTATTGAAAATTTATGATTTTTAATGGCATCAGTGGTTATATTAAACATAAATAAACACCTCTCAGTTGATTTGTTAGCTAAATTAATTCGTACTTTGCTATCACTCCTATTTTAAAAAAATGTTTATACATATTACTTTTGAAATAAATTCATGACTAAATATAAGATTTATTGTTTTATGGAGAGAAAAAATTGGGAATGAAAGGGTTGAGATAATTTGCAGAAAACAACAGATTCTTAATCGTAAAATGGCAACATGAATAAACAAATTATTTGTTATTTTGAACGATAGTGTTTGTTAGATCGTCATAGTCCTATCTTTTTTCAAGTCATTTTTATTGCTTATTATTATTAATAAACTTCACTAGTCACCATATATATATATATATAAAAAAAAAAAAAAAAAATCAAAAGAATTGAGCAACCGTTATTTCCCCTTTTAATCGCTTAATAAATAAATAATAATAGATATAAAAATAATTACATTGAAATCGCTCTAGAACTTTATTTGGGTACTGACTGCCTAATGCCGCTTTTTTCCTTCCTGCACTGCATCGGTCCAAGTTCACACTATGTTCAGAAGGGTCTTTATTCAGTACTTTAATTTGGGTATTTATCGACGACAGGTGGAGCTGTTATTGTTTAAGAACTGTGATTTTAAAGACGACTGTGTCTCAGCATCTATTAAATATTTTTCTTCAAGCCGTGTATTTTATATCCTACACTCTTCGCACTATATTACCATATATTTCCGACTAATATAAGACCATTTTAATAAATTTAATCTTTTATACTATATTACAATTTTTTTCTGATAAATAAAATGAACTAACAAAAAATAATTAAAAAAGAAAAAAAAAAGAAAAGAAAAAAAAAAAAATCCTTTTCAAAGAATTTAATTGTATGAAAAGTAAAAAGTTGAGACATTATAAAAATTATGCATAAACATGAATTTTTAAATAGTTTCTTTAATTTAAAATTCAATATGTTTCGACTATTTTACAATTTGAATTCAATAAACACAAAAAAGAGAAAAGAAAAGAAAAAAGAAAAATCGCCCTCTAATAAAAAAAATTAAATAAAAAATAAATAGCGCAATAGCTGTTGCTAAGGTACGCAGATTGATATGAATTAATAAATATTAGAAAAGAATACATAAGTGTCAATGAATAAAATCGAAACAGAAAATAATTAAAATAATTAAAAAAAAAAAAAAGAATGGTGAAAACTATTTTAATGAGGTGCACTTTTATGGTCCAAGTTCTGCTAAGTTTTGTAGCTCTGCGATCAGTAGTTTAAGCACCAGAGAAAGACAGTCACACAGACACAGCGATATGCACATAGATACAAAGATACTTCTCTGGATTTATATACATTTATTTAAATGTTTATTTATTTTGTTTATTTTGTTTATTTTGTTTATTTATTTAATTTATTATTTATTTATTTATTTATTTATTGATAATTTTATAAATGGATTTTGTTATTCTTATTATTAGAAATTTTTTTTTTTTTTTTTTTTTTTTTTTTAAGGGGGGGGGGGGTGTATTTACTAGATTAATTTTTTACCTTTGTTTTTATCGAATGTCAAATATGCCAGTAAATTTTGTTAATTCTTCGTTTACACATCATTTGATCTATAATAACAGTAATAATAATGTGTTTGTGTAACAGCTGTCTGAAGAGTTACAAAAGTTTTCATACTTTCTGTTTTGACTCACAACGAAGCACTTGAAACCAGATTTCTGGATTTTTAAAAATTAATTGAAGTTGTTTCCATTGTCATTTTCAGTCCCCTCGCTTATCAAACACAAAGTAAAAAGAGATTAGCTGTCAATTAAAAACATTACCAGAGATAAACACTTTTTTTTTTTTTTTTTCATAATACAACAGGTCTTACTATTTCTTTCAGACAGTGATTTTCCATTCTCGCCGTTTATATCGTATTACACCTTGAAAAAATGCTGAAAGTTTGACATTGCATCTGTCCAGATTATTAAATTTTATGAAGAATTGGTACACCTATTAATCAGGACGATATCTAGCTAACGCCGTATATTTTAATTCAGTATGATATTGGGTCAAATGATATTAAATTAAAATCACACTGTAAATTAAAAAAACAAAAAAAAAAAAAAAAAAAAAAAAAAATGCCGAATATAAAAATAAAATAAACAGATAAATATATTTATTTTTATGTCGAAGAAAGAAAAAATGAACGTGCAAATGTGCAAATAATAAAATTGAAAAAATCTTGCTAGACCGACATGCTATATATATATTGCCCATTATCATTATATTATTTTTCTTTATGTTGAAAATAAATAAATAAATAAATAAAATATAATAAAGTTAACATACATGTATTTATTATAATTTCAGAAGGATTTGACGCCTTTGTTTATATTAAAAAATTATTTAAAAATATTTATAATTAATATTTAAAAGAATGTTAAATTTACTTAAAAGAATAATGATTTATTTAAAAGAATTTATAATTTATTTAAAAGAATGTTAAAGTTTCTAAAATAATGATATCAGTTTTTATGAATTAAAATGAATGACAAATATTCAAATAAATTTAATAATAATAATAATAACAATAAAAAGGAAATTTCTGACGGTAAATAAATTTTTTGACATATATACGACTTTAAAAAATGTATTGAAATTATAAAAACTATATATTCCTAGATTCTATGTTTCATGAGTTAAGAATATATAAATAAATATGTAAATGTATTTTTTTTCATGTCGAAAAAAAAAAGAAAAAAAAAAAGGGTTTTTTTTTTCTAATAGTTAAAATAAAAATTGGTCATAAATATGTAAAAAAAGAAAGAAAAAAAAAGGAAAAGAAAAAGAAAGAAAAATGGCATTTTTAATTTTTAAGAAGTAACTTGTTCGAAACATGTACATGTTACACTAATTACATTCAAATATAATTAACCTGATAAATAAGTATCATTGCAAGGAAGCTTTATTAGTTGTAAAACATGCAACAGTTATTTCAAGTCAAAATAACAGTACATCACTTCATCAGGTGATAAAAGCTAGGCACGAATTCATTAACAAAGCAGAAAGGCGCTATCGCGCTTACTAAGATATTTAAAATGCCTTCTACGTATGGCTTTCTTAGAAACATCATTTGACGAATTTCGGAGTAGTGCGGCTGTCTAACGAAAAGTGTGTTGGGACATTAAAGCTAATTGAATGCGCTAGGCTAGGTTCCCAGATGTATGCCTTCCGTTGGATCATTTTAAGGATCCTAGCCCGTCTTTGCGCAAGTTTTGTAAGAAATCGCTAAAATCTCTGAACAGCTAAGCAGACGAGCGTATCTGGGATCGAGCGTAGACATCATCTCTAACAAACAGGAAAAAACAAATGTTTAAAAAATCAATTGTATTTTTTTTTTTTTTTTTTTTTTTTTTTTTTATTGTTGCATAAAACAATGTTGGATGTTTAATTTCACTGCGAAGCTAATGTAAGTTAAAGGGTTAAATGATAATATGTGTTTAGTAAAATGCATGGACTGAAAATTATTTGATAATAATTATGCTTTGCAGCTCAAGAAGTTAGATGTGATCATCTGCAGATAAAACTATTTTAATCAGTAATTGAGACATTTTATAGCTAAATTACACTACGCGGCAAAGAAAAAAAAAAAAAAAGTTTCGAGATCTCACACCATTTTTGCTAATTCTTATGTGACCTCCTGAATCCGAATATGACTCCCATTTTGCCCAGTCATCCACCGTTTTCTAGCTACACCACCCCCTCCCTCAATTTATTACCATGTCCGATAATTTTATGACCATGAATGTAATTTGAAGAATGAAAAATAATTAATTTAACACCTGAAAACGAAAAAATATAAAGTTAAAAAAATAACATTAAACATATTTAAAAAATAAAAGTTATGTAATGCATAATTTCAGTGGCAAATCCTCCCTCCCCCCTCACCCCCCACAAAAAAAAAAAAATCGCTTGTAGTCCATGTATTAGAATTTTCCAATGCTGTAGCCCCTCAGAAGATATTTAACGATTAAGATAATCCCCCCCCCCTCCTAAAAATCAAATTTAGAGCCATACAATCACCGAAAAATGATAAAAATAGGGGGTCATTCCTAAAACACGATGGGTTATAGGTCAAAATGGTCGTCCTATTTGGATTCAGAAGGTCATTTTACATAATGTATTTTACAATATGCTGAAGTTATGTCAGAGGCAATTTTCATGCCGAGCAGTGTTATTCATTATTTAATACAAAACTGCTGTGGTAATAAAATTAATAAATGACAAATAAATTTCCATGATTATAATAACATATATTTGATTTTGTTTTCCACGGAAGAAAGAAATAAAATATTTTCACCCGCGCGTTTGTTAGAAGTATGTATGTTAAACATAATATTTTAGTATTTTAATTTCTTTTTCTATTTTACTGAATAACTGTTTTTATTTATTTATTAAAAAAAATAATATTTCTTTATAGAATTTTAGAATTTTAACAAACAATGGATTAATTATATGGCTTTCTCTTTGCATCGCCCCAATCCTTTATTTAAATTTATATTATTTAATAGATTTAAAATGCATGATGATTGGATTACTCTATATCTGTGAATGGGAAAAAAATAAAATTTTGATGGAAGTCACACTGATTCACTTTAATATAAATTCATTTAAAAAATAAAGAATGGAGGAAAAAAATACAAAGAAAGACTATTTTTTCTATTGAAAGCAATTTGTGTATTTTACTTCTAAAGGTAGCTGATTATATATAATTCTATATTATACATTTAAATTTTAAAAGTACTTTTGTAATTAAACTGTAGAACTAACAAAGTGTAATCGTTTTTATTTAAAATGAATTAAACTAATATGAAGCAATTTTATTTAAAATATTGTGTGTAAGACATTAATTTGGACGGGGGCGGGGAGACACTGGGCTTTTCATACTGCTGAGTCTCGAGTAAGCCCTGCAATTAATCTTCGTTTTAATATTACGGAAAAACACTGGAGATAAAATAACATTTATCTAAAGCATTTCATGCAATGCAATAACATATTTTCCAAAGGAATATATATTCAATATTAGAGGTTCTTATGATGGTCTACCGTGCATCCAAAAAATACAAAAAAAAAAAAAAAAAATCAAAATGGACAAATTTCCGTTTAAGATAATCTCCAAATCATAAGGGATTCATCTGATAATTTAGTAATCTGTTTTAACATTTTATAGATTATATGTATTTCTATTCTTTAAAAAAAAAAAAAAAAAAAAAAAAGAAGAAGAAGAAGAAGAATGGAAGAAAATAGCATTTGCTTGTATGTATTATTAGTTTTCTTTCTTTCCTTCCTCTTTTCTCTTTCCTCCCCTCCCCCCTCCCCCACTGTTTTCATGCTTCTTGGATGAGTATGATCCTATACATTATTCTAATATCTTGACAGTATGAATGACTACCGTGCATTCCAAAAGACGATCCATTTATGATTATGATCTGATCATCATTCAGTATAACTTAACAGAGTTGATAATATTAAAAAATATAATATATCTAAAGGATTTAATTTATATAAGTTTGGTTTATAAATATCAAAAACACTAAAGTAATAATTTGTTTTCACGAAATATAATTGAAATATATAAATTAATATAGTCTAGTATAAAGAATATTATGGACAGTTTTGACAAGCATTATTGTTCACTATTATGTATGGCTATTTTAATTTATGCCCGCTTAATTTTAATTTTTTAAAATAATTTTTTCTAAATTTATTTACGGTAAATACTATCTACATTTTTACTTTTTACTTTCTTTTATCCATATGTATGGTAGATAAAGTTTTGCTTTTCGGTCAACTTTTCGAAATTGTGTTTTTGTTATATTTACACGTTATGAAGTTCCTTGAATCAGAAAAAACATGTTTTTCGCCTATTTTAAATTGTTTTTAATGAACATTTATTTTACAGTATTCGTTATTTTATTCTTTAACGTACAATCTGTCATTATGGTAATGAATTTCGGGTAAGAGAAAGTTATGTGATTGCCACACTAGAATATTTCTTTTTTACCATATAGTCCTGCATTTTCCTCTTTATCTCTACTTAAATTTACACAAATATGATAGAAAAATTGTTTGCGGTCAAATTTTTTAACTTACGTTTTCTCTAGAAATATGCAGTCCCTTCCCCCACTCCCGTGAATTCAAATTTATTTCCAGTCAATTCTCTTTATAAATAAAATTATAAAGATCATTTTTTGATCATTTTTCCACCATAGTTATAACAAATTATATATTTGAAGCTTTACTGTTTTTAAACTATGCTTAGGACTATGCAAAAGCAATCTGTCTAAAACTAAAGCTATAGGAAAGATTTTAAGAGCTACCTTTCTTCCTTTTTTAATTCTAATAAATATAAATGTTCTAAATTTATTTAGGTTTATTTATTTAAATATATATATATGTATATATATATATATATATATATATATATATAGCTTCTTTAACTTAGTTCTCATTTTATTCAATGTTAAAGTATGAGTAGCAGATTATTTAGTACTGTGAAAAGGATGTTGTATAATTATAAAAGTATTCTAAAATATGCCATCTGAACTGCAGAATTTAAATGTAGTAATTTTATTTCACCCTTTTATATGTATGTTCTAAAAAAAAAGTAGTTTTTTTACTTTCTCTTACCCATAAGGTAGAGAAAGTATTGTTTTTGGGTCAACGCGAGATTTTGTTATATTTACACGTTTTGAGGTCCACTGAATACGAAAATCATGTTTTTAGCAAATGGTCTGTGTGTCTGTCTGTGTGTCTGTCTGTTATCAGCATATCTCAAAAACAAATTATGGCAGAAAGTTCAAACTTGGTATTCTAAATGTGTATCATATAGGGATGCTACAGTAAGCTTTTCGTTAAGATCAAACAAATGGTTCGTGTACAGGGACAATCAAGAGAATTCTAATACATTACGTCTATGGGGGAAATTGCAGGTAAGTAGAGTTTAACGTCTATAGACTGCACTAAACCAAATAAAACGAATATATATTTTTTGTAATAGAGATAGTTAACTGGGAAAAAAAAATGTGTATGTAGGAGCCTCGCCTCCCCTCCCCCCCTGGGGGGGAAGTCCCCCCTCGAGGGGAGTAAATTTTCATGATGGGTATCTTTCAGAAGAGCTCGTCAATACCTTTAAAACGAATGGTTGAACCATCGATCTGCGATAATTTAAAACAAAGTTATCGATTTTTTTCACTTTTAACGAAAAAAAAAACTGAATTTTTTTTTTTTTTTTTTTTTTTTTTTTTTTTTTTTTTTTTTAAATATTGAGAATAAAATGGACTTTTTTTTGGATATTTAGTGTTACACTACTTCTCTAATATGGAAATCGTCTGCATTATCATAAAAGATAATTTTTTCATATAATCATTTTAATAAATAATTTTTTAAAAAGAGAATTATTTTTTAATAACCGAATTAAACTTTATATAAATCTAGGTGCATTCATGAAACGGGGGGTTGAGGGGGCGGTAGCCCCCCTCACACAGAATTAATTATCATATGAAACTCTTCCGAAGCCTAATTTGATTTGTTTAACATAGGTTTACATAACATGGTTATCTTACCTCTTAATCTCCAACATATATTTATAGTATTAAATTTCAGGGTAAGAGAAAGTCGTGTGAGTGACACACCAGATTATTTTTAATAAAAAAATTAAAGTGTTAAAAAATGTCATCATGAAGTATGTATATATATATATATATATATATATATATATATATATATATATATATTGAGCTTTTTTAACTTAGTTCTGATTTCATTCAATGTTAGAGAATGAGTCGCAGATTATTTAGTACTGTGAGAAGGATGTTGTATAATTATAAAAGTATTCAAAATATGCCATCTGAACTGCAGAATTTAGATGTAGTAAGTTTATTCCGCCTTTTATATATATATGTACTAAAAATATAGTAGTTTTTTTTTTTTTTTTTTTTTTAAATAAAAAATTAAAGTGCTAAAAAACGTCATCATGAAATATTAATTTATTTTAATAAATGAATTATAATTAAAAGTACAATAACAAACAGTCATAAATTGATATCACAGGATATCTGATCCTAACAATTGGAAAAATAAATATCCATTGCGCAAATAATAGTAATCAATATAGTTTACTTGATAAAAGTTTATATTTCATTTATTTATTTATTTTTTTTTTAATTATTATTCAAAGAAAGTATTTTATAAAGTGTTCTAAAACTCTAATAGTGAGATATTTTGAATCAAAGCTACTCAAAAATTGCGTGAAAAATATGAAAAAATGTAGTCATTCACTTATTGCTTTATAATATAACTCATCCCTTCAATATTATTCAGGCCAAAAAATTTATGTGTATCAAATTTACAAATTTATTAAAAACAAAATAACATGGTGCGACATTCACACTAATTTCCCTTACCCTGCATTTGTATAAAAAGAGATCATTATATTTCATCTATCTATCTAATTTTTCATCTCTATCCTCTTCATATATATACAGTATACTAAAAAAAAAAAAAAAAAAAAAAAAAATCCGCACACTTCTTGACCAAAAACTGTACATTTTTTTCAATTTTGTGGATTTCCGTTTTTTTTTTTCCCCATACAATTCTGAATTAGAGTTTTTATGATATAATGATTATTTTAAAATAATAGTGATATAAGTAAGTATGTAAAATAATAATAATAATAATAAGCAATTAAAGATTAAAAAATATACGAAGTTTTATATTGCATAATGTTTTTTCAATTAAAAAATAATTTTTTTTTTTTTTTTATTATATAAGATACAAAATTTAAGTATAAAAACATTTGATATAATTGACATGTGCATTATAATATATATATATATATATCACTATGTTTAGAAATATAAATAAAACTTTTTTTTTTTTCAGTCTTTGAATAGTTATTATTATTAATTTATTTCAAACATAAATGACCTAGACCTCAAATAAAATTGCCTTTATCTGTCTCATTCGGCACCTAAAATATAACTATTGAATTAAGTACTATCTCCATTTTCTTTCCCTTGGAATCTTTACTGTGAATTTTATTTGTTTATATTGATTGTAATGTGCGAATTTCTGGCAGTCTACTGTATATGCAGACTCCCAAAATCTTTCCTTCTTCTTCTTCTTCTTCTTCTTTTATTTATTTATTTATTTATTTTTATTGGATCTTTCTTATTTGTAATTTTTTCTATAAGCGTAAGAAGAAAGTATTTGATTCGTTTTTAATTTAATGTTAAATCTGGAATAATGTTTATTCATATTATTTCACTTCTACTAACTTCTACATTATTTAACTAACTATCTAACTACTAATTTTACTAAATTTTACTTTTGCTGTTAGTTTAAAGTTTTCAACTTCAGTTAGAGACAAATTTTAAACGATATTAATTATTTTTCTTTTTTTGCTCTCCACCTCTTATATTTATTTTTATTTATTTATTTATTTATTTTTTAAAGATTTTTTTGGCACGTTCATTTCTTGTATTAGCCTGTAGTATGCTTATTCATAATATATATTACACCGAATTATAATTTATTAAATTGCAGAATTGTAAGGCAGAAATGACTCTGGCGTCAACCATAAACAATTTCATTTTAATTATAGTATAACTTATATTTTTTAATTAAAAAAAAAAAAAAGAAGTTATATAATTATAAATGATTTTACACGGAAAATTATTAAAACAGAGCTAAATAAGTGATTTTAAATCATAAGATTACATTGTATTATTAAGATAATAGTAGCATTATTTAAATGTAAGTTTTCGCCCCTACATATAGAAAATTCAATTACACTTATGAATGTAACATTTAAATTTTATTTCCAACATGGAGAAATATTTATTTCATTTCAAAAGAAATGTTGTGAACTTGTTTAAAAGCAAAGAAGTAAAAGTTATCTTTCAACTGCAGGATTAATGTCAAAACATACATGAGTATTGTTAAAGATACAACCCCAAAGATCTGGTTGGGAATCAATTGTATTTGCTTGTAAACTATTCTTATCCGTTCAACCCACATGTCAATCAAAGAGTCTGCGAAAGGAGGGAAGTGAAATCTGGAATAAAACGGGCCTGACCACTCAGCCCTGGAAATATGTATCTAAGAAAAGACGGGTTCAACGCTTCAGAGACGAAAATCTTTATCAAGAAAAAGAAGGGCCTGACCATTTACGAGACACATTTCAAATCCGGAAAAAGACGGGCTTAACGCTTATAGGGTTAAATAAATTTCTACTGCAAAAATCATAAAGAAATTTTATGCATTGTTAATATTCTAACATAATGTTTTGTATAGAATATGATATGATTAGCCTTCAGATTTACAGGACTACACTAAAATATTCAGATACATTAATAGTTGCAATTATAATTTACCATGTGCATTTTCTTTTATGTTAAGCCTCGTATCTCTCGTAAAATTTTAAATTTACATGATATTTGTTTGGGGGTTTTCATGTAAGTTGCTCAATACTTTTGAGTTTTGGCTATTAAATTATACAAGAGAAATTTTTATAAAGCTTGTGCATACGTAGTTGAAAATTATTTAGTGAAAGTGCTCGTATTTCATAATATATTTAACATTTTCGCATTCTGATTGCTGTACGTGTGCCTAATGTAGCATACCATATTTCTTAAAAATGGATTTCCACTGAATGCCCTACGTGTTTTAATTATAAAAGGATAAATTGTTTTTGAGATTTTTTAAAGAAACCATTATATCTCCATGAATATATGAGGTAACCTCTTAAAATTTATACATATAATGAAACTATCCTCATAATCATATGCTACAACCAAAACGAGTTTAAAGCATTACCTTTTACAAGGTGATCCAAAACATTTTGGTTTTTGTTTATTTTTTTACACTGGTGCACTTTTCCTCTTCAGGACACAAATTTTGCTGAAAAATGCGAGATATAATATGTTCTTTACACTACCAAAGTTTCAAGATGATTCCTATAGTATTCTTCTAGATATTTGACAAAATTTCTTAATTCGAAAGTACCCAAATACTTATTCGTAGGTTGCATATCTCTTAAATAGAGGTCTTTAATTTGTTTTATAATTAGTTAATAGTTTACATGGTATTTTCGCAAACTCAAAAATAAAAATTATAAAAAATAAAATTAAAAACTATTAGGTGCTCAATTTTCGATACTTTTCTTTATTTTAAAAATACTTAAAATGAAGTTTAAACTGAATTTTCTTTTCAGTTTTCGTAAGTCTACTAAAAATGCATAAAATAATATTTCTTAAAAATATTACTGAGAACATATTAGCTACATCAACCGTTTATATAATTATTTATGTAATGAATTTATTTTGCGTTTGTGCTTATTCTTGAATGAAAAACTGATTTGAGTCTTGTCTTCCTGACTAGAAAACAAAAATAACAAAAATTATGTATAATTTGAAGACATATTAGTAAATGAGAATTTATCGTCTGCAATCTTTAAGAGAAAGTGTCCGGAGATGAGAGAAATCGTGTAAAGCTGTACCAGATTGTAAAAACATGAAAAAAATGGCGGCTTTGCCTTTCTCACGGTTTTGTGAGGTCTAACTGCAACAGAGACGATGTCCGGAGTGAGAGAAGTCGTGTAGAGCCGCACCAGATTCTAAAAACGTGAGAAAAATGGCGGTTTTGGCCTTTCTCACGGTTCTGTGAGGTCTAACTGCAACGTTTCCGGCTGCAATCTTTAAGAGACAGTGCCTGGAGATGAGAGAAGTCGTGTAGAGCCGCACCAGATTCTAAAAACGTGAGAAAAATAGTGGCTTTGAGCTTTCTCACGGTTTGGTGAGGTCTAACTGCAATAGAGACAATGTCCGGAGATGAGGGAAGTCGTGCAGAGCCGCACCAGATTCTAAAATCGTAAGAAAAATGGCGGCTTAGGCCTTTCTCACGGATCTGTGAGGTATAACTGCAACGTTTCCGGCAGCAATCTCTAAGAGACAGTGCCCGGAGATGAGAGAAGTCGTGTAAAGACGCACCAGATTGTAAAAACGTGAGAAAAATGGCGGCTTTGGCCTTTCTCATGGTTTGGTGAGGTCTAACTGGAATAGAGACAGTGTCCGGAGATGAGAGAAGTCGTGTAGAGCGGCACCGGATTGTAAACACGTAAGAAAAGGGTGGCTTTGGTCTTTCTCACGGTTTTGTGAGGTCTAACTGCAATAGAGACAGTGTCCGGAGATGAGGGAAGTCGTGCAGAGCCGCACCAGATTCTAAAATCGTAAGAAAAATGGCGGCTTAGGCCTTTCTCACGGATCTGTGAGGTATAACTGCAACGTTTCCGGCAGCAATCTCTAAGAGACAGTGCCCGGAGATGAGAGAAGTCGTGTAAAGACGCACCAGATTGTAAAAACGTGAGAAAAATGGCGGCTTTGGCCTTTCTCATGGTTTGGTGAGGTCTAACTGGAATAGAGACAGTGTCCGGAGATGAGAGAAGTCGTGTAGAGCGGCACCGGATTGTAAACACGTAAGAAAAGGGTGGCTTTGGTCTTTCTCACGGTTTTGTGAGGTCTAACTGCAATAGAGACAGTGTCCGGAGTGAGAAAAGTCGTGTAGAGCCGCACCAGTTTGTAAAAACGTGAGAAAAATGGCGGTTTTGGCATTTCTCACGGTTTTGTGAGGTCTAACTGCAATAGAGACAGTGTCCGGAGTGAGAAAAGTCGTGTAGAGCCGCACCAGATTGTAAAAGCGTGAGAAAAATGGCGGCTTTGGCCTTTCTCACGGTTCTGTGAGGTCTAACTGCAACGTTACCGGCTGCAATTTTTAAGAGACAGTGGTTGGAGATGAGAGATGTCGTGTAGAGCCGCACCAGATTGTAAACACGTGAGAAAAATGGCGACTTTGGCCTTTCTTATGGTTTGGTGAAATCTAACTGCAATAGTGACAGTGTCCGGAGTGAGATAATTCGTGTAGAGCCGCACCAGATTTTAAAAACGTGAGAAAAATGGCGGCTTTGGCCTTTCTCACGGTTCTGTGAAGTCTAACTGTAACGTTTCCGGCTGCAATCTTTAAGAGACAGTGGCTGGAGATGAGAGAAGTCGTGTAGAGCCGCACCGGATTGTAAAAACGTGAGAAAAATGGCTGTTTTGGCCTTTCTCACGGTTCTGTGAGGTCTAACTGCAACGTTTCCGGCTGCAATCTTTAAGAGATAGTGGCTGGAGATGAGAGAAGTCGTGTAGAGCCGCACCAGATTGTAAAAAGCGAAAAAAGTGGTGGCTTTGGCCTTTCTCACGGTTTTGCGAGGTCTAACTGCAACGTTTCCGGCTGCAATCTTTAAGAGACAGTGGCTGGAGATGAGAGAATTCGTGTAGAGCCGCACCAGATTGTAAACACGTGAGAAAAATGGCGGCTTTGGTCTTTCTCACGGTTTTGTGAGGTCTTTCTCACGTTTTGTTCTAACTGCAATAGAGACAGTGTCCAGAGTGAGAGAAGTCGTGTTGAGCCGCACCAGATTGTAAAAACGTGAGAAAAATGGCGGCTTTGGGCTTTCTCACGGTTTGGTGAGGTCTAACTGGAATAGAAATAGTGTCCGGAGTGAGAGAAGTCGTGTAGAGCCGCACCAGATTGTAAAAACATGAGAAAAGATGCATTCAAGAGATTGTATTCCTGAAAAAGCAACATAAAATAAATCTCTAATATTGGTAGACTCACGTTTTTATCCGTTTGTCAAAAATTGATGCTAACCCGACTCGCACCAGTTGCAGAACGCTACCTGAATAATATACTTCAGTTTCAGGTCATTCTAAAACTATGATAAGAAATCTGATGGACAGATTGACAGTCATATAGACAGACGGAAATGTGAAGTCCTAAACACATTTAAACGATATTGAAAAATGTTTTACTGGGAATTCTTATTCTTTCTTATATAAAATTTATCATTAATTACTGATTTATTCGTTAGTCATAAAACTTTTGATTAATGATTGATTCAATCATTAGTCGTAAAAATACGATTAACGATTGATTTATTCGTTAGTCATAAAAAAATATGATTAATGATTAAATTATTCGTTAGTCGTAAATTCTACGATTAACGATTAATTTAATCGTCAATCAAAACATTTGCGATTAATGATTAAATTAATCGTTAATCAAAATATTTATGATTAACGATTAATTTAATCATTAGTCAAAATATTTTTGATTAACGATTGAATTAATCATTAGTCAAAATATTTTTGATTAACGATTAATTTAATCATTAATCGTTAGTCATCGAGATGATTGAATTTTGCCCAACACTGATTGAAACCAATAAAAATTTTAATTCATAAGCTAACTCAGAAAGTTCTGCGAATTTGAATTGTTTTTTATTTTATAAGTACCATTTCTGAACTTTTTTTCCGGTGTGAAATTTAATAAATAATATTTATTGGGTGGTAGATCACGATTTATTTTTTCTAAATGTATAGACGGTCCCCTAACACATTTTTACGTGTAACTCTGTTTAGAATTGATTTAAAGTATATAAATAGGTAGGTTTTCCGAACTGCCTTGATCTGAGAAATCTGAATATGAGGTCAAAAATAGGGGTCGTCATTGAAAAAAAAATGAAATTTACACGTGTTTTAATATGTAGATGACCCCTTAAGCAAAATCTAACGACACCATTAAAAACTAGACGTTATTACAGATCGATAGGTACCAGCCGCATGTGTTTACGATAATTTACGGCGAAATTAGGTGTGTGTGTGTGTGGGGGGGGGAGTTGGGGGGCATCTGTACAAACAATATTATGTGTTTAAATATAGTTCTGCATTAATAAAACAGAAGCATATCACCACTTGAAATACATTTTCAGGTATAGTCTCATTATATTCTGGTTCTTTTGTGTAGCCGTGGAAACGAATAATGAATGACTTACATATCATTAATCTATACAGAACATGCTTTTATGCATATAAAAGAAATATGTGTTCATTTAATTTTGTTTTGTGCAGTGTATACACGTTAAACTGTATCTACCGTAAATTTTGCTCATAGACACAATGTATTTGAATTTTGTTGGATGCCCTTGTACATGAACCATTTGCTTGATCTTAACAACAACAACAACAAAAAAAAAATTGTGTAGCATCTCCATATGATACACATATAGAATATGGAGTTCGGATTCCCTGCTAATATTTATTCTTGGTATATGCTGATAACACACACAGACTGACCACTAAAAACCATATTTTCATATTCAGGGATCCACAAAACATGTAAATATAACAAAAATTTAATTTCGAATTGATGAACTAAAAAACGATACTTTCTCTGCTAGAAGTAAAAAAAAAAAAAAAAAAAAAAAAAAAAAGATGGAACTAATTCAGCATTGGTAAAGTTTTATTTAATGTGATACATTTTATTACAATGGAGGATAGAATAGATGTTATTAGTACTTAATTAACCTTACATATATAAGTGATCCACTGTCTTTGTCATTTTTCATAGTATGTCTGCATATAATGTTTTTATTGCAACTTTAAAAACATGTCTTATTCCTCCCTCATATAAGGATGGGATGGGACAGATTTATAACTATGTTAATTGGCTTATAAAACTAATATTTTAATAATTACCATCAAATTTATATTTTAAAACATGCAAAAATTTTTTCAATTTGTTTCTCTGAAACTTACAGTGTTGCACCAGTAAACGTAAGTTTGTAAGAGATATTTTTCTAAAAACTGCCCCATCCCTCCCTACTCTCCCCTAATGTTTGTAACCACCCTGTATCGTTAATTGAATGAAATGATATGTAACTTTAGGCATGTTAATATAGACCCAGTTCAATTTGTGGATGAAGTTGTGTGACGAGACGATACCATATTAAATAATGGATACGTAAGCATTTATTTTTAAAACTTCAAAACAAATCAATATGTTTTTTTATGTTCAATACACGGATTTTTTACTGAAAATGATTCCCACTTTCAGGTAAGTTGTAAAAACTCTTTTAAATCAATGTACTGCAATTGGGATACAAATATCTTATGAAATACGAACATTTTTATGAAAAGCGTTTTCAAAGTGCATGCGCGAAAGATAACATTTTTTTTATTGCATAGGTTGAAAGCTAGATATATTCAGCAACTTTTGTCAAAAATTCATTTAAATAGAGTACAATCTAAGCGAATTATACGAAAAAGAACAGGCTAGATATTAGATATTTTCCAAGAGTTGAAATTTCTTTAGCGGTTTTCACATGCCTCGTAAATAATTTAAAGATCCAGTTATTTTAACCACTTAGCAAAAGTTCTTTTTTTCTGAAAAACCCTTTATAGGCTTATAACTCTAACATATTTTTGTTTATTTACTAAGATTTATGAGATTATAAGGGGTTTTTAACAAAAACAAAACAAAACAAAAAAAAAAACTTTTGCTATAAGTCGTTAAAATAACTGGATCTTTAAATTAATTAAGCGGCATGTGAAAAACCTCTTAAAAAATTTTAACTTTTAGAAAATATCTGAAATCTACCTCGGTCTTTTACATATAATTTGCTTAATTTTTACTCTGTTCAAATGCACTTTTGATAAAAGTTGTCCAATATATCCAGCTTTTAACATGCATGCATATTTTTTTCTTTTATCTTTCGCATATGCGCAGTGAAAATAATTTTCATAAAAATGTTCATATTTCTTGATATATTTGTATTCCGATTGCATTATATTGTTTTAAAAGTGTTTTTCAAACTAATCTGAAAGTAGGAAACATTTTCGTTAAAAACTCTGTGTATTATAAAAAATCTGCTGGTTTTCGTTCTTTCTTTTTTTAAATTTAAAATAAATGCTTATATCACCGTTATTTATTATGCTATCGTCACACAAATTCATCCACAAATGAAACTGGGTCTGTATTAATATATCCTAAAGTTACTGTTCATTTCGTTCATTTAACGATACAGGGTGATCACAAATATAATTGATTTTGCTCAATTTGTTACCAGCTTCCGAAGTGTTGTGTTAAATCAATTCTCCCTGGAAAACATGAGTAAGATCCAGTTTTTTAAAAAACCAATGTTTGAAACAATTTCATCGAGAGATAAATTTCTATATTGAGAAAAAATTGATCTTTTGCAAAACTTGCTAAACTTTGGATCATGTATATTTGATGTTTGATAACTTTGGTTAACAAATTAAAAATTAATATTTACGTTCGCCTTTTTGAAGGGAAAATACCTTTCAACGATTATCGTGGTTAAAGAATCACACTGTTGTAATGAAATATTATTAGATCCATTATTCATTATTTTTCATTATAGTTATTAAGTATCAGTCATAAATTTTACAACATTCTATTGTTAATTTCTGTATGAAAATATTAAAATTAATGTATATTGTTCCGAATCTTAACTCTGCCCATTATCTAAAAATGTACACACATACATGGTTCATACATTCACAAATATACATACATAGAGGTCAAGACTCACGGTCACCACTCGCCACGTGGCGACTTAATTTGAAAAAGTGGCGATCAAAAAAACATTGGTATGATCGCCATTTTTTTCCTCGAATTCGCGAAAATATTTCTTCCGTTAAAAAAAAAAAAATCGCGGATACCGTTCGTTTAAAAAAAGAAATCCCATTAACGATCGGCGATTGTTAATCGGATTTCGATGATGATCGCGCCTTCCGATTTCCAATCTTTTTGCATCCACGACATAAATGTCAATATTCATTTAAAACTTTCTTTATGATATTCTAGATCCTAGAAAGAAATAGAATTGATAAATATTTCTTGTTTGTGTAATTATTTTTTGCCTCTCTCCCCCTTTTCTTATTTCCAACTAGCAATCGCCGATCTAATGTTCTGAAGTTGTTTCTGAGTCTTTCTTCATCCATAATATAAATGGCAATATTCATTTTAAACATGCTTTATTAGATTCTAGAATTAAAATTGAGAATTTAGTATTTCTTATTTATGTAATTATTTTTAACCCCCCCCCCCTTTCCGCATTTCTAGATACTGATAAATGATCAATTCTAGAAACAAAGCAACAGAAGTGCTTAATATTTTTCACATACATAATTATTTTTAAACTTAACTTGATGAATATATTTATTTTTTCTCAACTAAATTATATATTTATATTTAATATCTATGACAAATGTGTAAACAGGGGAGTGGGGGATGAAAAATAGATTTTTAGGTACAAAAAATTTTTCTGAATTAGTTTAAGAAAATTAATGCTCAGTTGATTTCATACATGTTTAAAACTGAACTGATAATCAAATACTATATAGATATATATATTTTAATGTATGAGTAATGTACATACGTAAAAATTTTATTCTATCTATGTTTGAAAATTTTGTTTTTCTGATGGTATGAAATTTTTATAAGGATTTATGTGGATATAAAAGTAACTGCAGTTATATTAAAGAATTTTTTTGTGTTAATGAAATAATCCTGAAAATATTTAAAGTAGTTAAAAGCTATATATAACTGTTTAGATAGTCAATCTATTGAAAGTGATGCTAATAATGTCCAATCAATCATGTTTACAGAAAATTTTCAGCAAATTTATAATTTTAGCAATCACATGCCAGCTAATAAAAATGTACTTCTGATAATAGGCTAGTACAGATTCTTTGCCTCCCCACCCCCTCCTCAGACTCAAAATAATTTCATTTTCCTCTCATTCTGATCATAATTATTTTTCATTTGCTGATGGAAATGCCAGACTAGACGAAATTTATTAAATGAATCAAATTTTTGTATTTTTTTTGGAATGGGACATATATAAATATTCTTGTAAAACACAAATTTTGTATGAGAAGTCACATTGTCAGATCATATCATCATTATAGCCTGCTGTTTTTCCTTAGCAAAATGCATGTATTAATATTAAACAATGAAAGTCCATATATTTTCCCTCATTACTAAAACTTTGAATTTGAAAGTCATCTTTCTAAGTACTATAGTTATTAATAGCATTTAAAGAAAGCTGGATTAAATGCTATTAACTACATGCTTATAGAACTCGCTCTTAAAACGCTAACAAGAATAAAATCATAAGCATTCAGTGGAAGTTCAAACGAGGTCATATCTTCCCTCAAAAACTCCTTTCATTTCAGATATTGAAAATTTTAAACTATAGAAATGCGTAAGTTAAAAAAAAATTAATACCTTTTTTTTTTTTTTTTCTGTTGGCAGAAATACACACATATATTATATCTACATGTTTATTGTATTATTAAAATACAATAAAGAGCACTACTTCTTAATTTAATTTTCTGACCATATCATTTGTGTTTTTATGCACACACACATATATATATTATCCCGGAAAAAAGGGCACCGGAAAAAAGGGCACGGAAAAAAGGGCACCGGAAAAAAGGGCACCCGGAAAAAAGGGCACTGGAAAAAAGGGGCACCGGAAAAAAGGGCACCCGGAAAAAAGGGCACCGGAAAAAAGGGCACTTTTTCAATTCGCAAATCGCAAAATAATAAATATCAAATAATGATATATAAAAATGGCTTTCACATTACACATTTAGAAATTTCAATTGATTTGGTACAACATTAATTTAGTATATACCTCGGAGAAGATGGGGGGAGGGTGGCAGGAGCAGATCGAAAGAAACCAATTGTTTTTACATAAACTCTTACCGATTTTAATGAAACTTTGTATAATCACGTACAATTTGTGAAAAAATTACTGTAAGTGTCAGGCAAACTTTAGGGGTGGGGGGGTTAAAGAGGGGGGTGCAGAGGAAAATAAAATTATCTTTTGTATCACAGTTTTACCTACTTTAATGATATATTCTATAACTATCACTAACTTTTTATGAAGATCACAGTGAGTGTATTATACACCTGGGGGAAGGAAGGGGGGGCAGATAAAAATAAAATATATTCTTCTTTAAATTACTCTATTATTGATTAAAAATATTTTTGTACAATCACGTATAATTTATTAAAAATTTACAGTAAGTGTCAGACATACTTAGTGGAGGGGGGGGGTGTAAACAAGGGGGGGGGGGGAGAGGAAAATAAAGTGATTCTTTATATCACCATTTTAGCGATTTTAATGATATATTCTATAACTACCACTTAATTTTCATGAAGATTACAATGAGTGCATTATATACTTGGGGGGGGGGGGCAAGGGGTTACCGATAGAAATAAAATATATTATTCTTTAAACTACACTATTATCGAGTTAAACAAAAACTTTGTATAATAGAATACAATTTGTGAAAAAAATCACAGTAAGGTCAGACATACTTGACTAATATTTTTTACTTTTATCTGCGCTTCCCCCCCCCCCCACTTAGATGTGTAATACAGTCATTGTGATCTTCATAAAAAGTAAGTGATAGTTATAGAATATATCATTAAATCGATAAAATGGTGATATAAAAAAAATCATTTTACTTTCCTCTGCCCCCCTCCCTCTTTAACCCCCCCCCCCCTGAAGTATGTCTGACACTTAGTGTGATTTTTTTCACAAATTGTATGTTATTATAAAAAGTTTTTGTTTAAATCTATAATAGGGTAGTTTAAAGGAAAATATATTTTATTTCCATCTAACACTCTTGCCTCCCCCCCCCCTAGTATATAATAGACTTATTGTAATCTTAATAAAAATTAAGTGGTAGTTATAGAATATATTATTAAAATCGCTAAAATGGTAATATAAAAATTCAATTTATTTTCCTCTGCCCCCTCCTAACCCCCCCCCTCCAAGTATGTTTGATACTTATTGTAATTTTTTCATAAATTATGCGTGATTAGACAATTTTTTTTAATCGATAATAGGATAGTTTAAAGAAGAATATATTTTATTTTCATCTGCTCCCCCTTGCCCCCCCCCAGATATATTATACACTCACTGTTATCTTCATAAAAATTAAGTGATAGTGTGCTGGAGTGAAGGTTACAAACATTCCAAGAGGTCAGGGGTCGTGTGACCAGACAGAACGGAGCCATGAGAAGCCGTCTGAGCGACAGATGCTTTGTGTGAAAAAATTTTATATTTCTATGGAAGCGGTGACATCAATAGTTTCCGATTTCACGCATGGCCTTTTGTTGCTACCGACATTTCTCAGAGTTTCGGGTAGACCAAGATTGGCCGAAAATGATGTCACGGGTAGAGTGATATCACGATCAACGAATCAGTGCTTCGTGTGGGGTATTCCCCTCCCCCTCCGAAGGTGTGCTCGGAAGGAAGGTACTCAAAAAAAAGTTAGAGAGACTTGGTGCTAAAAATGTGTAGCATGTTTTTGAAGTATGCTCGGAGGCGAGCATTTTGTAATAATTTTTAATTTATTTTGAATTTCAACTTTTTTTGTTAAGTTTTGAATAAAAATAGCAAAAATCATCACTGGACTCATGCTTGCGTATTCCGTTCTTCGAGGCGTACTCCCAAAAATCACCACAATAGTTATAAAATGTATCATTAATTCGGTAAAATGGTGATATAAAAAAATCATTTTGTTTTCCTCTGCCCTTCCCCCTCTTTAAAGCCTGCCCCCCCCCCCCAAAAAAAAAAAAAAATGCCTGACATTTACTGTAATTTTTTCACAAATTATACGTGATTATACGGTTTTTTGAATCGATAAAAGTGTAGTTTAAAGAAGAATGAAATCTATTTCCATATCCCCCCCCCTTGTCCCCCCTCCCAGTATATAATGCACTCATTGTGATCTTCATAAGAAGTAAGTGATAATTATAGAATATATCATTAAATCGGTAAAACGGTGCTATAAAAGATAATTTTATTTTCTTCTGCCCCCCCCCCCCTCTTTAACCCCCCCCCCCAAGTTTGCCTGCCACTTACTGTCATTTTTTTCACAAATTGCACGTGATTATACAAAGTTTCATTAAAATCGGTAAGAGTTTTTGTAAAAACAATTACTATTTTCTTTCGATCTGCTCCTTCCCCCCTCCCCCCTCTTCTCCGAGATATATACTAAATGAATGTTGTACCAAATCAATTGAAATTTCTAAAAATGTAGTTTGTAAGTCATTTTTTAACTTCATTATTTAAAATATTTTTTATTTTGCGTTTTGCGAATTGGAAAAGTGCCCTTTTTTCCGGTGCCCTTTTTACCGGTGCCCTTTTTTCCGGGTGCCCTTTTTTCCGGTGCCTTTTTTTCCGGGATCCGTGCAGCACTATATATATATATATAATACGTCTATGAATCCGATGTATAATGACGACAACTCATGAGTGGCCACTGAGTTCATCATGTCCAGTGGCCACTGGTCACTTCTAAAAATTTTAAGTCTTGACCTCTAACATACACATATTTACTATATGCGGTGCGGCCCGCCTGAATAAGATAGATTTTCAAGTGTTTTGTGTTGAACAGGCTAATTCTAGAACATTCTTGCATTCTTTGCAAAGAATCTCTAATCCCTTAGAGTTTCTTTGATTCTTTGCACACATGCGTTTTGTATAGGGTATAAGTGCACGATTTTAGGAAGCACTAAATTTTTTTTTTCCTTTCACAACCATGGCTTTTCGTCTTTTTCACCTGTATGAATGCGAAGCTGAATTTTTGAATTACTCATTTGCGGAAATATATTAGAACATACTTCACACACGTATAATTTTTTTTTTTTTTTTCCGGTACGAATGCAAAGATGATTTTTTTAGATGACTTAATTAAAAAAACGTTTTAGAAAAATATTCACACCCTATGGTTCTTCTGTATGGATTCGAATAAATCACTTATTGGCGAAAATCCATGAGAACATTTTTCACAGACACGACTTTTCTCCTTGTGCTGTTAAACGGCTCTTATGAGAAAATCTTTTAGAATATTCTTCACTCACATACGGTTTTTCTTCTGAATGGATGCGAAGATGATGTTTTAAACTAATCTTATTAGAAAATCTTTTAAAACATAATACAGTACCCGCCGCTTATTAAAATCATATTTGTTCTGAGCAAAAGTCATTTTGTTAAGCGGCTGGTTTTTATATCCGGCGAACGTTCCTGCACTGAAGAAAAAGGTATTTACCTGAATTTGGAAAGAAATTTCAAGAGGTACCAAATAATGGAACTAATAAACAATATTAATTAACTTTTAACAGATAATTATTTGATTGTTCCTTCAAAATAAGTGAAATAAACGCATCCCAAGTTCCGATGCGCTCTCCCTTGAGAAAAATCATCAATACTTTGCCGAAAGTTCACGATTTTTTTTTTTTAAATAAAAAATATTTTCTTTAAAGCTTCTTCCTTCTTAGTTATTTCAGAATAAGAACAAAAAATTGTCTTTTAATTAAACTTTATATATATATAATCACATGCGAATCAAATTAAATTTTTACCTTATTATCGCGCTTTGAAGAATACACTCCTTGAAATTATTACTAAGACAAATAATGGGACGTGTTTAATTTCTGTAAATGTAAAATTTTCGACAAAGAAGATAACGGAGGGATTGCTGTATTTTGTTTTCCATTTTATTTCAAAAATAAAAAATCACAGCGTAAATAAAAATTTGTTTAGTGTGCATAAATGGCATTTTTGCTGCTGAAGAAATTTTTTTGAGTTTATTAACCGGCGATGCTGATTTTATTAAGCGGCGGTTTTAAAATTAGTTTGCATTGATTTGATTCCGGTCTTTGCAATTTGATCAGATTAAGCGGCTGATTTTATTAACCAGTGAATTTATTAAGCGGCGGTTACTGTATACACACATATGGTCTTTCTCCAGTATGCACCCGAAGATGTGTCTTCAGACTGCTCTTAGCAGAAAATTCTTTAGAACATTCTTCACACACATACGGTTTTTCTCCAGTATGCACGCGAAGATGTTGTTTCAGATTACTAATGTCAGAAAATTCTTTAGAACATTCTTCACATATATATGGCTTTTCTCCTGTATGAATTCGAAGATGTTTTTTCAGGTCATCCATTCTAGAAAATCTTTTAGAACAATCTTCGCACACATATGGTTTCTCTCCAGTATGCACGCGAAGATGTTTTTTCAGATTGCCTACCCTAGAAAACATTTTACAACATTCTTCACACACATATGGTTTTTCTCCTGTATGGATGAGAAAATGATTACTTAAAATGCTCTTAGTGGAAAATCCTTTAGAACATTCTTTACACACAAATGGTTTTTCTCCTGTATGAACGCGAAGATGTCTCACTAAATTACCCTTTTCGGAAAATCCTGTAGAGCATGATTTACACACATATGGTTTTTCTCCTGTATGAATGCGAAGATGATTTCTTAAACTGCTCCTGTCATAAAATACATTAGAACATGATTTACACACATACTGTTTTTCTCCAGTATGCACGCGAAAATGCCTTTTCAGACCGCTTATTCCAGAAAATCCTTTACAACATTCTTCACACACATATCGTTTCTCTCCTGCATGAACATGAGGATGTGCCATTAAATGACTCGTATTCGTATGAGAAAATCCTTTAGAACATACTTCAAACATGAGCAATTAAATTAATTATGAAATTTATCACAAATAATTTGTGTTTCCTTTAAAGTAATCTGTAGATAAGCATCTATAGTCCTCTCAATATAGACAAAAACCAGAAAGCAAATGGGTTACTATAGTATTCCTATTTTTAAAGAAATTGCAACTTTAATAATCAGGAAAAAATTATTAACAGTAACCCCTCAACTAAGGCTCCTATATATACGAGCTGGCGCATCAGGCATTTTGTTGCCTTAGGGTTGCCACATGTACCCAGCGCGTTTCTCTGATAAACAAACGATAAATATTTTTTTTTAATCGTCTTACGTTACTTTAGAGTAACTTGTTTTATTATATTTCATAATTCTAGCTAAGTAAACTATGATATTTAAGTTTGTTTAGCAATAAACTGCTATAATCATTCAAGAAGTGAATATAAATTGATCACAAACCTTCTATTACTGTGTATTAGAGTTTTGGCGACATTTTGTAAAAGAAACAGAAACCGCCCTAACATCTTACATCCATATGATATCCTCAGAATAAAATGACATCCTGAGAATGGTGAAAAAAATGTGTTTTTAGGAATATTATTGTTGCTTAAAACCAATGTAACATTTAAAATGAGATAAAAAATACAAAAATTTAAAACTTTAAAAATATATTTTAATTAAAAACATTAAAACATAAGACAGGCGTTTCGGCTAGAACACTAGCACTCCTCAGTGTCAAACATACAAGCACAAACAACATTTACAAAAATTCATAATACATCATAGCAAGATTAAATATAGAGCATTTCCTCGTGACGTCAATAATTAAAGGGCACCCTGGTGAATGGCAAAAGAGCTAGACTTTCCCGTGCCCACCATTATTTTCAATTTACGATCCTAGTTTTATCATATGCTATTATTTTCGCTATATTTGTGGGTTTTAAAATCATTCGCCTTATTTAAAAAAAATTAATAATATTTCTTCGTTGTTTTTTCCTATCAACTCATTTTTTTATAGTAAATATGGTGACAAACTGATACACAATCGGCTGTACTTACCATGCTTGACACAGACGTTGAAATAATTTCAAAGCATGCAACGATAAAAAATATATGGACCACCAACGTCATTAGAGAGAGAAATTACACTGTTGCACCTTAAAAGTGTGGATAACATCTTTAGATTGGTAAGAATTTTTTACTTACGTACTACATTTTTGCATCTATTTTTAATTTCTTGTGTGACTCATTTACTATATCACGCAAGGCTTAATAATCATTTGTTGTGTTGTGTTTATTTCATACGAAGTACTATTTAAGTTGATTTCGTTATTTAAAATAAAAGTTGAGTAATATAGTATTTAGAAACAGAGCAGTGTTAAAAATTTCAGTAGTTCTGACAGTTTACATAATTATTAATTTTTATTTTTAATAGTGTACGTACATATATTTGACAAAAACATGGTTTGGTTTCTCTCTCTGCATAATTTTTATACTATTCTGGGTTTAAAAAAAAAAAAAAAAACATATTAACCATGCTTATATGTTAATTTATTGTTGCTTCATGTACTCGAAATTTTGAACCTTAAGTCATAATTAAAGAAAATTAAAAATGAAAAAGGGGGAAATATCCAAATTTAGCAGATAACTCTTAATGTGCGTTATATGAAAACAACGAAATGGAAATAAAAATATCAAATGAAAGTAATAAACAGATTAAATAATGAAATATAAAATCGATGAGACTGCTGAAATTTGTGACACTTTTTAAAAATTGATTGCTTATAAACTAATGCAGAAGAGAGTTAAAAGTTACATTAAAATTTAAGTAAATATATTAGCACCATCAGTGTATGTTACGATAGAAAAGTAAAATTAATCAATTTAATTTTCTTTCACTAAAATAAGTACTGATTAATTTGCATATGTAAAACTTATAAAAAGCATTTTTAAATTGTGTTTCATGTGAGAAAAATATGTTGCATAAATATTTAAGTAAAAATAATCACTATTTGGTTCAATTGTAATTTTTATCTTTTTATTTCCACTCTGCTATAGATAAACTAAAACATTAACTAAAGTTTCCTTTGTTAAAATATTTATATAGATTCATTTAAAATAAATCTTGTAAAAATATTTATAAATTATCTTTCATGTGGTTATACTAAATTACTTAAAAAAAAAATAAAAAATAAATAAACAAATAAGTTATTTTAGTGCAGTTAGATTTTTTTTTTTTTTTTTTTAACTATCATTTACCATAGATAAACTAAACATTACTGTGATTTGCTATTGCTAAAATAATTAATTTTTCAAATTGTTCTTGTTTATGAAATAACACATATCTTTTGTAAAAAATAATAAATCATTATTATAATTTTGAGAAACTAGAATTTTTCTTTACTGTTATCATAAACAAAACTACGGAAGAATTTCCCATTGCTAAAATAGTCATTTAAAGTGTCTTATGATTATTTAAAAACTAAAAACACTTTATTTTTGATATTTAATTATTATACGTGATATATTTTGTTGTATAACTGATAGCTGAAAGAAAATGCTGTATAATAAATATCTTTAATATATGTTTATTTTATTTTTTTGGTATGTGTGTGGAGGAGGGGGAGGATAAGATAAAGCTATTTAATATTTTTTTGTAATTCAATCCAAAGTTTTACTTATAAAGGTGAAGCAATCCTTAGAGTGGCTAGCTTTATGGCTCTATAGTAGTCTATATTTTCAAATAAGTCACTTTTCTATATATATGTATATATATTTTAATTTCCTCCTGCTTTTTTATTTATTTTTACTCATATTTCAAGTACTTAATTCTTTAACATTCATTGGTTTCTCTCTCCTCACTTTCAAATAAGTCACTTATCTCTCCTCAATTCAACCATGAACTCTGAAAGTCCACACTGAGGCAGCTCTCCTACAGAACTCTGAATGACCACCCTCTAAGGCACCCCTTCTGCAGAGGACAACATAACTAAAGTCAAAAGCCTGGTGAGTGTCTAAATTGTGCGGTGTGTATTAAAAAGCTGCACGATTGAAGCACTTTTCCCTGGCAATAAATGAGTGGACATCGATCACATCTAAGAAACGCTATATACAGTTAATTTTATATTTTCTTTTTCACTTAAGTTTAAATTGATTTTTTTTTTTTTTTTCTTTTTAACTGAAATTAATTTTTACTTGATTTTATATTGTTGCTTTAAATTTCTTCTATTAAATATTAATTGTCGTAAAAATGTTATTTTATTAACTTTTTGTCTTTTGTGTTAATTTGTTCAATCAGCTAATCAAATAAAACTTAATTGAATGCTAAATCATAAAATCATTTCTTTTTTACAAATTGAAGGTTATAAAATATATTTCTTACTCTAATACAATAAATTTTGTTATGTATTTAATTTCAATGTCTTGTCTTGGCATATAGTAAGTTTAATCTTCGTCTTTTTGATAATCACATCCCTGATCAAAAGATAGTTTTGTTATGACTCGCAAAGCTCAATTGTGATGACTATATTACAGAGACATACCAAAGTAAAAGGGAACTTTTTGTTTTCTCTACTACTATTTGAATATAACTGTACTTGTAATTAGATGGTAATAAACTGTATCCAAACAGTAGTGAAAAAAAAAAAAAAAGGACTTTGTGTCACTTTCTCAATTTATGTTAATTTTAATTATAAATTTAAATAACAGTTCAATGTATAAATATTTACACAACATTAAAAATGCCAATGTAAAAAATATTAAGAGCAAACTGTAGTTTTCGTACCATAGAGCAAACTGCACTAAACACGTTGGCATTTTCAATGTTATATTTCTGTTTAATATCAAGTCTTATTACATATTCTAACAGTTCAATGTGCTAAAAATGTGTTGTTCAAATTTAATAAATAAACTTTGTCAGCAGATACGATAAAAAAAAAAAAAAAAATCTTCTTGGGGAAACATTCAAAAGGTGTCGTCTTCAAAAAATATTGAAAAAAATGCATGCGATTCTACTTTTCCTAAAACACTAGAAAGGGAAAACATTATCGGCTGAAATGAATTACAGTGACCACAAAAAATTATCAAAATTAAGCATATTTGGCGATTGATTTTGAGTACTCAGTGAAGAAAGAAAACACGGTTCTGTTCGTACATGGCAATCTCGGTGCTAGCAAGCTGAACGCCTAACAGCGCTAAATCGCCAAATGGGCTTAATTTTGATAACTTTTTGTGGTCGCTGTAATTCATTTCAGCCGATATTTTTTTCACTTCCTGGTGTTTTATGAAAAGTAGAATCGCATATTTTTTTCAATATTTTTTGAAGACGACACCTTTTGAATGTTTCCTTGTTAGGTAAACATAATAGCTTTAACCCTCCATCAGGCAAAAAAAAAAAAAAAAGTTGTGAGTGCATGAAAATGCCACTTATGTCTACTTTTTTGTCTGATGAAATGTTGTATTATTATTTTTATCTAAAACAATTGGAGTATTTTTTATTTCATAATTTGTGTTTCATTACAAAGTTTTTCATGTACGGAAAAATTAACACACTTCAAAAGACAATCCTTTAAAATTTTATACTTTACAAGTGCTGCACCAAGAACTCAGTATGTGCTCGGTGTCGGTGAATACTGAGTAGGTATAAGAATTTCATTTTTAAGCCTTCTGGAAGACAAATCTTTATTAATAAATCAAACTATTAAGCAAAAAGCTTCTAGAACGGTGTTAGGTAAAACCACTCCAAAAAAAATTTCTGGACGGTGATTTTATTTTGATAAATTGCAGGATGTGTTATATTGGATTCTATTTCATTATACAAAGTAAACAGTTCACTGAGCTCTACAAAAATTGGTACATTTATTAACCAGACAAAAATCTATCTAGCGCTGTAACTTTTAAATCAATAGGATAATTAGTTTGCAAGATATTAAATAAAAACCCCATTTTCACTTCAAAATTAAAAAAGAAAGAAAAAACTTCCTTACACATGAACATTAAATTTAAATTTATACCTGTTTAAAATATCTGATAAAACTAATGTCATAATAGCTTTAAAATTTTATTTAATTTATTTATTTTTAAAATATTCATTTAAATTAATTGAATTGTCTTATAGGTTTTCCCCTTGATTTTACATCCACTTACTAAAGTAGGCACAATTTTATTAAAGAATCCCCTTGGCGACTTTTATTATCTTTTGCCAGTTTGGTGATGAATTAAAATGGCAATTGAAATTGAAAAAAAAAAAAAAAAAACTTTGCAAAAATCGCCCGAGCAACTTAGGAGCCAGTTTTCAAATTTCGTTAAGTGGTCCTATACTAAAGCTGTTCCTTAATGTCAATGCATTTTTAGGCTATTCAATTCCTATTATTAGTTCACACTTTCCCTATATCTTGTACAAATCTTGCAATCGATTTTTAACTAACTTCCCGACTAGCTAGAAATTTGAAACTTTCAGGATTGCTCAGAACACGGTGACAACACAATACTTTGAAGTCCGATTTTCGAATTTTTGATTAGTTTTCTTACAATTAATTAAAATATGAAAATAATAACATCCTAATAGCGTTTCAATAACCATTAAAATATTAGCTATAATTTAATTGTTGCCAAAAAAAATTACGAGTTAATTTTTTTTCGACATAAACATAAATACATTTAATTAAATGTGAACATTAAAAAATTATAAAAAGTTAAATTATGCATATCACAAAAATTGACGTCATTATCACTTTAAAAATTTTATGCACATTGATAAGAGCTCTATGATCCATCAGAAAATTTAAAACATGGAAAATAAAAAGTTTTTTTTTTAATCTTATAATTATTTTTATTTCATTTTTCACACACACTTTTTATTTCCTAATTCAAAATTGTTTAAAAAAAAAAAAAAAAAAAAAAAAAAAAAACTTTTTCGATAGTTTTTGTATGTAGGAATTGACTTAAAAAGTTTTCTCTTTATATTCCTTGTTTTAAAGTAACCGCATTTCTAATCAACATAATGAACCTCAAATAGTTGAATGTCATTTATATTTTCTTAACAGCTGTATATGACGGTACTTAACCATGACTTTCATTTGCTGAATATAGGGCACAATTCGCTGAATATAGAGACTCTCTTGGCGAAATTTGTGATTTTTTTTCTTTCCCATTTTTTATTCATTCTTCCAAATAAAGAAGAAATTTTTATTTCTTTATTTGAATAAAGTGTTTTAGCAATGATAACAGTTTACAGTGTTACTTTTCGAGCACTTGTTTTATTAGGCTTATTAATAAAGAAAATAAGCTTTTAAAAGATTAGCTTATTATTAAGAAGCTGTTTATAAGATTAAAAAAAAAAAAGAATAAATAAACAATCATGCTTATGTTGTTGCAAGTTGTGAATTTTTCAATGACTTTTACTCTAACTTACATTTTACAGAGAGCCAAAAATTAATCTTATAGAGAGGAATACAGCTTTCAGATTGTTTTTGTTTTTCATTCATGATCAATTATAACTTCAGAGTGATTCATAATTTGATCTATTGTAGTTAATAATTTTGAATCCATTGAATGTGGGGTTCGAACTCAGGACTAGCTTGTCAGCCTGGCAGTTCAGAGATTTTTCTGAAACTTACATGAATGTGAGCTAGGACTCTTTATAAAGAGACCCACGGAATGGCCACCACCCAGGCTTAGGGTCCTCTCTTAGTCAATTTATGTTAAACAACACAACACCCTCCATTATATGTGATATGTGGGGGGGGGGGGGTGATCTTTTAAGGATTTTCTTTAATGTAATCTTGTGTACAAATGTGAGTAATTCAGAAAATTGTGAAGTTTAAATTGACATGAGTAGTATACCGGGGTAACCGGTAGGCGGAAGTGGCGTCATCGAGGGGGGACAGGAAGTGACGTCACGAGTGGAGTTGAGTTGTTTTTCTCCTGTTGGTAGAGTTGAGTTGTTTTCCTGCTGCTGGTGGAGTTGAGTTGTTGGTTTTGGTTTCGGTTTCTCGTCAAAGATGACGAGGGTACTTTGATGGGTTGGTTGGTTGATTGATTCTTGTCAAAGGCGACGAGGGCTGGGTGGGTTGATTGGTTCACACTTTTTTTTATTTTGGTGGGGGGCAACACCGAATTATTTTTTTTAGAATGGCAACGCTACTTAGTTTCGGAATCGGGACTTGTAAAATTTTTTAGAGTTTCAGAATCTGGACTTGTTAAAAATGGAGGATACTGCGAAACGTGACGTCATTGGCCGGCATCTTGTTTTTTCATGTTGCAACTTGAGATCTGCACGCTCTGGACGCATTGAGATTATTTTATAATTAAGAACATTTTTAATTAAGGATCTAATGAATTCATTAATTTCACTTTGATCTCACCGCTAGAGGAGCGAATTACGTTGCTGTTGTGACGTCACCTTCCATGTCCGAACTTGAAAGCTGCAACCCCCGAACGCGCGTTAGCGGATTATTTTGTAATTAAGAATATTTTAATTAAGACTTTAATTAGTGTTTAATGAAGAGGAAATTAATCACGTGACTTCTTTAAGTTTACCGAAACGCCCCACTAGTTTCGGAATGGGACTTGTAATATTTTGAACGGGATCTAACGCCTAGCACTTGACGCTGGTGTATTAATTTGGTATATTTTAATTAAGGATTTAATGAATCAATTTCGCTTTCATCTGACCGCTAGAATAGGGAATATGTGGCGGCCATATTGCACCGTGACGTCACGATCCACGTGTTGCATATTCAGGCTACAGCTTGAACGAGGGGGAAGTAGGGGTGGTTTGTGACGATTTTTCTTTCGTGGGAGGGGTCATAATTTACTGACCAATCCCCAACTTAGAAGACGGTGACCTCTCTTTCCCTGACCAAGGTATCTCTTTTTGCCAAATATAACAGAGTTTTTAAGAGTGGCAACGCAGATTTATAAAAATAATTTTGCAAATCAGTTTTGGCATCGGCAGTGTTTATCAATCGCTCACATTGTTTTAGAGAGTGTTGGTGCATATTTTATTAGCGTTTACAATTTACTTGTGCTTTATTATATATTCTTTTCCTGTTACATGAGATGGATAATATGGATGACTCTGACTGGGTAAGTAATTGTATTCATTCATTTTTATTTTTATATTTTTAGCTTTTATTAAATACATAATTGGTTATAAAAATTAATAATGTGCACGTGTTTCTGTCACGTGTGAATTTTAATTTAGGGATATTCTTTATATGTTTTTTTAAATATGTTTCTGCTTTGAAATACATTGTTTTTTTAATATCATTCTTTTGAAAAAATAAAATATTTTATGTATTAATCATAAGAATCTAATAGTCATGTACTTAATAATTCTGATTTGGACTAGCTATGATTTATTTACTAATAGAATTTGTTTTTTATAATAGTTTATTTTTTACTTCCACGTGGTTTTAGATTGCTTGCACGTAATTGTAAAGGATTATATTTTTTTAAAAACAAGTCTATTTTTGTTATTATAAGTATTTTTTTTATTTAGTTTCCTAGGGCGTTCTCGAAAGTGCATAATTACGATCCTTTTGATGATGAAAATTTTCAAGATTCTGTTATTCCAGTGAACGATTCGGATGACGATGTAAGATATTTATCTATTTTTTATTTAATATTTAAGTGTATTTTTCATTTGAATTATTATCGAATCGTATGAATATTTTATTTTAATAATTTTTTTCTTAAATTTATTTTTAATTTTATAGTGTTTGAGCGAGACTTCACAAATTTTTTTAGAAAATCCCTTGCCTTTACCGTTATATTATCGTATTGGGTCGGGGTTTACCGTAAGTATTTCTTTTATTTAATTTAGTAATAAGTTATAATTTTATTTACGAATATGATTATTTATTTATGCAATTGTTATTATTTAGAATCGACCAGGCCCTTCTTCTGCCGCTGGACCTGTTTTTGTAGCCAATGCTGACATGCGTGACATTGATGTAAGAAAGAATTATGATATATTTAATATATTTTTTATGCATTATTTGTAGTTATAAATAATTCTGTTTTATTTATATGAACTGTGTTTCTTTTAGGTTGATAGAGCCATTGTTTTGGAAGAATCCTCGCGGCGCCACAACAAAAAATATGATGCGAATGAAATTACATATCGAGCACGAGTGGATGTTGAACAACTTCCAGATAACGTTAAAGAACAACCCTTGAAAGCATCTGTAAATATTATTCGCAGAATGATACAATTAATTCTTCAATCTGCTACTCAAAATTTAAATTCGACCGACTTGATAAGGGTCTGTATTTCTGCCGAAGGACTGGATAAACCAATTTCCACCCATGTAACGAAAGTTTCCGAAATGTCTGTTGAGAAGGTTCTTGACTGTATTTTGAAAGTACTACAATCGAAAGAAGAGATTCGTCTTGATTGTGGGTTGACAATCGATGTCATAACAGTGAAGTTACAAGTCGGCGTCGGCGGTAACCGTAAAGTTGTAAACATTTCTTTTGATAGATTAAAAAAACAATCTATTTTATCCATCCAGAATGATGAAGAAGGATTGTGTTGTGCGAAAGCAATTTTATTTGCAATAGCACATGCAACAAATGACAAGAAATCAAAAAATTCACTAAAAGACAAACGTCGTCCAACGTTATTAAATAGAGCCCGACAACTGCATTTTGATGCAAGTGTTCCTTTAGGTCCATGTACAGTAAGAGAGATTCAAATGTTTGAAGCTCATTTGAATGTACAGATTGTCATTGTCTCATCAGATAATTTAAATAAGGTATGTTTATTTCTTTAAATATCTTCTAAATTTTTAATGTACATATAATTTTTATGTATTAATTTATGTTTTTTATATTGCAGGTTTCTTACAAAAGGACGAGAGAGGCCATTGCGGATAAACTTATGGCATCACGATGAACACTATGACGTCATAAAAAGTATGAAAGGTTTTTATGGAAGCGACAATTATTGCCTTATTTGTGAAAAACCTTATAAACGGATCGAAGATCACAGATGTGAAAATTCCTGTCATGTATGCTACGACAAAAACTGTGTACAAGAAACACCAAAGCGCTGTAATGGTTGCAACAGATTATGCAGGTCTGATTATTGTTATGATAAACATAAAGAAAAAACAGGAAATATGCAGTTTTCAATTTGTGATCGGGTATGCAAAATTAATTATATTTATTTTTAATATTTTTTAATGCATTTCTTTTTATTATTATTTTGCTTATATGAATTTTTTTACAGGTTTACCAGTGTAGAATTTGCACTAAAGTCATTTCAAGGAGGGACTGCCCAATGGAACGTCACAAATGTGGAACCACCCGATGTCCCTCTTGTAAAATGTTTGTGGTTACATCCGAACACAAATGTTTCCTAAAAAAAGAAGCTCCAAAGAAATCGTCAGAAAAATTTATATTCTTCGACTTTGAGACCGATCAAGAAAGTGGTGAACATGTCGTAAACCTGGCCGTTGCTCAATATTCAGATGGCACTGAATTTATTTTTACTGGTTACAAATCTCTTGATGAATTTTGATCTTGGCTTTTCACAGAGAAACACAAGGGTTTCACTGCCATCGCCCATAATATGAAAGGGTAAGAAAAGTTTATAATTTTAAAAACATTTCTACGAAATTTATTTATTTATTTATTTATTTATTTTTGTTTTCATATTAAAATAGCGTTTTCATTTTATCTTACAGTTTTGACGGACAGTTCATTCTTTCTTGGATGATTCAACAAGGAATTTCACCGGACATCATTCCCAATGATTCTAAAATTATGTACATAAATCTGAAAGCATTAGGTATAAGAATTATAGATTCTTATAATTTTTTGCCGATGGCGTTAGCCAAATTGCCAGACTGCTTTGGATTAAGAGAACTAAAAAAAGGTTATTTCCCTCATCGTTTTAATGTACGAAAAAATCAAAACTATGTGGGTCCTTTACCGGACATATCTTTTTATTGCCCAGAAATGATGTCAGATGCAGTTCGCTCAACTTTTCTTAATTGGTATGATTTGCACAAAGAGGATATATTTGATTTTAAACAGGGAATTTTAGATTATTGTAGGTAAGTATAGTGACAATTATTTAAAAATTTCTTTCCTTCTGCATTAAAGAGTATTTTATTTTATGAAATATGAAATTTATTACATGTGGGTAAATTTAACATTTTTTTCTTTTTTACATATAGATCAGACGTAGATATTTTAAGAAGGTGTTGTTTAGAATTCCGAAAACAGTTCTTAGAAATTTCTGATGTTGACCCCTTTTGGTAATGCATAATTATTTGAATCATTGTATATTATTTCTGTAATTGTCTGTAAAATGAAGTTTTAAATCTAAAAATATGTTTATTTTTATATTTTTAGTTACATTACTATTGCATCAGCATGTATGGCTGTCTTTCGGGCTAATCACATTGAAGAGAATACTATAGCTATGGTACCTGTTCATGGTTATCTTAATTCCACAAATTATAGTTTGGATTCAATAAGGTGGTTAGACTTTGTTGCTTTTAGTGAGAATATTGACATTAAACACGCTTTGAATGGTAATGGAGAGCAAAAGATATGCGGCTTTACAGTGGATGGTTTTTCAGAATCAAATAAGACAGTTTATCAATATCACGTAAGTTTTTATTTCATATTTTACTTTTGTTTTACACCTAGATAATTTGTAATTAGTTTAAATTTTATCACTTTCTATATTTTATACAGGGTTGTTTTTTTCACGGCTGTTCCAACTGTTATGACGGAGACGTTGTACATCCTCTCAAAGGTGTTAGCATGGGGACTTTAAAAGAGAAAACTGATAGTGTGACTGAAACACTTAGAAATCAAGGCTATCGAGTGGTCGAAATGTGGGAGCACGAATTTCAAAAGGAGAAGAAAACAAATGCCGATCTTCAGTCATTTCTTTTAAGTCATAATGCACACGACAGGTTGAATCCTAGAGACGCTTTTTTTGGTGGAAGAACAAATACATTAAAATTATACTGTGAAGGAGACATTAAATATGTTGACTTTACGTCTTTGTATCCGTGGGTAAGTTTTACCTCTCAATATTTTTTGTAATTTTATTTTATGTAATTTTATTTGTTGAAATTTTTATTTATTTATTTATTTTTGTTTGAATTTGATAAATAGAAATATTTTATTTTTTTTCATTTTAGGTCAATAAGTACTGTGAATATCCAGTAGGTCATCCTAAAATAATCACGAAAGATTTTGACAAAATTGAAAATTACTTCGGAATAATAAAATGTAAAGTTTTAGCACCTGAAAACCTCTACCTTCCAGTTCTACCAGTTCGTGTCAAAGGGAAATTGATGTTTCCACTCTGTCAGGTGTGTGCTGAAACAACGAACCAAGTTCAATGTCCACACTCGGATGAAGAACGTGCCATTATTGGTACTTGGGTTTCTGAAGAGCTGAAATTAGCAGTTGAAAAGGAATATCAAATATTAGAAGTAAGTCTTTTTTTTTTTTTTTCATTGATTTTATTAGAGTTTTACGATTTATAGAATAGTTTGATTTTACATGTTTATTTTTTAACCCTTCTTCTTTTTTTTTTTTTTTTTTTTTTTTTTTAATTAGATGTATGAAGTTTATCACTTTGAAGATAAATCTGATTCATTATTCCGCTCCTATATTGATAAATTCTTAAAGATCAAGCAAGAAAGCAGTGGGTGGCCGAGGGAATGCAATACTGACGAGGAAAAAGAACTCTATGTAAAAAATTATAAAGTGAGAGAAAACGTCGAATTGGATCCAGGAGAAATAAGAAAAAACGCAGGCAGACGACAGGTTGCTAAACTAGCCTTAAATAGTTTTTGGGGAAGGTAAGTTTAAATTGCTTACAAAATTACTTTTTTCTATGATCTTTGAAATTGTGCCTTTGCTAAATGCTCTTATAATTTTTTTAGGTGGGGCATGAACTGTAATAAAGGACAGTTATCCTACCTTACTTCAGTTTCTCATTTCAATAAGATGATAGGGGACAATACTAAGAAAGTAACTTATTACAATATTATTTTTAAATCATTTTATTTTTTTAAATGTTTAATGCATAATTTTATTTATTTGGATTTTTTTCTTTACAGATAAAAGACATTTACCTACCAACAGAAGAAGTTATAGCTGTTCAGTGGGAAAATATGAAGAATTTTGTTCCTCAAGACAAATGCACTAATACATTTTTAGCAGCCTGGGCCAGAATAAAATTGTACAAAGAAATGGAGAAGTTGGGAGATGCGGTATTATACCACGATATAGACTCCATCATCTACCTATCGAACTCTGTGAATGATCCACCTTTAGGAAACTTCCTGGGGGAATTTACAGATGAGCTGAATGGAGACACGATAACTACATTTGTATCTGGTAAATATGTATAACTTATAATATTTTTTTTTCTTTAAGCAGTGTATTTTTATGTATTTATGTTTAATATTTTATTTTCAGGTGGACCTAAAAATTATGCATATGAAACGAAAGGCGGAAAAAGTTGTTGTAAAGTTCGTGGGTTTACACTAAATTTTAAAAACATGCAGTTGATCAATTACGAGTCATTAAAGAATATGATATGCAATATGGATGATGGTGAAACTATAGTCGTAGAAAACCCTTCAAAGATAGTCCGTGACGCAAAACGAAAAAAAGATGTAAATAAAGTGGAAAAGAAAGTTTATAAAATCACTTATGATAAAAGAGTTCTTTTAGATGACTTCTCCACTCTACCTTATGGATTTAAGTAAGTGTAAATATTTTGTTTTATAATAAAAAAACCCATTAATCTAATTAATTTTTATTTCAAATTTAATACTTTTTTAAAAGCTTGTTTATTTTAATTTATTTCATGAATTATTTTTAATTAATTTATTTTTCTTTTATTTCTACAGAACTTTACCAACTTAATGGAAAAGAAAAAAGCCTATTTCAAGCTATAAGTCATATGGTGTTATGGTTAAAGAATGATCAATGTACATAAAAAGACTGAGTATGTTAGAAAAATACTGTGTTAAGTATGCCTTTTATAAATTTATATGATATATTGGATAAAGAATGATAAATGCTGACAATAAAAAAAAAAGTGTAGATTTGTAAATTGTTTTAAAATAAAGTTTTTTTTTTTTTTCCTTAAAAAAATCTAGTGTCTTGTCTTTATTTAAGTATTATTATTATTATTATTATTATTTTCAGTTTTACAGATATATTTATTATTTATTTTATTTTGAATGGATGTAAGTATAACCATATCTTGAATGCAGAAAAAAGATATTTTTAATCTTAATATCATAGCAATAAAAATAAATGATTTTTTATTGTTATGATATTTTTTAAAAATAAAGAAAGACTTCTAAATAATAATAACACATGTAAGAGATTGAAAACTCATTTTTTTAATTTTCAAAAAAAAAAAAAAAAAAAAAGTATTACAAATTCGTTTATTACAATTTTATCCAATTTGATTCAGACATTTTTTTCCTTTTAGGCCTAGGTTTAGCATACATAGTTTTAACACTTGTTAAATAAATACTTTTTATAAAATCTTGAGGAAAATTGTTTGTATTCAGTATTTCTTTGAATTTTTCATAAGCAGCAGGTTTTCGAATCTTATTTCTCAGTAAGAAATTGATAAGTTCTGTAACGTCTGAACGAGGAATAACACTGTTATTGTATAAAAGTTCTCTGTCTTTCGTCCAGCTAATTTTCTTTTCTTTTAAAAAATCAATTATTCGCTGGGCTATAATTTTATGTTTCACTGGGACAGATTGAAGGATTTTTCTTTCTATGTTAATAGTATTTTTAAGAGGCTCTTCGTTTTCTTCTTGAAAAGGTTTAACAGAGTTAACAGAAGGGAAAGTGACAAATTTTTGCAAAACTTGCACATACAATTTGGCTTTTTCATCCTCATTTATTTTTTTGTTTAAGATATCTGTAATCTGTTTATCTAAGTCGGATAAATGTTCTTCGGTAAATTGTTGATCTTGGTCGAATGGGATTAATCTATATTTACGAGCGAACTCCATTTATTAAGGAGCTTAATACTGATACTGCAGCTGGGATTAGAATAGAGAGAAACCCGTTTCCTTTCTGTACTAAAAGGCGTCTTTTCTTAAACAAAGGAACTTTCTTATCCCCTAATCTTCGAAGAGTTCTTTTATAGGGAATTAGTCTGCCTGTTTGACGTTTGTTGACAGGTACGTTACCTTTTAAAAGATTCAGGGCGCATTCACACACTCCTTTTATAACACTGTTTGGGCACTTTCTTAGAAATGCTGATTTATTTTTTGTCTTGCTCAATAATTTTAGATGTTCGATCGTTGACATCTTGAGCATGAATGACATTCGATAAGTATACTCTTTCTTTTATATACTCGGCATAAAAAGAAGCTTTTATTAAAGCGCAATTTTTAATATGTGGATTATGAATAGGGCATTTCAGTACCTTGCTTTCTAAGAACCTGAATTTTGGACAGTTAAAATCATTCAGATTAAAAACTTTTCGTCCGGAATATTTTTCTAAAAATTTTGATTTTTCTAAACCTTTCGTATAGACAACCTTATAAGAAATAAATAAAGATGAAAGAATGAGGTTTAAAATTGAATAGGGTAAAACTCCGCTATCCCAACGTAGTCCATGATAGTATCGAGTCAACCACGCAAACGACTCTCTATTTTTGACGGATAATTTTTCCCACGGGTAAGGAGGGAGAAAAGACCATTGGGAATGATAGCCACATTCCACGGCATAAAAAGCCAGTTCCTTGACTATAAAATCGTTTGGCGTCAACTGAAAACCTTCAAATTCTATCACAACTGTAGACATGTTACCTAGTTGAAATTTTCTGAATAAATGGCTTTTATCGAGGTTCATATGCATAATGTTTATCGTTTGGAAATATTCCTGTGCGCAGACGCAATCGCTCTAAAGTTTCAGGTCTTAAATCAATTAATAAGTAACTGAAAGGTGAAGAAGTAGCATCACTAAAAATTTGCTGAAATGCTCTTGTTTTACCAGGAAACATTTGCCTGGCTAAATGCGTTATTTGGCTTTTATCTCTAGGGTTTTTATAAAGTACCATGTAATGCGCGTTTAAATTAATATTCCGCATTTCTTTACCCTGATGGAACACATTTTGTGTGATAAAAACGATAGAAAGTTTTCGATGATGACTTCCTTTTGTAAACAGTTTGGTTAAACGCACGTCATTCGATAATTCAGACATTAAATCATCTATAATGATTAAAGCATTTACAAGGGTGCCAATATTAGAAGGTAAGCCTTCTTCGAAATGCACGTTTTTCATCGAATCAATAAGTGGCTGATAGCTTCCATAACAGTAAATAATAGAGGATGGCATAGGGTGAAAAAACTTATAATCAATTAACTTTTTTACAAAATATGTCTTTCCCGAACCAGTCGGTCCACTGATAAGACAAGTCGACGGATGAACTAACTTGAATTGCTCCATTTTTGTAAATGAAGATAAAATATGAAAATCTCGATATTTATATATTTTACACAAACCTAAACTTTATTTTCGATAAGATAACATTCACTATTTACATGTAAAATTAAAGAAAAAAACTATTCAATTTATATTTTTTAAATTTTATTTATTTTTTTAAATTCCATTTTAAATATTCAAAAGTAAACGTTTTAAAAAATGTAGAAAAGAATTAATATCTTTAGTCTGCACGAGTTTTTTCCATTAGAAAACTCAAGGATTCGAAAAGCAGTTTTAGAAACTAAAAATAATAGGATTCGTTACGTTAAAATTAATTATTATTTTGATAAAACTCAATAAAAGAATACACAGAAATATATATTTTATAAGTAAAATTTTATTTTTTAAAAATAATATTTACACCATATCTTTTTTTCACAAACTGAAAAACTCGGAAATCATTCTTCTTTCTAGATAGTACAGATACAATAGATTTCATACAAAGACCTTGGCATCGTTTTACGATAAAATAAATACAATATTGTCCACAAACATTTGAAGTTACACTTTGAAGAGTTGACTGGTTCCATTGCATTCGAGGATATTTTTTAACAAAACTTGATATGTCTTCTCCATAGCTTGTCGGGGGTAATCCAAAGGAATCAAAAAAGTCTAGAGTTTTTTCGTCTTGAATGTAGACTGCAAGCCAGTGGGATCCTTGTTCATAATGCTTATCAGTGTTGAGCACTAATGTACAGGGAAATTTTTGTATATTAGGTATTTTGTCCGAAGGAAAAACGCCAATGAAATACTTTGCAGAAACAGGATCACGAGATAAAATTTTATGTATTTGCGATGAATCCATCAGTTTCCAAAATCATAAAGAATATTCCGAGCTTTGTTGATTTCGATTAAGTTTTCAAATTCTGCATACACTAACAAAGTGATTGTTTGTGCTAAAGCTGCACCAAACTTAATTTCTAATCTTAAATTACTATGACGAATAAGATTTAGATGTGAACCGTCGCATAAATCAGGCGATAAATCAAAATGGAATAACGAATATCCTTTTGAAAATTCTGATCTTGAAAGGTACAGACCTTTGTTTTCTGTATTAGAAAATAGATTTTGATAAGCTCGAATGAATAATTTTTTTTTCAAAATTAGGTTGGAGTGGATTATGAGGAACAGGTTGACCATCAAAATAAACCCCTATGAAAGTAATATTATAATGCTTAAATTCAAAGGGAGACTTTTTATAGCTACCATTGAACGCATTGTTGTCAACACAGGCAATAACAATGCGATTTGGCATTTGCCCTGTAAAAATGTTATCTTGAACAAAACTCATATTCCCGGCAGGGATAGAATATGCTTTGCAGAGTACTCTGTTAATAGGATATTTGGCTGTTGTTTTTTCTAGACTTTTTGCATGTCCCAGGACCACACTGGGACTTACACGTACTTTACGAACAAACAAAGAGGCATGTTCCAGGGAAACTTTAAATTCAGCTTCATCTCCTAACAGACAAAATTCTGGTTTACTGCGAATAAGTTTAATTTTTACGTCTACCATATTAAGAAGAAGTCTTTCTTGGTGAAACATATCCAGGTGCAATCGTCCAATCATGTCAACCGTTGTACTAAATTTAAACAGTTCGGCTCGTTTATTAAAGCCTTCATTGGGTTCTGCATCGGCCGTATCAAAAACATTCAAACGACCCGCAGTATCTTTAAAAAATAATTCTGACGTAAGCTGAGAAGTTTTTGCATCATAACCGTGATTAAGAAACTTCTCGATCATGGCTCTGTAAGGGTAAGTATTATTACAAGATGAAACAAGTCTTTCGTTTAAGCTAATATCCACTTGAGAAAACATGGAATGCAAAAATAGATTTACCGGTCCAACTTTACTTTTAGCGTCGAGGGGTGTACCGTCATTCTTTAAAATTTTTGCTTTGACATACAACTGAGTTTGCGATAAATCAATGTATTCTTCTCCACTTCCAGAAACATTAAATTCCACAGGACCTCCATCAAAGACATTGGCAAGTGGATGAAACTCGACCCACTGACCACGTTCAATTACTGTTTGAGTCGGTGGTAAAGAAAATAATTCTAATTCTGATTTGGCACATTCAGGAGAATCTTGTAATAAAAAAGCCATGTTTTTTCGTTTATGTGGTTAGTCAAAAATATCACGTCCTTGCGTCTTCCGTGCTTTTGATGAAATGAAGCGTTTGCTAGCTTTTTGCTTCCTTTTAAGCTTTCCATGTCCAATCATTTCATCTGCTTTTTGAACTGCTTTTTTGGCTAATTTCTTCCCGCTTTCTTTTGCTCGAGTTTTCAGGGAAGATTTAAAATTTTCACCCGATAACATATCATTTGCAATCAGGGTGCCTGTTCGCAAAGCTTCTTTACCAACAGTTTTTGCACCCCTTATCAACAAAGGCATGGCACTACGAAATAGCTTGGCAAAAAATCCACCTATACCGTGTCCTCTTTGTAAAATTGTTCCTCTGTAATATGGTAAACCTTTACCATTTTGCGCTGTATAATAATCTACAAACTTTTTTGTACAACACGTATAAGGTACTAACATTTTTTTTTTCTGGTCCTTCTTTCTTGCAAACAGAAATAAAAATGAGAGTTATCATTGAAAGAATTGCTCTTTTATACGATTTGTCTCAGACGAAAATGTAAAATAACAAAAACTTTACCCCTCTCAAAAGGCACCAAATCTCCAGAGTGAAGCCGTATATCAAATTGTATCGTTTGGAAATGTTGTCGAATAACAGGCAAGTAAAACGGTCTTGAATAATGGGCATTAATAATTTCTCCGTCATTTCCCTCAACAGTTACAATTTTTAGCAGAGGCGCTTGTACATCACCTACAATTTGAGGTTCAACAAGATCACAGTACACATAAATGACAGGAAAAGAACATTTTGGATCAGCCACAAAAGGACCTTCTTGTAAACCGTTATATTCCCCCGCTTCAAACCCCAGTAAATGAGCTAAACCTTTATGCAGTATAACTTTTGATTTTTTATCTGTCTTGATTTTTACTCTCTTTGTAACTGGTTCATACTTGAAATCTATCTTATTTTTATGCGATGGTAAAGTCATTCCATTAATTAACTCTAGTATTGTTTCATAACAACCTGGGGGAACTCTCCTACCTAATAAATTTCCATCCCCCAAATCAAAACCAAATAAATTATTATCTTTTCGAACATTGAACCAAGTATGTGGATAGATGAAATCGACCAAAGCCATTCCCCATTCTCCATTCAAATTAATAGGGTTAGGCAGTTAGGTTGTAAACTGAGATATTTTATTCTGTGGGAAAAAGCTCAAAGAGCTGTCACTGATTAGTGTTATGTAGAACGACATCTTTTCAGAAATGAAAGGAAAGAACAAAAGTTTGTTCCTTTTATATCTTTTTTACATCGTCTACCCACGTATTAAATTTTTCTGGATAACCTTGAAATTTTACAAAATATTCAATTTTTCCCTTTCTTTTTCTCGTTTTTAACACTTTTTCCACAGGATAATATCCCGAATCTGTTATTTTTTGAAGTTCATCTCCATAAAAAGTACCCTCTATCTCCTCTCCGACTAAATATTTTAATTTGTACACGATGAGATTTCTATTGATAATTTTACAGATTGTAAAAATTTCTCTTGTCCAATTCTGCTCATATCCTTTCTCAAAGTGCAATTTTTCTCTGCTGATTCGAACTGTATCACCTATTTTGAATGCAGACTTTGACGTAATAGCTGTCTCGCTACCATACAATGTTTGCCAAACCTCACTCTGATTGTGTATTGTTACTGCTTCTGGTTCCATTTTAATACTACGATGCCACGTTTTATTGTAACTTTGAACTAAATCATCAATAACATCAATGTAACGTTTCGTATTCATTTCAGTAAAATATTTCCACATTTTCGTCTTTAAAGTACGGTTAAAGCGTTCTACTATCGAAGCCTTTGTTGAATTATACGTTGTGAAAAAATGGACCCCTTTATTTTTTAAATAGTTTTGAAAATTTCGGTTCTTAAATTCTCTCCCAGCGTCTGTTTGAAGCCTAATGGGGTGCCTGTCAGAAAAGATCTTTTCAAATGCTTCCACAATTGAATTAGATTTTTTATCCTTTAAAGGAATCTCCCAGGCATATTTTGATAAAACATCTATGCATGTCGATAAATATCTGAAACCATCATTGAATTTTGATAAAGACTGCATGTCTACTAAATCGGCTTGAAATTGCTCGTTCAGTCCTCCTACAATTACTCTATTTCTTGAAAATTTATGTCTTAAAGGTTTATGTAAAGTGTAGAACCTTTTTTTCTAACCATGTTTTAATCGCTTTAGATTTTACTTTTCCCTTTAGCACACGCTGCAAAATATTAACTCCCCCAAAACTTCCAGGTAAACCAGGATCACGATACAGCTGCTTCAGTTCCTTGGACATTTCCCACAACAGTTAAATTTGATGTTAATACCACGGCGTTCAAACATGAAATGAACACATATCATTTCTTTTAAATATATATATGTATATATAAATTTTTTTTTTTTTTAATTATAATTTTCTAAAATTAAACACAAACAATATTTTCTGAAATTAATAAAATGAACACAACATCAAAATAAAAACATAACACAAAATAAGATATCTAAACAAATATTTATTCAATAAAAAAAATACATATTAAAAAAAATTACAGAACAGATTCATTATCAATGTACAGTTTTTCAACATTTTTTAACAAAACACTAACATCAACGTAACCAAAAAATTCCTCTTCATTTACAATCGTATCCAAATCTGCATTTAAATTTTTATGCACAAAATCTTTGGCAATGTCATGCCAATTTAATTTGAAAAAAGCTATATCAAAATAGTCAGCAAAGTTCTCAGTGTTAGTCCTTGTCTTACAATCATGCATAAAATCCACTTCGATTGTTTCACGACACCCGAAACAATTCATCACTTCATTTATTTTAAAAGTTATAGCAGTTGTCAAGCACTTTGTCAAAGACTCAAACAATTCTGGAAATCGTATGCTATAATCCACAATTCGAAGATTTCGTTTCAATTGTTGCACTTCGTCTTGTATAAAATTGAACAAGGTATATAATACAAGACTTTTTCTTACCTTTTCCGTTACATCAGATCTACAATCCATAAGTTTTTGAAATTCTGATGCAGTAAGCACCACACTCTTAGGCACAAATTGGAAAGACATATCCTTTCGTTGAAAAAGTTCTTGAAAAATATACAAGTTCTCTCCATCTTTGCATTGTTTTGCTACACAAATGCGATTATCCACAATAATTGTTTTATCAGCTAAATCAGTTACACTGTTTATATTTGCGCACAATATTCGCCACATATCTGGAGTCAACGATAATCCATATTTGGTAGGATGTATGAAGCCTTCAGCATCAAATACATGCTTTCTAATATGCACACGTGTTTGCCCCAGAAACTCCTGCACGGATATAAAATTAACATTTCCAAGATGAATCGTATTATGAGGCAAACAATCTAGCGTATATCCTGTATTACCATTTGAATTAATTCGCACACCTGATTTAAATGTTGGTGTTCGATCCTTTTCTGTAATATCCAACGCTGCTTTATCACGCTTTGTAGAAAACATATCTCCAAACTTGGGCCACGCTCTTTTCATTTTCAAAAAATAAGCAGTAAGTCCACAAAAAACTTTGAAGCAAATCAAGAGCACAAAAATCGCCACGCAACACACACAAGAAGATATCACGAACTGATGAATATCACTGTTGCCAAAAGTTACTTACCTAATTATTTTATAGATTCGTGTTGCCATTACGGCTAAATCTTCATAAAAAAACAACTCAACTTTGAAAACGACATAAGTTTCCCTCTGTTTCCGAAAGTAAACAACTCAACACCATGACGTGTTCAACTATTGCAACTTTCGAGATCCAACATGAAAAAATGACGTCACGTCGCAAGGTGGTCGTTTCCTATTCTAGCGGTCAGATGAAAGCGAAATTGATTCATTAAATCCTTAATTAAAATATACCAAATTAATACACCAGCGTCAAGTGCTAGGCGTTAGATCCCGTTCAAAATATTACAAGTTCCATTCCGAAACTAGTGGGGCGTTTCGGTAAACTTAAAGAAGTCACGTGATTCATTTCCTTTTCATTAAACACTAATTAAAGTCTTAATTAAAATATTCTTAATTACAAAATAATCCGCTAACGCGCGTTCGGCGGTTGCAGCTTTCAAGTTCGGACATGGAAGGTGACGTCACAACAGCAACGTAATTCTCTCCTCTAGCGGTGAGATCAAAGTGAAATTAATGAATTCATTAGATCCTTAATTAAAAATGTTCTTAATTATAAAATAATCTCAATGCGTCCAGAGCGTGCAGATCTCAAGTTGCAACATGAAAAAACAAGATGGCGGCCAATGACGTCACGCTTCGCAGTATCCTCCATTTTTAACAATCCAGATTCTGAAACTCTAAAAAATTTTACAAGTCCGATTCCGAAACTAAGTAGCGTTGCGATTCTAAAAAAAATAATTTGGTGTTGCCACCCACGAAAAAAAAAAAGTGTGAACCAATCAACGCACCCAGCCCTCGTTGCCTTTGACAAGAATCAATCAACCAACGGTATACTACTGCCGTAATATACATTTGTTACCCGAAAAATGGGCAAAGGTTGTAGAAAGTAATGGAGAGTATTTTGATTAAAAATTGTGATTTGATTTGATGTTTTTTTATGAAATGAAGCAATAAAAAAACACACGAATTTATGCAAATACCTAATATATTTGTTTAATTGAACTTTTGATTAATTAATTAATTAATTAATTATTTTTTTCTACTTTTAGATTTCTTTTTCTTGAGATAATTATTTCATACTACAATTTATGTCTACTTTCTAGGGAAAAAAAATTTAAAAAATTCATACTTTTTCTTTTCTTCTTCTTTTTTTTTTTTTTTTTTTTTTTTTTTAACTTAAAAAAAAAAAAAAAAAAAAAAAAAAAAAAAAAAACTTTTTCGATATTGTTTGTTTCGATAGTGATTATTATTTATTTTATTTTCTTTCCTTTTCAAAATAAATAAATAAATAAATAAAATAAAAACGATTTTGATGAAATTCTGGCAAAAGCAGAATTTTGTTCAGAATGGAGGACTATTAGTTTTTTTTTCCCCTTTCAAATGTTATGAATTATTTAAGAAACAGAAACAGATTACTTGTGTTGCTTATCATGTTTCGCCGATTTTATTTTTAGATGAAAATTTCTTAAAACCGCCAGTGAAGCGATAAAATCGCCAGGCGGAAATGATGTCCTCAAACGAGGCAAAAAAATGGCGGTGATGCGCCGGCCTATTATTTATTTAAGGGGCTCTACTCTTACCCATAGACCTATTATAAGAGTGGACGGGACAATGGTAACCTTTTTGAGTGCAAAGATAACTCATAAAAAAGTCATGTGATTGTTGATCTGCAGAAGCCAAACTAGCCAATATTGAAATTTTCTCGCCATGCTCTAAACTCTGCATTTTATTAAGCAGACGATATTCTTCTTCTTTCGTTGAAAGTTCTTTTTAAATTCTTTATTTTACTTTATAAGTTAAATGGATTGTTTAGATTCTGAAAGAAATTTCATATCAAGAAATGGTTATTAAATGTCATGTAAAAGCATGCAAAGAATATTTTATTAAAGGAGGAAATGTAACATTTCACATGTAAGATATTTTATGGCTTTATTTCATCTTTTTAAGTAATTATATTTGAAAAATGTTTAAATCTGCTTTATCTATTTCTTTAAATAATAATAATAAAAACAATTGTATATACTATTTGAAAAAAAAATGCAATATTGTTTTAATAATAATAATAATAATTCTTGAAATTTATATTTATCTCTGGATGACAGTATAAATGAAAAAAAAAAAAAAAGCGTAAAAACTAAAAATGAAGTATACCTAGCATTATAGGTAATTTTAAGCAAGATACTAAAACTTTATAAATTCATTATCTCGGCCATTGATGAAAATAAAAAATGCATATAATAAATTTTATTTCCATGATTACATATATAATATATTCTTTGTATCCTATACTAAAGCGTCCTTTTTAGCATTTCCAAACAAAATTTTAAAAAGTTTATAACCGTTTCGTTAGTCTCTCTGGCCAGGTCGAAATTGATAGATATTATTAAAATTCACTGTGGTATGTTCGCAATGTAAAATTATATTACTAGCACAACTGGTTTCTGTATAGGAACTCACGATAGATTTTTGATGCAAGTATGATTTATAAGGGTTTTCCTTTCTTTCTTTTATTTTTTTATGCATTTACTATAAATATCTTTACACGAAGCACAACATAAGAAAAATAATCTATATTTTTAAAATACGCAAAACCCTTTTCCTCCTCAAAAATGTAGAATTGCGATATCGGCTGGTTTACAGGGCTACACAAAGTTATTCAGATGCAATAGAGTATATAATTGGAAATTTCTCACTACAAATTTACAGTGATATGAGACCATTTTTAGTGCAGTGTCTGATGAGTATGTAAGTTTTAGTACATATACAGGGCTAAACAAAAGAAAAAATTTTAATGTTTTTTCCTTAGAAATAATGTTATAAAGATACTATTATGAGAATTATTCCCATCAAAGTTAAAAGTAAAATATATTTTTGTAGGTATGCGGAATTTGGCCGATATACAGGGTTACACAAAAACAACCTGTTACATGACATTCTTTAAAAGCAATAATATAAAAAATATTTCAGTTTTCTTCTTTTATAATGAAAATAAAAATGTATTTCAAGATGCCATTAAGGAGGTAAAATACCTTTGCAGATTAAATGGGTAACGGGTGATGTATGGAAAGTTTATAATCTAAGTGAACCCCATTACTTTACTTTTTTTTTCCTCCAAGAATTTTGGATTTTATTTTGATTAATAACTTCATCGATAAATTTTGTTATAGGTACATATTTTCTACGTCTTTATAAAACATGCATATATTTAGCTGTATAACTGAAATATTTACTGGTACAAAATATCAATTCAAATAATAAATTTGCAAAGACCAGTAGAGTGTTTATTTGAGCATGCGACAGTCCTATTGACGCATTTAACGTTTTAAGTGTTTTTGTCTGTAGAAATTAAATAAACCAGTATTTTCTGTAGTAATGAAGCTTTGTGTAGTTATTGTATGAACAACATTATTTTTTTTAGGTATTTTTTTTTAATAATTTCAAGGAAATTATTTTGTATCTACATCAAGAGATTTTTACATTCTCTTACTCACATATGTCAGAGAAAGTACTGCTTTGGGCCTAGTTTTAGATACTGAAATTTTTATAAATTTTTACCTTAATCCTCTAGGTCTTCAAAATCTGGAAGACACATTTTTAAAAAACTGTGTGAGAGACTGTGATCAGTTGAAAAAAAAAAAAAGAAAGAAACAGTAAATCTGATTTATATATTCTAATTTTGTATGATATGTTCATTTTACTTAAAAAAAATTATTACGATCGGACAATGCATGTACACTAAGCGACAAAAAAAAAAAAAAAAAAAAAAAAAAAAAGGCTGCACTTGGATATTGCCTTCTACAACCACCAATTTTATCGTTTAAAAAGCAAATTTTCTAACAGATTTTATTATGTTGTCCTCCACATACACTTTAGCTTTGAGTCCAGTGTTAAAAACAAAATGCAATTGTCAGTAAAATTGTAATTTTAGAAATTATTTAAAAAATGGTAAGAATAAGACAGTTAACGATGCCACAAAAACTATAAATTTTTAAATGAAAATCAAAAAATATTTTAATACATGAGATGGAAAAATAATTAAATGTTAACGAAACATTTGTATAAGGGTTTTTAGCAAGATATAAAAATTTTTGGCCGTTTAAACTGGAAATTTCATTTTAGGCGGCCATGTTGCTCATACAAGCGAGATGACGGTAAGTTAAAAAGCCATTGCTTATAAAATCGGTTTGTATTACATTTAGAACATAAAAGAGATTCAGAGAAAGTGTTTAAGAGGGGACAATACCTAATCCAGCTGACAGCCGAGGCCAATGTTATTCTATGGGAAAATTTGTTGCGATAATTACACATTACCTAATGTATATTTTTTAATTGTGTTTTCGCAGTCAGAAAATTCATAACTGTTAAATGAATACTCATTTTTGAAAAATTCATTTTTTTAAATTTTTACATTTTAATTTTGAGTTCAAAAATGCGATTTTTCACAAAATGCATTTTTCTCATTTTCTACTCGCAAAATGAAATACTAAAATTAAAAAAAAAAAAACAATTTTTGGAAAACAAGTATTAATTTAACGCTTATGAATTTTCTAAATGTGAAAACAGAATTGAAAAATATTCATTAGGTAATGAGTAATTATGTAAACAAATTTTCCCATACAATAACATGGGCCAAGGCTGCTGGCGAGATTAGGTATTGTCCGCTCTTAACAGCATAATTTCTTTAACTACAGTACAGAAACTATTAAACAAAGCTATTTTAAAGGACAGAAAATTTGAAAAAGTCCATTCTTAGTGAAGAGAAATGGAAAAGCAAGACCTCAGTAGGCTAAAAAATTAAAAAAATGATTAGTTAATTATTGGGCTGAACTGGTTCTCTTTGATGAGTCAAGTTTAACTTATTTCGAGCTACAGAAAAGAATCAGATCTGACAACGAAAATATGACCGACTTAATGAAAACTGCACTTTTAAAACAGTGACACATTCTCCGTACGTTATGGTACGGAGGTGCATAACTTCTCAAACAGTCGGGCAAATTTTTATGCTCAAGGGATCAATTAATTCGAAATAAAACACAATCTTCATGAAGGTGGTGCCTGGCCGACTATTTTGGTGGTATCTTGGACATTTCCGCAAACAGCATTTCAAGATGATAATGCACCTTACTACATGGCATCTGTGGTAAGTTTATTCACTTCAAATTGTCAAAATTTCCTATACATTCCCATGAGAACCTATAATTCTGTAAATAATCATAACTGTTTTCACTTTAAGTTAAATCCCACAAAGGATATAGTAGAATTTCTTCTTTACCAGACATGGAAATAGTCCTAATCGCGATCCGCTCGGAAATGTTTCGACTTTAAAAACGTTGGGGAGAGGGGAGATGATTAGAAATTTACAGCCTATAACTCTGCCAGAACTAGAAAAAAATATTTGTGATATTTGGCACATTGAAATTTTTGAGACTTATAATAAAACACTGTATAAAACTATGCCATTACGCATTCAAACAGTAATTCCATATTAAAGATGGAACTAACCCAATGTAGAATACATATTTTTAATAAAAAAAATAGCTTAGATCTTGCAAATAAATAGTTTTATTTCATATATTAAAATAGAGCTTATTTATTTCATATAATAAATCATAATAAAATACAAAGTGTATGGTTATTGCATTATGTTCAAAAAGAAAATTTTATGCAGATTTTTAAAAAGTACTTCGTAGAGTGCAATAAAGCGAATTATTAAATCAAAAATGTACATAGGTATCATTTCATCCCTTTGGTATTATGCAAACAAGACAGTTTTATTTGTTTCAAACATTAATTTTAAAGTTATTACAAATAAAAAAGGTATAAGTCTTTTTTTCTGAAGTGCGACTTTTTTTTTTTTTGTCGCTTAGCGTATATGGACATGCAGAAATATTGAAATACGTCACATGTGTTAGTGTAATTTCTCTTAGGCAAATAAAAAAAAAACCCGCACAACTAGCGTTTCCAATTATTAAGTAACTAACTTTGGATAAACAGCGTAAAATGAAGGAAACTTGCAACAATTGTTTCGGGTCGAAATAAAACACGACCCTTCGTCAGGTGAAAGAAGTAGGCACAAGTGCTGCAATGAAAGCGCCAACACTTGTTCGCCTGAAGACAGGTCATGTTTTCTTTCGACCCGAAACAGTTGTAGCGATTTTCCTAAATTTTACCGTATTCATCCAAAGTTTGGTACTTGTTAGGCATAGTTTAACAACTGTAGACTGCACTAATATATATATATATATATATATATATATATATATATATATATATATATTTATTTATTTATTTATTTATTTACAAGACCACACAAAAGACCTCTAGTATAATAGTTTTGTGTTTGAAAAATAGCTTGTACAGTACAATTCAAATTGTGTCATGAATTTTTCATTCTATGTTTATATGAAAGCATTAGATCGAAAAAAAAAAAAAAAATCGAATTCTGCTTCCCAGTGGATTTACATATTTTCAGATAACCTGAACACGATTTGACCAATTTTAGAAAATATTCTCAATGTGTTTTCTGTGCTTGTGTAACAAAACTTTAGTGGCAACTCTAAAATAAGAAGTAATGTATAGAATTTTCATTGAAAGCTTTTATCTAGTTGCTCAGTGATACAAATTGGTATCTTATCAACATTTACTGCAAATAGGTCGGTAACTGGCACTGTTACGCTGAAATGATCTCCGATTATGGGAAGACTATATATGAACTTCTGTAGTGTGTGTGCAAAAGCAGCAAACTCGATATGTAAGGCAGCTATTGCGTAAAACCAGTTTGACTGAATTTAGGTGCTTATCGGAATATAAAGTATCATCTGCTAGGTTGCGCTTTTTCTGCTTATGGAAAGGCTGCATCTCAGCTTTTAGAGCGTATAAAGGAATCCAAATATGATGTGTTCGACATGACAGTATCATTACAGGCTCTATCTGCGGACTGAATATTCATTAAATAAAGTGCATTCGTCGAGTGGAACCTGCTTATGTCTTTAAGAATTACTTTCTACCCACAAAAAGGCCGAAAACTTTCATAACATTATCATTAAAGGCTCATTGAATAAAGTGCAACGTCGACTAGAACTTGCAAATGTCTTTTAGAACTACATTCTATATGCAATAATATCGACTACTTTCATTACAGTATCATTAATATCTGCGGGCTGAATATTCATTAAATAAAGTATACATTCGTCGACTAGAACCAGTTTATGTACTTTCTACACACAAAAATGTTAACAATTTTCATGACAATATCATTACGGGCTCTATCTACGAGTTTAATATTCATTTAATAAAGTGCATTCGTCGACTAGAACCTGCTTATGTTTTTCTACACGCAAAAATATCGACAGTTGTCAAACAGTATCATTACGGGCTTTGCAATTGAATGTTTATTAAATAAGTGAATTCGTCGACTAGAACCTGCTTATGTAAATTATACATACAAAAATGTCAACAACTTCTATAACAATATCATTATGGGCTCTATATGCAGGCTGACACATGCATTAAAAAAGTGCATACGTCTACTAGAACCTGCTTATGTCTTTAATAATTACTTTGTACTCGCAAAAATGTAGATAATTTTAATAACTTTATCATAACGGTCAAACATCATTAGCTTGATGGTAAATCGTAAATAATGCCGAAATTCTTAATATCTTTGGTCATTAAAAATATAATTTTCGTAAATATCTCCTAAACGGAAAGTCACAGATAGAGCAAAAAGAGAGGTCCTCAGTTAGATGTTATAATGAACCTATATACTGAATTTCAACGTCCTACGATCTGTCTTTTGTGAGTTATGTGAGATACAGGCATAGCCACATACATACATGCATATAGACGTTCAGAAAAGTCATGTAAAACCGTAAATATCTCTAAAATGAATATCTCTTGTCCAAAGGCTTCAAGAATATTTATTAATTATTGACTTTTGTGGAGGAAAAAAAAGAGTTTCATTCTATTGTTTCCTGAATATTCATTAGATAAAGTGCATTCATCGACTAGAATTTGCTTATATCTTTTAAGAATTACTTTCTACACGGGAAAATATCGACTTCTTTCATGACAGTACCATTACGGGTTCATTGAATAAAGTGCATTCGTCGACTAGAACCTGCTGATGTATTTAAAACTACTTTCTACATGCAACAATGTCAACTGCTTTCATGGCAATATCATTACGAGCTGAATCTGTGGGTTGAATATTCATTAAATAACGTATATATTCGGCGACTAGAACCTGTTTATGTACTTTATACACACAAAAATATTAACAATTTTCATGACAATATCATTACGTACTCTATCTACGAGTTAAACATTCATTAAATCGAGTTCATTCGTCGACTAGAACCTGCTTATGTACTTTCGCAACCGCAAAAATGTCGACAGTTTTCAAACAATATCACTAGTTGAATGTTTATTAAATACAGGGAATTCGTCGACTAGAACCTGCTTATGTAAATTCGACACGCAAAAATGTCACCAACTTTTATAACAATATCATTATGGGTTCTATATACAGGCTGAACATTCATTTAATAAAATGCATTCGTCTACTAGAACCTGCTTACGTCTTTAAGAATTACTTTCTACACGCAGAAATATCGATTACTTTCATGACAGTAACAATATGGACTCATTGAATAAAGAGCATTTGTCAACTTAGAACCTATTTATGTATTTAAGAATTATTTTCTCCACGCAAAAATGTCAACAATTTTTATAACAATATCATTAAGGGCTCTATATACAGGCTGAACCTGCATTAAATAAAGTGCATTCGTCTACCAGAACCTGCTTATATCTTTAATAATTACTTTCTACCAGCAAAAATGTAGATAACTTTCATAACTTTATCATAATGGACTACATCATAGCCTGATGGTAGGTCTTAACCCTTTGCGGCGGGAGACAATTCAGATTATTTAAATTATACTGCCACCGGAATTCATGAACTAGATTAAACTAAAAGAAATTTTTAATTTTAAGGTAAAAAAACAGCCTTTTCTGATATGTTATAAACGTAAATTTATGCTAAAAAATTTCCGGGATGAATTTTTGCAGCTGGATCTTAAATTTTGCGTCCTCGCAACGAGGACGCCGCGCGTTAAGGGGTTAAATTCTTCGTATATTTGGTCATTAAAAATATAATTTTCATAAATATCTCCTAAACAGAAAGTCACAGAAAGAGCAAAAAGGGAGGTGCACAACTAGGTGTTATAACGAACCTGTGTACTAAATTTCAACGTCCTACGACCAGTCGTTTTTGAGTTTATGTGAGATACAGGCATAGCCACATACATACATACATATAGCCGTTCAGAAAAGTCATGTAAAACCATAAATATCTCTAAAATATAAGCTCTTGTCAAGAGATTTCAAGAATATTAATTAATTATTGACTTTTATGTCTTAAGAATTACTTTCTACGCGGAAAAATATCGACTTCTTTCATGACTGTATCATTACGGACTCATTGAGTAAAGTGCATTTGTCAACTAGAACTTGTTTATGTATTTAAGAATTACTTTTTACAAAATGTCGACTACTTTCTTGACAGTATCATTACAGGCTCTATCTGCGGGCTGAATATTCATTAAATAAAGATCATTCGTCGAGTGGAACCTGCTTACAGGCCCTGACTAACGGCAGGGCATACGGGGCAAATGCCCTGGGCCCCCTTCTGGAAGGGGCTCCCCTACAGGCGTATGCAGAAATTCTGCAACCTAAAGAGCTCTTATGCCACTGCAAGGGGGCCCCCCAGAATAGGCTTGCCCCGGGGCTCCAGGTAGTCTAAGTCGGGCCCTGCCTGCTTATGTCTTTAAGAGTTACTTTCTACCCACAAAAATGCTGACAACTTTCATAACACTATCATTAGAGGCTCATTGGATAAAGTGCATTCGTCGACTAGAACCTGCTTATGTTTTAAAGAACTACTTTCTACATGCAATAATATCGACTACTTTCCTGACAGTATCATTACTATCTGTGGGCTGAATATTCATTAAATAAAGTATACATTCGTCGACTAGAACCTGTTTATATACATTCTACACACAAAAATAATAATTTTCATGACAATATCATTACGGTCTCTATCTACGAGTTGAACATTCATTAAATAGAATTCATTCGTCGACTAGAACCTCCTTATGTACTTTCTACACGCAAAAATATCGGCAGATTTCCAATAATATCAATACGAGCTTTGTCTTGCAATTGAATGTTTATTAAATAAAGGGAATTCGTTGACTAGAGCCTGCTTATGTAAATTTTATAGGCAAAAGTGTCAACTTTTATAACAATATCATTATGGGGGTCTATATACAGGCTGAGCATGCATTAAATAAAGTGCATTCGTCTACCAGAATCTGCTTATATCTTTAATAATTACTTTCTACCCGCAAAAATGTAGATAACATGCATAACATTATCATAACGGACTACATTATAGCTTGATGGTAGGTCGTAAATAATGCCGAAATTCTTCGTATATTTGGTCGTTATGAATATAATTTTCGTAAATATCTCCCAAACAGGAAGTTACAGAAAGACCAAAAAGGGAGGTGCACAACTAGATATCTTAACTTTACATCACTTTGTTTACTGTATTTGTGTTTTGGGAGAGAGGTGCATGGTTCTGTAAACATGAATGCTAATCTCACACCATATTCTACAGAAATAATGCTTTTGTGCATATAAATAATAAAAGCGAATTTCGTTATGTTTTCTGCAATATAAATATATTAAAAATGATTTGTATAAATATTTCGCACAGAAAACAATACTTTAGAATATATTTTTGGATGTACCTGTACATAAACTAGTAGTAGTATTTACTGTAATCTAAATAGAGAATATGCTGTAGTGAACTTGAATAACATATATTAGTTTCTAGGATTTTCATAAATATTTCCGGGAGTCAGAGGGCGGACAGACAGACAAATCAAAGTTGTAAACACTTTTGAACTTTGTAAGAAAATGTTAATAACAAGGTTAAAATAAAATAGTGTTTTATACAAGTTTTGTTTGCGGTATCTTTTCATAATAATAAAAAAATATATATATTCAAAACAAAAAATCGCCAATAACGCGATAAATGTAGAAAAAGGTAACCTTTTTCAACATTCACGTGGTTTTATCTTTGCACCTTTTCTTGTATTCCCTTAATAATGGAATGCTCCGTCCACTCTTATAATAGGTCTATGGAAAAAACCCTCCCAGTCATGGAGGGCATTCCTCCTTAGGCCCAGGTTTCAAGTATAGCCTTAATCCCAACACATTTTCATAATTTTCAATATTGCAGTATGTGACAACATTTCATAAATGTGCATAATGAGAATTATTATAAACTTTTTATTGTAAAATTAAGAAAAATATGTTTGATAGTAATAGTTAAGCCCCCCCCCCCCGCATCACCCCCAAAAAAGTAGGGGATTGCTTTCTTTCCTGAGGTGTAAATTTTGAACATGTGTATCTCTCAAAAAAAACTGGGCAACACGGTAAAAAACAAAAGGTTGAGTCATAGACCTGTGATAATTTAAAACAAAAGTATTGATTTTTTTTTTTTTTTTTTTTTTTTTTTTTTTTTTTACAAAAAATAAAAAATAAATAAATAAATAAAATAAAATAAAAAATAAAAGAGAGATGTCAGTAGAAAATTGACTTTTTTCGATATTTACTATTATATCTTTCTGCAAGAAAATTTATCTGCATTTGTCACAGAAAAAAAAATGTTAATAAATTTTTACTGCAAGTATTTTGTAGGAAAACATAGAAAATGTTTCGTAGTGGCCACAATATATTAGTTCTTTCCCTTGAAAATGATTTAAAACAAGTATACTGTTGCCACCTTAAGACTTTCTTCAGCATTTTTCTATACTACATGTACAAATTTTTCATTAAAATTAATTTCCATGATGAATGCAGACATTTTTCATCTAAAAGAAATACGGCACTTAAATGTTTAAAGAAAGTAAATTTTGTGCTAGTTTTATTTATATTTTTTTAGATGTCCATATTAAAAATTTACCACTGGAGGAGGGGGGGCGATCGAGGGGGATGTCTCTATGTGTACAAAATATTTTTCCTGATTGACTATTGTTATCCTAAATATTGGCATACATTTCAATTTCGCATAGAACGATTAATAGTAGTTCTCACTATGTACATTTACATGATATTTTGTATTACACTGCTTTATTAAAAATTATGAAAAAAGATGACAGCGCCACGTGTTGGGCTATTCATTACTAAATGAATTCAGCACCAGTATAAGCCAAAGTCCAAATAAATACTAAGTTTAATTAATTTTTCTTCATTGTTTCATGAAATATAGCATCTACAAAATTTGTGATGCACACATATAGATATAGTAATAAGACATAGATTGATCAGCGAGGCCGAAAAAGTGATGCCTTTTTTTTTCGGGAAAAGACGGCCATTTTACTCTCTTGTGGATGTCTTTCCCCGACTGAATATACACGGAAATACACACAGATAATTTAGCAAATAAAATTTATGAATAATTTATGTACTAAAGATGAATGAAAAAACTCCAGATACTCATTTTTCTTTCTCTCTTTTTTTCTTTTCTTTTTCTTTTCTTCTTCTTCCTTTTTTTTTTTTTTTTTTTGTATGGAATAACGACATTTAAAGAAATTTATCGTTTCTGTATACTATATCTGTCTGGTTAGAAGTTTTTATGGTCGAGAAAACTATTGGACTTATCCTCATCTTTTTAGATATTAGAGTTAACCCTTTAATTGCCAATCGCAATGCAGTCGGACACTTTTGTTACCAACTGTATAGAGTAGAAATTTATGTTTACTCGGAAATGGTTATAAAGATATTAATAAAAGTTTGGGATAAGTGCTTTTTAGAGACCTAAAGCAATTGGAACATCCTTAGCATCAAGAAAATTAGTGTTAACCCTTTAACTGCCAATCGCAACATGTAGTAGAAATTGAGTTTAATCAGAAATGGATATAACGATTTTGTTTAAAGTTTGGAGTTAAGTGTCTTTTTTTTTATTTTTTTTATTTATTTATTTATTTTTTTTTTTTAAGAACTAAAACGTTTGGACATATCCTCATCTTCAGAAAAAATTGTGTTAACCCTTTAACGGCCTGTCGCAACATAGAATAGAAATTAGGTTTACTCGGAAATGGATATAACGATTTTTATAAAAGTTTGGGATTAAGTGTTCTTTTGAGAGATAAAGCGAATGGACATATACTCATCTTCAGAAAAATTTGCGTTAACCCTTTAACGGCCAGTCAGAACATATAATAGAAATTAGGTTTACTCGGAAATGGATATAACGATTTTTATAAAAGTTTGAGATTAAGTGTTCTTTAGAGAGATAAAGCGATTGGACATATCCTCATCTTCAGGAAAATTTGCGTTAACCCTTTAACGACCAGTCGCAACATATAATAGAAATTAGGTTTACTCGGAAATGGATATAACGATTTTTATAAAAGTTTGGGATTAAGTGTTCTTTAGAGAGATAAAACAAATGGACATATCCTCATCTTCAGGAAAATTCGCGTTAACCCTTTAACGGTCAGTCGCAACATATAATAGAAATTAGTTTTACTAGGAAATGAATGTAATGGTTTTTATAAAAGTTTGGGGTTAAGTGTTCTTTAGAGAGCTAAAACGAATGGACATATCCTCATCTTCAGAAAAAATCGCGTTAACCCTTTAACGGCCAGTCGAAATTTATAGCATTAAATGGGTTTACTCGGAAGTGAATGTCACGATTTTGATTAAATTTTAGGGTTAAGTTTTTTTTTTTTTTTTTTTTTTTTTTTTCTGGGCACAAATCCTCTCAAGTATCCTCCTTACTACAAATGTTCGTGTTTCAGAACTTTCTACCACTGTAGCTCCTCAGATCAGCAGACATTTAACAGTTAAAATAATCATCGTTGCTCTCTAAATCAAATTGATGAGTATAAAATTATCAAACAATGATAAAAATGGGGGAGGGGGCGTATCAAGGAAACGGTGTGTGATAGGGCGAAATGGTGATCATATTCGGATTCAGGAAGTCATTTTACATAAGAGTGGGCTGAAATGGTGTCAGATACAATTTTCATGCCGAGCAGTGTTATTACAAAGGAATACATAAAAAAATTTCTGGTATTAAGATTACGGAAATCCGTAATAACTTGGCATCTCTCTTTCTCTCTATATATATATAGGTAGATAGATAGATAAACAGATAGATATTTGGTGCAAATTAGATTTTTTCTTCGATTCAGAAAAGTTCCTGCTCACTGTTAACCCTTTATTAACCGGTTAAGAAATACGGCCGAATTTGGGTTAACTCGGAAAGGCATGTAATGATTTTGAAGAAAGTCTTTGATTAAGTGTTTCTAGAGGTATAAAATCAATTAGGCATATCCTCATCCCCAGGGCAATTCGCGTCTACTTTTTACCCTTTAATTACCGTTTGGGAAATATGGCAGAAATTGGGTTTTCTTGAAAATGGGTTTAACGATTTTGATGGAAGCTTGGAAATTTTTTTTTTTTTTTTTTTTTTTTTTTTTTTTTTTTTTTTTTTGGGGGGGGGGGGTAAAAAACGATTAGTCTGATCCCCATCTTCATAAAAATCATGGTTTGCTGTTAGACCTTTATTTGTTGGTTACTTGGAATAATATGACAAAAATTGCATATTAATGAGGAAAAATATGGCAAAAATCGGGTTTACTTCGAAATAAATATAATAATTTTGATGAATGTTTGGAGTTAAGAAGTGTTTGGGATGAAAAATTAATTAAACTTATCCTCATTTACAGGAAATCTTGCTTTAGCTGTTAACCCTTTATTTTCCTGTTGCAAAATATTGCAGAAATTGGATTTACTCGGAAACACACATAATGAATTTCAAGAAAGTAAGAGTTAAATGATTTACGGATGAAGAATTGGTTCAACTTATCCTCTTTTTCAGGAAAATTTGCATGCGCTGTTAACGTATCATCCGCCGGTTGAAAAACAAGACTAAGTACTAAAGTACTTAACATGACAGTATAGGACAAAATTTCATATAAATGTGTATAATGTGAATTATTTTTAACGCATGAATGTAAAATTTATAGGAATTATTGATAATAGTAGTAATAAACTTGGAAAAAAAAAAAAAAAATGTGTGCATGTAGGAGCATTGCTTTCCTCCTGGGAAGGAAGTGCTCTTCCCCCGGGGCCTGTGTAAATTTTCAATGTGGATATTTTAGAAAGAACTCGTCAATATTTCTAAAACGAATGGTTGGACCATACATTTGTATTAATTTAAAACGAAGCTACCGATTTCTTTTATTTTTAATGTTATATATAATGTATATATAGTATAGACATATATATATATATATATACAGTCGAACCTCGTTAACGTGAATTACTTTTAACATGAACTGTTACCACAATCCCCGTCAAAATGAAGATTACTTTAGTTATATGACGATCAGTTACTGATAGCAAGAATTACTGATAAGATGAACAGATTTGTGATCCCCCTTGAGATTCACGTTAACAAGATTCGACTGTATATCTTTTCATGTCTGCACAAAAATGATTTTTTTCAGCATTTATTATTATACTACTTTAAGAAAAAAATCGTCTGCATTCATCATGGAAAATATCTTTAATAAATTATAACTTAATAAATAATTTGTATTGAATAAATTTGTATAGGATTAAATAGAGAAGAAAGTCTTGTGGTAATACTAGTTATAATATATTAAAACAAGCGGGTTTTACCTCTGCCACTGCTAACTACATTTAAAAGAATTTTGAAAATTCGATATTACTTACTAATAAACTTAAAAAATATTAAAATTTTAAAAAAAGTATTCCATTAAAAATCAAAACAGTATTTAAACCATAATAGTAACAAAGCAACTGATTATAAAGAATCATATTTTTCATAAATTAGTTAAATTTAACTTACTTATGAAAACTTATCCCACTTCCTTTCATAAATTTATTTCTACAATTAAAAGCCGCGCAGTACTTCGGCATTTTCAATATATATCAACCATGTCTTATTACTATATCTATGATATCAACATTCTATTCCATTGTTGTTTTCGGGTTTTATACTCTCTCATCATGGCTGATGCCAAAAACTTTTTCGGCATCAAAAATCTTTGCACGTTAACATGGGGATGATAGATCTATGTATATTACTATATCTATGTGCACACACAGGCATTTAAAAAAAATGCTGAAATCTTATTCAAGACATCTCAGAATGTGAAAATTCATCAAAAGAGAATAAGAATATATTTAAATAAAAGGGGGGGGGGGAGACTACAATCTAAATTTATTTATTTAAAGATTATTTGATGGAAGTAAACACATAGATATTTATTATTAAAATAATCAGATACATTAGAATAATTGATTCATTTTTAGCAAGTACAATGAATAAATATTCCTTATTTATCATTCTTGGTAAATTGTTTTTTAATTGGCATATTTCAAATCAACTTTTTCAATCTATATTTATGTTTTTTTTTTTTTTTTTTTTTTTTTTTTCTTTTCTACTCTTTTTTTTTTTTTTTTTTTTTTTTTTTTTCTGTTAGAGAATTAAACGATTCATTTATTTATTTATTTGTCAAAAAAATTTCGCTTTAAAATAATAGAATCTTCGAAATCCATAGTAGCGATGTGGAAGTTACGAAAGTTTATTAATTTTTCCAACTAAAATTTCAGAATTAAGTAATAATAATAATAATAATATATATATATATAATTACATGACTACCCGCAGGATTACGATCGATATAATGCAGCTAATGAAGACGAAAAATTGGTCATTATAAGCCTTCATAAACAGTAGTAACAGTTACAAATTGTACTTTGACATATTAAATAGATATTTAAACTGTCAAGTAATTTAAAATATCAATAATAAAATTAAATTTTATTAATATTAGGGGGACCGGGAAATAATGTCGTTTTGAATTAAAATACTGACATCGGAAATTTATCCTGGATAAAATTTAAGATATTCATAGGTAACTTATAAGATGATTATTTATTTGTAAAGTACTATGTAAACGATGTAAACACCGTTAAACAAAAATTTCCGGTTTCATTTTATTAATTCAAAACGTCATTATTTTCCGGATCCCCTAATAAAAGAAATAATCGCCAACGTAGCGATAAACACGCCAACACCTAAAGTACTGCATAGTTTTGGTTTGGGCAACATTTTCGTTGTGAGTCGGCCTGTGTTTATAGGGGCTCTACTTTAGAACATTCTTCACACACATACGGTTTTTCTCCAGTATGCACGCGAAGATGTTGTTTCAGATTACTAATATCGGAATATTCTTTAGAACATTCTTCACACACGTATGGTTTTTCTCCCGTATGAACGCGAAGATGAGACGTTAAATGGCCCTTATGAGAAAATCTTTTAGAACATACTTCACACAAATATGGCTTTTCTCCTGTATGAATTCGAAGATGTTTTTTCAGATCATCCATTCGAGAAAATCTTTTAGAACAACCTTCACACACATATGATTTTTCTCCAGTATGCACGAGAAGATGTTTTTTCAGACTGCCTACTCGAGAAAATCCTTTATAACATTCTTCACACACATATGGCTTTTCTCCTGTATGGATGAGAAGATGATGACTTAAACTGCTCTTAGTAGAAAATCTTTTAGAACATTCTTCACACACAAATGGTTTTTCTCCTGTATGAACGCGAAGATGTTTCACTAAATTACCCTTCTCGGTAAATCCTTTAGAACATTCTTTACACACATATGGTTTTTCTCCTGTATGAATTCGAAGATGTTTTTTCAGATCACCCATTCCAGAAAATCTTTTGGAACAATCTTCACACACATATGGTTTTTCTCCAGTATGCACACGAACATGTCTCACTAAATTATCCTTTCCGGAAAATCCTTTAGAACATTCTTTACACACATACGGTTTTTCTCCAGTATGCACGCGAAAATGCCTTTTCAGACTCCTCATTCCAGAAAATCCTTTACAACATTCTTCAAACACATATTGTTTTTCTCCTGTATGAACGCGAAGATGTGCCATTAAATGAATGGTACGACAAAATACTTCAGAACATTTTAAACACATGAACAATTAAATTAATTAGGAAATTTATCTCAAATAATTTGTGTTTCCTTTAAAGTAGGTCGGCGTTAGTTCACATCCATCGGCAGTCGTGACGTGAGAAGGGGGGGTGTCTAAAGAGTTAAAAGGAATCCGGCAATTTTGAATGGATTTTATTTTGTCGTCAGTCAATAGAAAGGTCGTTTTGCGTGTTCTGTTTATGCCAGAATAATGAAATATATATGCAGAAATAATAATGAGATTTCGTTTGAGGAATTTATAATTGTTTTGCAAGAACAATATAACACGAAATTAAATATTATCTAAATTTGTTTGCTTCAAAAGTGACAAGGTTTTTATTAAAGTAAAATTTAGTACAATCGTAAAATTCTGATCTATTAGTGATTCTTTTCTAAACATTCAGAAAAAAAAAATGTTTTTAATGCTTTATTCACAATCTGCTTGTAATGTGTAATGGTTAATTTCATTTGTGACAGACATGATATCACACAGCTTTCTTGTTCAATTTTAAATACTAAATTTAAATTTATCTTATTTAAATTTATTTTGGTGTTCCGATATATCTATATGTTTTTCTTATAAATAATACATATTTTTTTAAATCTAAGAAAAAATAATTACATTTACTAAGGTAAAGATATAGCGTGACAAACATGACAACAAAGCATGTTTTCAGTAATTGATCTTTGTCACTCATTTGCTCTAAACTGAAATACATTCGGAGTCCAGAAATTTTTATTTACACACACAGGGCTTTTGTCTCATTAAAAAAAAAAAATAATAATAATAATTGTGTGACAGACATTACATGTATAAAAAAATTGGAATTATTTTCTGCTTAATAAAAAATAAATAAATAAAAAAGAAATAATGATCTATATTTTTTTTAAATATATGCAATGTGCTGTATTACTTGATAGGTTTTTTTATTAAAAAAAAAGAGAGAGAGAAATCTTTGATATTTTTTATTTTATTATTATTTTCATTTTTTAAATGTCTTAATTCATTGCTGAAATTTTTGAGTTCTTGGGCAATGACAATGATACTACACAATCTGGTATATTATTGTGCTAAAACCAACTCATTTTCTATTAACCTACTGCTATAGTCCTTGATAAAGATATAGTTGTAATTTTGTACATTTCAAAATTATTTTTCAGTATTTATTAACTTTTCTATATATTTTGCTTTGTAGTAATTGTTTATTGATTTATTCAAGTCTTTCTTCCTGGTATTTGATCATCATAATTATGAAATATTATTATTATATTATAAAAACCTTTTCAAACAATATACAAGAAATATTTATATGTATAAGAATAGATAATTTTTTGTGATAAAGAAAAAATTCAAACAAATAAATTAGAAATAGCATAAGAAATGAAGATTAATCCTATGAAATTAAAACAATAGACGAATTATTATGAAAAAATACTCATTTGACAACATCTTTCTCAATTGAAAATTATTACAAAAGGAAAAATAATACTAATATCTTTCTGATAATACCAATTTATTAAAAAATCCAAAATATTGTTAATTAGTTTGCCCAGTATCAGTAAAAACAAAATATACCAATAATTTAATGAGGAGTCATTACAAAGGAATATTAATTTAGAATTTTTTTTTCCTGCTTCACTTGTTACTTTTTTTAAGTGGTTGGCTGCCCCCCCCCCCCCCCCCAGTTTCTTCAAATTTAAATAAGTTTAATTTTTGACTATACAAACAAATTAGGAATTCAGTCTTATGCTCCTGCTTCGTGTTTTTGCTTTAGCCCTCTGGTACCATACACACAAAGTTTAATATTTACGCATCTTTAATACTTAAACGAATCCTTTCATTATAGAAACTATGTCAATCAAAAGCTGAAACTTTTGAAATCTTACATTATAAGAATTGTAAAATGTACCATTCTCGAAACTAAAAGGTGACCATTATCAGCAGAACTAAGAAAATGTGTTGAGTAATAATTAAGGTCAAATACATTGCATAATATATATATATGTTACCGTTAAAGCTCGAAATCCGTTAATGTGCAGATTACCTAGCTAATCTGCAGATTAACTAAAATGACCCGTTAAAGTGTGGAATCAAGAGTTTTCCGCATTTTAACTAGGTAATCTGCAGATTAGCGGCTTCTGTGTCGTTAAAATTCAAATGTTTGTTTCGAGCCTTAGTTTTCTTACATTCACTATGACGTCAAACAGTCATGTGATACAGATGCGAATGACCTTCAAACACAAACTAAAACTTTCATCCTTTCCGCTCCGCTTCCGCCTATGATAATTGGTAAACGCAAAACTTGGAGCATCGAAGACATGGTTATTATAGGTTTCTTATCATGACCAACACAAAACTTAAAGTAACAAGTAAGTTATAATTGTTTTAATTTTGATTTTATTTCTTCTCTTTTTTAATTCTGTCAATATAAGTTTGATAAGGGTCTGCACTGCATTTTATTATTGAAATCTAATCTTAATCTAAACGCTCTATCTCCTGAAACTTCATTTTGAATTATGAATATTAAAATTTACAACACAGTAATTATTTCCTCCCGAAATAAAACTATCAACACACAACTTTTTAAAACTAATTTATTTAAAAATTGATTGAAATTACTATTATTTACTGAAAAAAAAAGTTTTAATTTTTAACTCTGAAAAATATGGCATTCAATATTATGGCTTTCTTTAATAAATACTTAATATGAAATTTTTATGCATTTTTTAGCATTTCATTACATTTTGTTGTTGTTTCTTTCAATTTCAAGTTTCCTTTATATATTTTATATATCATGATTACATTTTTATTTTTATTTTGTTCGCTTTTTCATATAATTTCGTTATAGTTTATCACATAAAATGTGTTAATAAAGTTTTTTTTTTTTTTTTTTTTTTTTTTAATTGTAAAATTAATATATTTGCTAAACTTGTACTTGTTGCTGTAATATGTATGCTAAAATATTGTTTAATAAAGCATTGGAAAACAGTCAATTTAATTTTCCTGCGGTCTAAAAATTATTAAAGCAGTTTTAATTATTTGAAGTACTTCTTAAATAATGCTTCTGAATTGTCTAATTTAATATTTCTTTATCGATTTAAAAATTGGTGTATAACATTTTTAAAAAAAAATAGTAATAGCAATGTAAGTTGTTAATAAAACTTTTTTTTATTTTTCATTTAAATGGTTAAATATTTTTATTTTGAAAAGAAATCATTACTGTATTATAATTCTAACATTCATTTATAAAATAGAATTTATTGAAAGCTATTAAAGTGACTATATTTCATATTAAAAATGCATAACATCTTCAAATTTATATTGACAGAATAAAAAAATAGAAATAAGTAAAAAAATTAAACCAAATACAACTTTAAAAGACATAAAAATTAAAACACATACAGATTAAAGTAAGTAAAGAAAGAAAGAAAAGTAGAGAAAACTATTTTTTCCCCCGAATGAAAAAAACAAATACAACACAGCGTGCTGTAAAATTACAACACCAGAGATCTTATTTTCACTTTAACGAGTGCCTAGTAGGTAATGTGCAGATTATCTAGGTAATTCGCAGATTACCTAGATAATTTGAAAAATGAAAAAATTTTCCTCACTTTAACGGATCACTCTAGTTAATGTGCAGATTACCTAGCTAATCTGCAGATTAACTGATTTCTGCACTTTAGCGGTAACATATATACAGGGCTCCAGAAATTATAATTACTTTCTCGTACTTATACGGCAGACAATATTTTGTTTTGGAGTCCAATTTTTGATTTAGGTGTGTTTGTGTGCAAGGCCGATTGGCAACACATGAGTCCTAGGTCAAAGGCGGTGTGCCCTCCATGGAGGTCTTTCTAAGAGGTTCTAGCCCATGTTCATACAAGTTTCAGAGAAAACCATGGAAATTTTCAAATGGTTAAGTCAATGTACGCAATCTGGGATCGAACCCAGTACTTCCCGTCTACCAGCTTTGAGCTCAGAGCTACTTGGTAACTGGTTGGGCGATTTTTGACTTAGAATTTTGCTACAATTGCACGTTTTGAGGTTTACTGAATACATATATCAAACTTTTAGCTTTGAGTCTGCTATCATTATAAGTTAAAAACATGAAAATTATAGAATTCAAATTTGGTATTTGAAAGATTGTATGGGAATGCCACTTGAAATTTTTGACTTAAGATCTATAAGTTTCCAATAGTGCGATAAGTAAAGTTCTGCGAATAATTTTAAATGTATATTTTGTTTTATAACAACCATGAATATTTCATGAATGTTTGTTAAACATTCAAATAAGGAGTGAAGGTGACGATAGATCCTCCCCTTACACACGGAAATATATGCCACATTAAAGTGCTTATATAACTAGAAAGTTAAGAGAAGGAAGTGTGTGTGTCACCCCATATTTTTTTAATCAATAGCATACTAGTAATAATTAGAGTACTATTACTTAACTCAATTATTATTATTTACTATTAATTTTAAACTACTTAAAATACTTTTAGAAAACTTCCCAGGACTTAATTATTAAGATTACATATTTCAAAATTTTCTTTTCTTTGATTTAGGAAAGTGAAGAGAGGTGCTTATAAAGGGGAAATTTAAAATTAAGATAAGTTGAAAATTGCAAAAATTTAAAGCTAAAAATTATAACTCTTATATGTGTATATATATATATAAATTAAATTTAAAAAAAAAGAGAGAGAGAGAAATATATATTTCACATTTATGTAAAGTGAAAGTTCTTAGGAAATGCATTTATTGTTATTATTTATTTATTTTTCAGTATTTAAATCTATAAAGTAACACAAAAATACATAAGATATATGAAAAATGAACTTAAAACACAAAATTATAAAAATTCCAACTCCAGGATCGAACCAATGTATTTAGAGATTACAGTCGGATGTGCTATCCACTATACCATCGGTACACGCTTTAATGTATGACAAGGTTCTTCTATGACGCAATCTTCCGATGACGCAATCTACTATTTTGATCATGTGACAAGCAGTGACGACGTCACGACTGCCGATGGATGTGAACTAACGCCGACCTTTAAAGTAATGTGTAGATAAATATCTATAGTCCTATCAATATAGATAAAAAACAGAAAGGAAATAGGTTACCATAGTATTCCTATTTTTGCCTTTTGTAAAGAAATTGCAACTTTAATAATCAGAAAAAAAATTACGTAGTTTCAGAAAACGACAAATTTTGTAGTAGTTACATAGGATATTAACCAAACGCCATACGAATGCTACAACATCAATAAACTGAACAGGAACGAGAACTTGCCATCAGCACAAAAAAAAGTTACATGTAAAAGCTTTGAGAACGCGAGCAGGTACATGGAGTAATGAGTTAATTGGAAGTTCATAACGTTAACACTTCGCCTTGAACTTACAATTCTGTTATTTTTACCATACCAAGAGCATTTCTTAATAGTTCAAAAAGTTCTTTTGGCAGCGCTTTTGTAAAAATATCTGCAGGTTGATGTTCACCATCAATATGTTGAATATTGAGTTTCAACAAACGAACTGCACTTGCATCATCCACTTTCAGGGTAGGTATAGTTCCGAGTGGGGCAATGTCATCAAAGAGACGTGTGAATAGAGATGCAAGGCTTTCAAACACCCCGGAAAAAAACCGTTTTTTTCCTTGGGTATTTACGACAAAATTGAGAATTTTGAAATTTCCCCAAAACTGGGAATTTTGAAGTTATGAGTATTTTTATAACTTTTGTTAATTATTTAGCCTCCGATCTTTAAATTAACTTCAACTTTAATTCCTGCAAAGATTTCCTTTTCGTTTCCCTTTCCAGCTAATTCGAGCATTTTCGATGTTTATTCCGAAAACGAAGAAAATAATTATAATTAATGCGGTGCTAACACTAACAGTAAGTTTCTGTCATTATTCATTAATATTATTTTGTTATGTTCTTGAGATATCCTTTCCATTCTTAATGAGAGTTAATAACATCTATTTTTTTTTTATTCATAATTGGTTTATGAATGTACTATGAAACGATTAGAGAATTGGATTAAAAAAAAAATAAACTAAATTCAAGTTTAACACTTAAGCGAAGTATTTAAGAGATTAGTTTGTTGCCTGATAATTTTTTAATTGTTCTTTTTTTTTTTTTTTTTTTTTTTTTTTGCTGCAACAAAGAGAAAAAAAAAAGTAGAAGAAGAAGAATTCTTAAATTTAATCTGTTTTAGGGAAATATATAAGTAATTAGAAAATTTTTTCCACTCGTGTTACAAATGCATAAACTTATATATATATATATATATATGTGTGTGTGTGCGTGTGTGTATATAGAAATCAAGAAAACAATATGTATATACATTTTTATCAAAAATTTTTTATTGTAGGAAATTTAATATCAATTTTTTACAAACTCTAATAAGAAATATTTATGAAAATAACTTGTGAAAGAAACTATGCCACTGCAGTAATTTCATTAAATGCCATCTCTTCTTTCTAAAAACCAATTCATTATTTTAAATAATTCATTAGTTTTATAAAATAAAAATTTTTAAAGAACTTTTCAAATCTTAATTATTTCTCTTCTCAAACAATTACAGGATTATGTATATTGCTTTCCATAATTCTGCAGCTTGTATAATATGGAAATTGTATCCAACATTGTACCGATACATTTATCTTAAGTGCTAATTTAATAAAGAAAGATTATTCTTTTCAAATTTTTATTTGGCTGCAGTTCTGAAAAATTGAAAATAAAATGATAAATTAATGTTATAAGCTTATTAGTATATCAAAGTCCTTGAAATTGCCATTTATATTAAGTAAACAACTTATTATATGCTTTAGAGATTTCTAATTTGCTTTTTACCTTACAATTCCCAGTTTTTTCCCTTGGTTTTAAATTTCCGGGTTTTTAAACACTAATACCATAACACATACCAATGGCCCCTCTACTAGCAAAAACTTCGCCCAGTCTGCTCTAACTACTCATAATGAACGGAAAACCACGGAAAATATATCTAAACACGAAAATCCTAACAATAACCCATTTGACGCTGTCTCTATCTTGACAATGCTGTTAAATAAAAATATTAATATTGACGATATGATTAATAAAATTGATGCTCTTATCACTCGCCTCTCTAAACTGGCCCAACTGCTAAATAATAACCAAACAGAAAATCAGCTTCTGAAAATCATATGTTCTGGTGGCGCCTCTTGCCCCCCAGCTAGCAACTCAGCCAAATAATGGGTTGCCTTAAAATTCTTTTTTGCAACGCCAATGGTCTCCGATCGAAGCTTGACGAGCTTAGAAGTTTTGTTATTCATCACCCTGTTGATCTTATTCTTATACAGGAAGTCAAATGCAAATTCGCACAGAATTTTAAACTCTAGAATTTTAATACTTATTTCACTCCTCGCATGGAAAACAATGAAATTTCGCCTTATGGCGGGACGGCTATATTCGTTAACCGCAGAATACCGCATTCTCTCGCACCTACCCTCCCTCTTCACCTACTTGAAAATACAAACGTCAAAATTAAACTGGACAACAGGAACTCCATTACAATCTCCTCCATTTATCTCAGAGTCAAGCATCATTGTTTTCTGAGCTCTGATCTTGACCAGCTGTTCCAGTTAGATGAAAAAGTTATTTTGGCTGGCGACTTTAATTCCCATCATACCAGTTGGTGCTCTTCCCTCCGTACCGATAACTTAGGGGAAAACCTTCATCAGTATTGTATCAACCATGGTATTGAAATAGCTGCTCCCTCCTCTCCTACCAGGTATAGCCCCCAGGGTATTGGCACGACTATTGATCTGGGTGTCTATTCTCCGATCCGACCGCCATAGCGACCGTCCTTAAACAACAACAGTCGTTAAATTCCAATTTTACCGACTTTCTTTCCTCCCACTCCTAAAGAGCGATTCTCCCCCTAAGGTTGTTATCTAAGGTAGTAATTGAAGCAGTCTTCTTCCGAGGCTAAAGATGCCAATGATTTCAGCCAATGGCGTGTTGAAGTAGACGCCACACCTGTGAATAGACGTCGTGTAAGGAAAACTACATTGCAAGGCAATATGAGGATCGCACATAGAAAAATGCGCGTTCTAAAAAAATTCATTGTTCAGAGTTTGCGTTCCTTTATTATCAATACTGTGTAAAAAATTTCATTACAAGAATTATATGTTAAAATTTTATCTTTACTAATATGAGGGGATAAAGCTGTTAGAGTGTACACATTTAATAGGAGAAAAATAAACTAAAGTACCACAAATTTCTTTTTTTAATATGGCTTTTTCTTTCTATTTTTTATCTCTCTCTCTCATTTTTATTTATTTTTTTCTTTTGGCGGTTTAAATTATTTTGATAAGTTTGTTTATTTAAAAAAATGTTTTCATCTGCAGAAGTAAGATTACATATTGAAAAAGGTAATTAAACTCAAATTTATACATAATGCAATTATTATTATATATATTTTTATTATTTGTGTTAACCTACTTGTTTCATGATATAAATTTTCGCTTAATTTATTAATAAAATCTACAATATATTAAGGTGTCTGTTAAATAATAAATTAAATTAAGCATGGAAATAAGATGTAGGTTTTGCCCACAATACAAGTAAAATATAAGTAGATTATTTTGAAGCAAAAGTAATTTAATTTTTCAAACTCCTTATATTCAAATGAACATTATTATAAAACTATTTAACTGATTTAATCATTTTATTTTATTCACAAATAGCTGGTAAACTGAATTTAAATTTAGTTTATTATTATTTATTTATTTATTTATATTATATATTGAAAATAAACATGATAGAAATCTGAAATTTTTTATTTTAACTTTATACGAAATTTCATTTTATGCGTACCATAAATGCACTTTTAGAATTAATAATGCTATTTTTTAAACACCTCCTATTGGGAGCTTCATTACTCCAAAACTGACTTTTTAAAAAAGTCTGAAAATTTGTTAATTCGAACCTCTATCTGTGCTTAATAAATATATTATAAATGAATACTGCGTTTTTACTTAGAAGATTTTATACATTTTTATTTAAAAAGTAATATGTTTTTCATAGGATTAATAATACAAAGATTTTCCAATTATATTGAATATACAAGGAAAATAATTTTTACATAAACAAAATACAGGTAATTATTATAGTTCGAAAAATATTTAGCATTAAATAATAAGTAATAAAAAGCATTAAAAAATTGCACTAAACATTTTCGTATTTTTTTTTTTTAAATAACATTCTGAAAACCAGTAAAGTTCAAAAACTTTTCATTAGAAATATTTAATATATATATATAAAGAGTGAGTAAATAAACTCTATGTAACTTCAGTTTAACAGTTACTTTGAAAGAAAAAAAAATCGAATGAATAAATTACATATTTTTTAAACAATGATCATTTTAAAAGGAAGAATTTTTCTGATTTTCCGAAAATGTTTAATATGTATCTAAAATCATTTGTTTCTCAGCTTCTACTACTTAATATATATATATATATATATACATATATATATATATATATATATATATATATATATACACATATATATATATATATATATATATATATATGTATGTATATATATATTCAGAGAGAGAGGAAAAATTAAACAAAATGGCAATCCGATTTTTTTTTTTTTTTTTTTTTTTTTTTTTTTTACTTTATATCAAGTTTTATTTTATTAATAGCATAAAAGCACTTGTAGAATTATTATTTGTTTTAGCTATTCCCATAATGGAAATATCCTACTCCAAAATCAACTTTGTTAAAAATCTGAAAGGTTGCTAATTTGAACCTCTATCTATGATTAATAAATAAATTCTAACTGAATATAATGCGTATTTGTTTAAAAGATTTTATTTTTATTTATTTATTTATTTATTTTTTATTATGTTAAATACACCGGGAATAACCCTTTTTCAACCAACAAAATACAGAATACTTGTACATAATTATTACAATTGAAAAATATTTATCCTTAATCTATAATAATAAAAGATAAGTAATAAAAATCTTTAAAAGAAATTGCATAAAACTTTTGCATTTTTTGAAAATAACATTCCGAAAAACAATAAAATTCAAGAACTTTTCAGCAAAAATACTTTTAAAAAATAATGTAAATTCAGTTTAAAAGCAATTAAAACAAAGAAAAAAAAAAGAAATTGAAGGAATAAAGTATACACTTTTTAAACAATATATCATGTAAAAAGGGAAAAATTTTCTGATTTTCCGATAATGCTCAATTTGTGCTATAAATGGCGAAAAAAAAAAAAAATAATAATAATAAAAAATATTATAATTATGTATAAGCATATATGCACAGTTGGAAAATCATATTTTCATGTTATCACTTCAGTTAGGATTAAAATGTAGCATTCTGTTCGGTTACTTTTTAATTTTGAAAAGCTTATTCTTTTATATTATTATTAAAAATTTCTTTAATTGTATAGGTCTGCTTTTTCAAAAATAATATTGGGGGGAGGGAGGATAAACGAATCTCACAATAGCAATTTATATATTGATAAACTTATCTTTCCCAAAAAATCATTCACGAGAACTGAAGAAAATAGGGACTTGTCAGCATTATAACGACTCCCTCATGCAGTCTTTATCATAAGGACTGAAGCAAACCGAATCTTCACCGCAAATTTCTATGACTGAGAGGGGAGAATAGCAAAAGGTCGGAATGTCACGTCACGTGATCAAAATAACGACTTTGACAGTCGGAATTGAGCTATAGTCGGATCGGAGAATAGATCCCCTGGCTTTGTTGAACAACATTCCTTATCCCTTCAATATTACTCCTATCTCAGAATTAACTTCTGATCACCTCACTGTCTTACTTCAAATTGATTGCAATCCTTCTCTTCCCTCTCTTGCTACTCCTTCCGTTACCGACTGGAATACCTTTTCAAAATTGATGAATGATTCTCCCCCTCCTTTTAATGAGCTTAATTCGACTACTGATATTGATAAGGCTATTATCAATCTCCAACAGCTAATCAAAAATTCTCTTGATTCTTCTAAATTCCACCAAGCTCCCCATCATTTCCATACCCTCCCTCACGAAATTACACTAAAAATTAATTCCAGGAATAGATTACGGAGGCTTTGGCAAAGTACCAGATGTCCTACCATCAGGAGTGAGATGAATAGACTAACAGCTATTATCAAACGTGAGATTAAAAGATATAAAGATAGGAAATGGAACGACTTCATTACTTCTCTTGCTCCTTCGGATAACTCCTTATGGAATTACCTTTAAAAAATAAGGAAACCTTTTAGTCCAATTCCCCCATTTCTAACTGATTCTGGTTTTAAGTGCGATGAGGAAGATAAAATGGAGGTGATCGCCGATCAATATGAATCCCAATTCTCTCCACATCCAGATATTTTTGACCCTTCCACTATTGTAAATGTTGATCATGTTCTTAAGAAGTATTCTGCCAGACAAGCTGTCAGATCTATTGAACCGACCACCCCGGAAGAAATAATATCTGTTGTCAAAAAACTCCCCAGTAGGAAAGCTCCTGGTTATGATGGCATTTCTTATTCAGCTATCAAAAATCTCCCCATTCAATATGCATCTTACCTTGCAACAGTAATTAATGCTATCTTCGAACTTAATTATTTCCCCATTGCCTGGAAAAAGGCTACTGTCATCCCCATTAAAAAACCTGGGGGAAAATCCTACGATTGCTAAGAGCTATAGACCCATTAGTTTGCTTCCCGTTCTGGGGAAACTTACGGAACATATCTTCATTACTCGCATCCAGGAATTCTACCGTGACCCTCCTGAACAATTCGGTTTTCGGCCCAAGCATTCTACTGCTCATCAGCTCCTTCGGGTTGTTGAATTTATCCATGATGGTTTTGAAAATTCTGAACACACAGGAGCACTTTTCCTTGATGTGGCAAAAGCCTTTGACACTGTTTGGCACAATGGTCTTATTTATAAACTTCTCAGACTTAAATTTCCTACTGCCTACATTCGGTTTATCCAATCTTATCTTTGCGATCGAACCTTTACAGTTCGCTATGCAAATAAATACTCTACTATACGACCTGTTAATGCTGGGATTCCTCAAGGCTCCAAATTGGGCCCATGGCTTTATAAAATTTATATTAACGATATTCCAAGATCACCTCACACATTATTGGCGTTATATGCGGACGATACTACAATCATGGCCCGGAGTACTAATGTAAATTTAATGCACACTCACTTACAAAATCATATTCATCAGCTTGAAAATTATTTTAACAAATGGAGAATCAAAATAAATTCGAATAAATCCAATGCAGTATTTTTCTCAAGGAAAAGAAATATGCCTCCTCCACTTCATCTATATGGTTCCTGTGTTGACTTCGGAAGGGAAGTCAGATACTTGGGTCTATACCTCGATAGCAGACTTACCTGGCGCAAACATATCGATTATACCGTCCAAAAATTTTACAAAGCAAAGAATGACCTTGCTTATCTTCTGTATGGTAATGGGATGAGCATGGGTAACAAACTCCTACTTTATAAAACCGTTCTGAGACCTATTCTGCTCTACTGTGCCCAGATTTGGGGGTCTGCAGCGAATACCAATCTGCAGAAAGTCCAGATTTTACAAAACAAAACTCTTCGCATCATTCGGCATGCCCCCTGGTACTGTCGTAATTCAGTTATCCACCATGATTTTCATATTGATACTATTCGTACAACAATCAAAATGCAGGCTACTAAATTTTTAGATCATCTACCCTGTATTCCTAACGAAGAGATTTTCAACATGACTGATTATGATGCTCGTGCGAGTTATAGACGGCCACGTGCCACTCTGTACCTTCCAGGTTTTAACCCTCGTTAAAAGCTCCTATGTCTATTTCCCTACTGCTAAAACTTCAACACCTTTCTTGGCATTATCTTTCTATCATGTAAATATTACCATTATTTTATTATTATCATCACTTTTTTTTTCATATTTATGTTCCTTTACATATTTATATTCTTTATTTTATAATTCTTCGTACATTGCCTTTCTCTTTTATATTATTTCCTTATTTTGAAGGTTTTATTACGCCTCCATTTTATGTCACCAGTGTTCTGTTTTGCTGGTCTGTAGCTATCGTCATTAATTTTTCTGATCCACATACTAATGCTAGTGGTAAGGGAACGTCGTTCCCAGGAACACTAAAACAAGCACTTTGATGATGATGATGTCAACCAAACTGTTCCTTTAGTTGCCTCACATGCAGCTACATATTCTGCTCCTGTGGTAATTAATGACACATATTGATGTTGACGACTAGTCCAGGCAATGCCTGCTCCACTATATTTAAACAAAATAACAGAGACACTTTTTCTCGTTGTTATCTCACTATACTCGGGGAAAGGATAACTTGATAGTGTGTATTAGCCTGTAGAAATTGCACATCCGCGAAAGAAAATAGTTCTTTACTATATTTAAGTGTAATAAACTTTTTCTCGATTTTTTTTTTTTTTATTCTGGTAAACTGAAAAAAGATTAACTATTTAAACTAAACATATTTATGTTAACACATGGAATTTATTGTAATAGATAAGCATAAAATTTATATCAATGTATTGTTTCGCGAAGAAAGTCTGTTGGCTAAATATTGGCGGAAGAGGGAATGCCGAAAGCAACCTTTTAACCCCTATTGTGAGTGCGAAACAGTTTGGTGGGCTAATAGATTACTTTATTTTCGAAAATTTGAAGATAATTAATGTACAATCCGTTTCTTTAATTTCACAACTGTTAAAAATAGAGTAAAAATTTTGACGGATTTGAACTTTTGGGAAATTTTCACACCAGATTCACACCAAATATGTCAATGAAAAATTCAAACTAACAGGAATAAAGAAAAATATTTTTCGACGAATACTTTTTCTTTTTCGTTATTATTATTACATTGATAATAATAATTTCAATTCGTTTACGCATTATTATATAAAATACTTTTCTTTCCAATACAAACTACTAATAGTGTCTACATTAATTTATACTATGCACTATATACTAAAGATTTTACTTTTTTTTTTTTTTTTTTTTTTTCTGGAACAGAACAATAAAAGAAAAACATAATTATCTTTAATAATAATAATAATAATAATTATCATATATATATATCAGACTTATATATGTAAAATTTATATATAAATGGGAGACGGATCAATTATTTAAAGCAGAAATTACATAATTAGCAAGTATTACATTGTAAAACAAATTTTATTTTAATGGATATTTACTTAAAGAAAATTAATTGGGAAATAAATACTGTTTGAGACTTTATAACAAATTGATCGATACCTTGGAGAGGAAATACAAAATTTTAAAGATATGTAGCGCAATTATGTAGGATTTTCTATATTGCAGTTTAAAACATTTACTTTTAACGATATCATTATAAAAAATTTTGATTAGAAAAAGCTTACATTGAATAGAATTATTACTTATAATTCTGTGGATTTAGTTGGTAAAATAATTTCATCAAGTGAATAAAAACTGTATAATTTAACAAAAATAATAAATTAAATTAATTTAAATTAAATTATAAATAAATAAAGGCTGATAGTGGTCAAGTGAATTGAAATGAAATTTAAATTCTGTCCTACACATAGTATAATTTTGTGAAAGTGGCCTATTTATTTATTGTGTATGCATGAAACTGTACTCCTGACACTGCCTGCTTTAATCAAGGTAGTCTACCGCAAAAATTTTAACGACACAATTATTATTATTGGCTCTTTGAAAGAAATAGTTCTCTCGTCCTTATAAATCTACCTTTTGAGATTTGAATTTAGAGCCAAAAGCCTCCTAAATTAATAAAAATGCTTCGAAGTTCTTCCAAAAGCTACACAAAAGTCAAAAACTTTTATTTTCTAATATCTAAATTAATTCCAAATGGCTACAAAATTGGTATTGATTCAATTGCTAAGTTTTTCAGCATCAAGTATGACGGAATTTTGACTCATTTTCTGCAATTGTTCTACATAATTTACTACAATAGTTATTTTTCGATTTAAATATACAAATATCCTTAAAAAAATGGGAGGGGTTCTTAACTTTGTTTATAAATTCTAGCCCTTTGAAACGGTTACTATATAAATTTCTGAAAATTTCTGTCGAACATCATCTCTCAATTTTACCTTTAATATTTTTTTAACCGTGCCAAAGGAAAAACAAAATCATAAAATAAAAAGATAAATCGTTTTTATTTAGTCTATGCTGTCGAAAAGAAATAGTCCTCAAAAAAGTGTGGAAACATTGTTTCTGAAAATTTAAGATTGCTTTTAAATTTAATATCAAAGCATGCTTATCCATTCAATATATCAAAATAAATTGAAAAATGCGTGAAATGCCATGCTTTCATTCTTATCCCAAAGAATCGAATAACGTAACATTTCCCTCTTTCTCATCTATAAAAATCTCATTCCAACCTCCTAAAAATGCTGTGAAAATAAATGTTTTAACTCAGTTTTTAAAAATAGCAGTCGCAAAGGTGTGTGTTTATCAGTATTAAATAAATACATCAAGATAAATCATATTTACAAGTAAATTAAAATTCGCTTCCCTTTCATATAAATTGAGAGTTTCTTAATTTTATTCAGAAATGAATATTAAAAATTCTTATATTCACATGTAGCATAAAAAATCGGGATACAGACAAAATGAATGTATAAGCAAATTGTAAACAGAGATTGCCTCTGCATATGAAAATTCACTATATTTATTTATTTATTTTAAATTAATATTTTTTTCATATTTTCACAAAAGCTTTAAACTATTTCCACTTTCTCATTTTTTACTGCTTTTATATTTACTGATTAACAGGTAAATAATAATGCAAATTGAAAATCTATTACGTTTTGTTCATTTAGAACTTTTTGTTCATTTTCTCCACAGAAGATACTGCCATTTAAAAATCACAGTTTAAATCTTATGATAAAATAATTTTTCTGCCAAAATATATTCGAAATATTTTAAAAGTATATTTTTAAATTATTAAAAAAAAAAAAAAAAAAAAAAAAAAAATTATAATAGTCAGTTTCTTTTTAAAGAGAACAAAGACAAAAAATATACATACAGATAATATTTTTATTTTTTTCCTTTTTCAAAATATTTAAATCTTAACCTTTTTGTTTTTTTTCTCTCTCAAGGTACAATGTAGTATATTACTTAATTTGCAGTAATATGGATTTACATCGCTAAGTCGCCCGATATCGCAACCCAATTAACGCCAAGTGCGTAAAAAGGTCTCTGTAGTCTTTGCAATGCTCTCAAGTTATGCGTTCCCCGAGTATAGCGTAATCTGCATCACTATATGCCTCAAGGTAATCGCTGATTAATCGTAATCAAAATAAAATATTTAAATTATAATCGTAATCTAATTGTAATTTTAAAAAAATACATATTTAAATTGTAATCGTAATCTCAAAAAATATTTAAATTATAATCGTAATCTAATCGTAATTGGATCGCAATCTAATCGTGATCTCATTATATTTTGGTAGAGAATAATCTGTATTGTGAAGCAATGTAAACGTAATATATCTCTAAAATAAAATTACACTACATTTTTCTTTTCTTTGCTGCCATTTTTACTCTATTTATATTTTCTGTTATCCCTTTTTTCACAATTTTCTAGCTTCACAAGCTAATTTTTGAACTTACCTACTCACCCTAGAAGATTTTAGAGGTCATGTTTTAGTTTTACTACGAACTACGACATGACACATGAAGACATCCCCCCCCCCCCACACACACACACAAACAAACCTGAAGGTATTAGGTCAGATTCAGAAAGTCAATAGTATTTTCTGACCGCGGTAGCCCAGTTGGTAGAGCACCGGGCTTGTAATTGAAAGATTGCGGGTTCGGTACTCGAGCCGGCCAAAGACCGTCGCGTCATGTACGCTAATGGTTAAGGCTCCTATATATACGAGCTTGCCACGTATACCCAGCGCGTTTCTCTGATAAACAAACGAGAAACTTTTTTTTAATCGTCTTACGTTACTTTACAGTAACTTGTTTTATTATATTTCATAATTTTAGCTAAGTAAACTATGTTATGGGAGTTTGTTTAGCGATAAAGTGCTATAATCATTCAAGAAGTGAATATAACGTGTTCGCAGACTGTGTATTTCAGTTTTGGCGACATCTTGTAAAAGAAGCAGAAACCGCCCTAACAACACATCTTACCCGAGTATATCGATAGGATATCCTCAGAATAAAATGACATCCTGAGAATGTACTTTGAAAAAAATGTGTTTTTAGGAATATTATTGTTGCTTATTGCTCTTATCTTGACCGGATTAGCTTCAGATCAAGATTTCTTAAAATCATTAGGAAAGCGATAACGACGCCAAGCGGGAATTCTGTCCTCTTCTGAGGCAAAAAAATGGCGGTGATGCGCCGGCCTATTATTTTATTTAGGGGCTCTACGAATGGTGACTGGTGCACGTAAAATCTCTCGTGACTACAATATCCTCCATATTCCCATCAATGTTATACCTCTGGGGGTCACTAAAGCGGGAGAAACATCCCTTCCGCGGAGGATCAAAATTCTGATGAAATGTCTCCCCCCCCCATCCGGGAGTCCCGGACCGTTGCCAATGTACTTTATTCACATGACGTCACTGGTGGTATATAAAATGGCGAAATTGCACATTTATCATTTAAACTTGTAAATGATAGAGCGTGAAAATGCAAACATTTTGATACCATTTTTATGCATATTTGAAGACTAGATGTTTTAATAAATTAACTTTAAAAGACGTAGTTCTCATGTTGGCGCAAAAACGATGCGTCACGTGATAAAACCTATCGTGACGTCACTATTCATGAAATGAACTGCTAGCTGAATTTCTCCCTATAGTATTGTAAAGAAAATTCATGCATTCAGCGAAATTTTGTATTCTTTCTTAAAAAAAAAAAAAAAAAAAAAAAATATATATATATATATATATATTAAAACTATTTGAACTCATTAAACATCACTTTATTCTATAAATGACACCAAGTTTTAAAGAGATTTTTTTTTTTACTTCCCTGCTGTTATTAATTCAAATTAAACTATAATCGAAATAACAGTTGATCAATGGAATTTTCTTAAAGAATGTTTTTAGTATGCTATGCCAAAGATGCATCTTTTAAATACTTGTTTTGTTTCATTTTATTATGTTTTATAGATTTATTATTATTATTATTATTATTCTAGACTGAGTGCAGAAATAAAATATTGGGATTGAGTAATAATATTTAACTGAATAATATGCATATTTTCATTGCTTGAATAATCTAAAATAGTATATGCTAAATAACCTAAATTAGATTACTTTTATAATTATGAGATGCCAGTATATCTGTATATATATATATATATATATTTTCTTAGACTGTGTACAAAATTGAGATTAAAAAATCAATAAACAATAATAATAATAAATATTTATACTTCAGGCAACTTTGTCACAGTCTGCAACCGAAGATATAGTATTTTAAGCTAGAAAAAACTTTTTTAATACATTTCAATATTATAACTTAACAATATTTCTATTAAAATAGAAGCTGAAGATTGTGAATAATTAAAAACATTACAGTTATGCAGTTTGAGAAATTGAAAAGTATTTAAGAAAAATTACACGCGCTTATCATTCTAAATAAATAAATAAATAAATAAAAAAAAAAAAAAAAAAAAAAGTCTCCGTACAAAAATATTAATATTAACATTATATATATATATATAGAAACGTGTTTAGTTATTTTTATAATGTATATTTACTTTTTTATTTGGAAAAATTGAAAAATAGAAAGAAAAGATTAATAGATATAGAAAGTAATAATAATAACAATATTTAGCAATAGAAAATATATAAAGTACTTTAAAATAAAATAAACACATGAAATATATGTTAAATGTAATAATATCTTATAAGTTATACATGATCTAGTTATAAATATGAATGGTAATTAATAATTAATTTAAAATTTGCAGTATATTTCTGCAATCAAACGCAATATATACACTTGTGGACAATTGCTAAGGACAGATGACAATAACTAAGCTATTGTTATCCGTCCTTAGCAATTGTCCACCAGTGTGTATATATATATATATATATATATATATATATAAGGGCTGTCTGAAAAGTTTCCGACTTAACAAAGAAAAGAGATATTTTTTTAACATAATTAGTGTTATTTTTCAACATAGTCTCCTTGTAAGTCTATAAACTTTTCCCAGCGATGCTCCCATCTTTTTAACCCATCTAAATAATAGGTGGAATCTTTCTCTTGAAAATAACTGTTCACAAAGTTTATCACCTCTTCATTTGACAAAAACTTTTGTCCTCCTAGTGCTTCCTTTAGTTTAGGAAACAGAAAAAAGTTACTTGGGGCCAGGTCTGGTGAGTAAGGGGGATGGTCAACCAGTTCAAACCGCAACTCATGAATTTTCGCCATTGCAACAGCTGAGGTGTGAGATGGAGCATTGTCTTGGTGAAACAAAATTTTTTATTTTTGCAAATGTGGTCGCTTTTACACAATTTGTGTCTTTAGCTTCTCAAGCAAGGTTGAATAAAATGCTCCAGTAATTGTTTTTCCTTTTTCAAGGTTATCTATCAGTACAATTCCATGGCTATCCCAGAAAACTGTCGCCATCACTTTTCAAGAAGAAGGAACAGTTTTTGCTTTTTTTGGAGTCAATTCTCCCTTTGCAGTCCACTGTTTTGATTGCGTTTTTTTCTCTGGGGTGTAATGATGAATCCAAGTTTCATCTACAGTAATTAAACGGCGAAAAAACTCAAATTTATTGCGTCTGAATTGCGCTAACAGAGCAGTGCAAATGTTCATTCTGACACGTTTTTGGTCCAAAGTGAGCAAACGCGGCACCCAACGTGCAGACAGCTTACGCATACTTAAATCTTGGTTCAGTATGTGGCAAACACGTTCTTTGGATATGTTCATAGCTTCTGCAATCTCTCTTACCTTGATTCGGCGATCGTCCAGCACCATTTGGTGAATTTTTGCAATGTTTTCGTCAGTCGTTGCAGTTTTTGGTCGTCCTGAACGTTCATCATCACCCAAGCTGGTACGGCCACGTTTAAATTCTGCTGCCCAAAATTTTACCGTTGTTAATGATGGAGCAGAGTCCCCATACACAGCATCCATTTCCTCTTTAATCTGTGTAGGAGTATTACCCTTCAAAAACAGGTACCTAATGACCGCTCGATACTCGATTTTATCCATTCTTTCAAATAAAATCACATCAACTCAGAACAATAACTGTCAAACGCAAAATTCACATTCAAAATGACTGAAATTTCAGTTCAGATCTATCAAAGGATGCCCAAAGAAGTTCCCCCACTTTCGTTGATTAGTGCTGCCATCTTCATGCAGAGGCCGGAAACTTTCAGACAGCCCTCGTATATATATATATATATATATATTAAATTCATTTATCAATGAAGCCTTAATGTAAAATCCAAATATGTTTAGAATATATCAGGGGTCGATCCAGGTAAAAATTGGGACCCATTTGCTTCCCCTTCACAAAATCCAAATATCTAAAATGGGCCCCTTCAGAAAATATAAATCCATAAAATGGGTCCCTTCACAAAATTCAGATTCACAACAACAGGCCTTTCTCAAGATTTATTTTTAAAAAGATGATAATTTTGTAAACGTTTTCCACGTTAACAATATTATTTTTAATGAGTGTGTCTACTTGGCTCAGTAATATGCTGTAACTTGATAATGAACATTAGATAGAGTAACTTTTTAAGTGAAAAATTTCGTGTGATAATTCTTTTTATCGCAAAAGGAAATAAATTTTCACAAAATTATTTTGTTTTTCACAGAAAAAAAAAAAAAAAAAAAAAATCACAAAAATGAACCCCAAAAATAAACCTGGAACAACCCTTGTACATACTATAACTGACGGCCTTCGCCTGCTTCACTGGTAGCTAAATTTAATTAAAAAAAAAAAAAAAAAAAAGAACCCTTATTTCTTTTATATTATTCTATAAACAAAAACTAACTAAATAAATAAATAGATAATTAAAAAATAAATTAATTGAAATTGCTCTCAACATCGTTTTGGGTATTCGCTGCCTGCGGCAACTCCTTTCCCTTGGGTGTACCCTGCTTTTTTGGGTCTGGGTTCTTATTGCCCGCAGCAATGTCTTTCATAGGCATTTCAATTTGGGTACATATCAGAAGGCGAAAGCTGCTATTTTTCAAAAACTAAGATTTTAAGGATAGCTGTACCTCAGCATCTATTAAATATACTTTAATTTTGGCACCATGTACTTTATTGCAATCTCTTTTCCAGTTATATTACAACTTGATTTCGACTAGTACAATAAATAAATAAATAACAAAAGATTTTCCTTTCAAAGGCATTAAGTAAATAATAAATAAGTTTTTATTAAACTTAAATTTTAATAAGAGTAATCCTTTATGCGATATTAACATTTTCCCGATAAAAACATTGAATTATATTTTCGTTTTGAAATGAATGAATTAAATAAATAAATAGTTGTGTAACAGCCGTTGCTAATGTAAACGACGTAGAACAATATAATTCAAATAAAATAAAAGAATAAATTTAAGAAAAATAAATGGATAAAATTGAAATATATCTACATCTATATATTTATTAAAAAAAATTACTAAAAAAATTATAAAAAGAAAACGTTCTTTTATATATATATATATATATATATATATATATATATAATAAAAAATAAATAAATAATGCAATTTGAAGATAACATTGTTTTCGTTACAAAAACATGAAGTAAATATTAAATACATAATTAATGACTGCTCTTTAAAATAATCATATATAATTTGTAAAATAACATAATTAAAAAATTCTGGTTAAAAATAAATAATAATATAAATAATCAGTAAAATATATTTTTATGTACTGTAAAATTTTAATGAATATTTTAATTATAGTTAAATCTTTAAGCATACATTATGAGAAAAAGAAAAATTCTCACATACAAGCATCTAAAACATTAGAGAAATGTAAAAAAATACTACTAATATATTAAAGCAATGCTAAAATTCCGTTATGAAGACGTTTATAATTTACAAAATATGAATACAGAACAAATCTAGATAGTTTAGCTTTAGCTACTCTTATTTATGCGCTAATAAAATAGAAGTTTCTTCTCAAAAATGAGAATATGGAAAGAGCATCTACTTTTTGGCAGATTATCCGATTGCTCTTTTACAAATCCAAAATCGACATACAAATAAAAATATAAATATATATGTATATAAGATATAGTATAGTTATCGAAGGTTTAAGTTATTTCTTACAAAAGGTAAAAATTTTAAAAATAAATTATAAAATTCAGATTAGAATAGAGCGAACAAAAAGAAAAGCTATCGGTAAAAGAATCTAAACATTCACACTTCGTGAACTATGACGTCAACCCCCTCACGGAGCGTTGTCGGATCACGTGGTTTTGTTTTGGTTTTTAGCGATTTTAAAACGTTAATTAAAAGTTAATTTAAATTAATTTTATGATTTTAATTGTATTTTTCGGATTCCCAAGATTGATTTTATCGATTACAATTAAAAGAAATTGTTTTTCCTTCCGTGTGCAACTTCCCCATTGTAAACAAGAAACACGTGGGCGTGTTTTGTTTTCATCCTCCATTTTTTGTCGCTCACGCTGTCGTCTCGTTTCGCTAGTGTTAGTAGATTATTTTTGTTTGAGTACTTAAGAACATACCAGTATTTTAATAGAAATTAAAATTAAAATATTAAGTTCTATTCTAGATACTCCGATGCTGCTTCGGGATTTTTCTCAACAGAATATTTCAGAATGCATCCATGAATAATAGATGTCATTATCTAGACGCAAAATTAAAGGCAAGCGTTACAGGTTTAAAAATGTATCGCAATAAATTTATAATTGATGTGAAATTTCCAGAAAATAGTTTTAATGAAACTGTTGCAATTTGTATCGTTGTACGTGCTGGATTTTAAATAATTGTGTTGTGTATAATGTAGATACTAACACAGATTAAATCTATATAAATGTGATCAGTACTCTGTGGATACTAATACCGACATATTGAGAAATGAAGTGAGTTTGTAAAAATCTTTTTTAAATTCTTTAAATCTCATTCTTATTCTCATTTATAATTTACCCTAAATGTGGGTTATATAAACTGACGGATTATTGTTTAAATCTGTTTTTAAAAGTGTAAATTATTGTGTGTTTGATACTAATGTTTTCTTGTGTTTCGTTTCAAATTGCAATAGTTACTGTAAAAGTGCGTTTAATTTGTGCATTTTTAACTATTTTATTTCATTTTTAAATTTGAACTTAAGAATGGCTAGAATAACTGTATTTAAACAGCCAGTCATTTATGATCTAGCTTCTAAATGACAGTAAATTTGATGGAATAATCGCAGAAAATGTTACTTGTGTTTGATTTTCCAAATACAAATATTTATTTATATTTGTAATAAATAAATTTTATATTTGTATATAAATAAATAAAAATTCAAAATATAAATATATAAAATCTACTTTGTTCATTATCATGAAAATGCCCAACAACTTATGCTAATATCAGTCTCATTTCTTTCAAGTTGAAAGCTTTTTACACTACCCTTGTCACAAGGGTAGATATAACTAGAATACTATAACTGCAAGACAAACTACATTACTATATTGTACTCAGTATACTTATTTTAAATTAGAAACTGTTATATATAAGATGTTGGATTCATATAATATTATTCATTTGTATATTGTAATTTGATTATATAATGTATGGTTATTGTGAAGCTTAGTATGAAGATTCGCAGTGATTTTTTTACTCTCGTATATCAGTTCAGTAAACCACTCCATTATTTTTGAAATTCTTATTGTTATTTATATGCCATTTCATTTTAAAAGTAAAAAAAAAAAAAAAAAAAAAAAAAAAAAAAGATAGTCATTATAAACTTCACATGTTCTATTCTACACATTATATTTGGTGTCCTTTTATAAAAACTCATCCTACTGTTATCACTATCTTTTTGTTTTATATATTTCATGTATTTGAATTATGAGAGAAAATCCTTATATGGATAATTTATAAGTGTGTTTATGCAATATAAATGTAAAATAAAAAAATAATTTCTGAACCAAAAAGTAATAATAAATCAGTAAAAATGAATGATGGATTAAGTTTTTAAACCTTAATATGAATAAAGCTGTTGACTACTGCCATTTTAATCCATTGTAAGCAAATAAATTGAAAACAGAGTATTTATACATTTAATTTATACTTAATAATTCTGTATTTTTCTCTTTACTAATATATATATAATTTTTTCAATTGTTATGTTATACATGTGCTTATTACAGTAATCATAAAAAACACACAAAAGATATTCATGTTTTAATGATGTCGTGCTGTTTTAAAATGAGAGGGAAAAAGTATCCTTATATGATGTAGGGGCATCTCTAGGTTAACGAGGAAATTTGTACCCACTTATAAAGTAGATGGAGAAAAAGAAGATATCTCAAGAAAATTTCTTTTTTTAGCATAATGTCACTTTTTGATACATTGTTACATTTTCTCTAAAGAAGTTTTCATAAACATTTAATGACAGAGGATTTTACTTTCATGGATATTTATACGAATGAAGATTATCTACCGATTGATGCAGTTTCTGTTAATGCAGGCTTTGGTAAGTTCTGTAAAATTTTCAGCTGCTTTGTAGATTAGGTGATTATTATTATTATTTTAAGTTAAAAGTAATATTGTAGTATGACATTATATTGCTTCTTTTTGTACACTAATTCTTTGGAAATTAGCTCTTTATAATTTTGTTACTTTTCTTTATAACATTTAGAACGAGTTTAGAAATTTGTGTGAAAAAAGAGGGGGGAAAAAGTGCTGGTGAAACATGTTGGCTAAAAAAGAGTTAAAAGTAAAGAAAAATGTTAAGTGAATTTCTTTACAGCATAGGTTTATTTCAAAACAAACTATGCTAAAAAGAAGTTTTCTTAATACAAACTCTAGAAGAGCTGAATTGGATGAAAAAAACATAAAAATATCTGAATTGAAGAAAACTTTTCTAACTTAGTGCTCATACAATATTGAAAGCTTTCTGATACAGTCAGTTTACATAATGTAAGTAGTAACATTCACATTTTTTTTTTTTTTTTTTTTTATCATTTAATACTGAGTTTCTCTTAATCAGTGGAAATATTATTTATTAACATAATGAAAGTTGTAAAACCTCCTTTTATTTCTAACGAAATGTGATATTATTCTTAGATAGTAATTTGAATTTCTTCTAAAAGTTCTTTTTTTTTTTTTTTTTAATTAATAACTGATTATTTCATGAATTGCTTTGTAGATCAGAGAGAGTCGACTGAACATATATTTAAATTAATTTTATAATCGTTTTAAACATACTCTCAATGTATAAAAATCACTGTTTGGGGTTTAACAAGTACAGTTGCCACCAGTAACTTACATTTCCTAATTAGTGATCAGTAGACATGCATAATATACATAAACATTCTCCAAAAAAAGTTTTTTTATTCTGCATAAAAATTTGTTTGAACTTTTTTTTTTTAAATAACAGTTAGAGTTGTGAGTTTTCATCTTTCTAAAAAATGTTTTTAATAAAACAACTTTTGTTTTTTCACACTATATCTGATATTACTGTAATTATTAACAAAACTGTGACTAATAAAAGGAAAGTTTAAATATGTCTTGTAAAAAATTAAATAAGAAAAATTACTTGTTTGGCTTTCAGAAATTTCTACCCCACATCACTAACAACAGTTAGCAAAGAAATACTGTGCAGCAATATAATGTCTTTATTTTCAACTATTTCATGCTTTAATTATATATTTGTCGCTTTACAATTTACTTACCTGTTGTAAATTAAAAAAAAAAAAAAATCACAACACAATTGTGAGTATATTTTCCAGTACTTACAATGATCGTCTGTAATGTACCTAAATTCTTTTACAGAACATTGCACACAAAATATTAACTTTCCTATATTTGCAAAATTTTGTTTTGAACCTCCATTAAATTTAAAGTTTTTTTTTTTTTTTTTCTTTTTTAGAATTAGTTTATGATTTTGCTGCATATATAAATATGATGCTGAAACGTGTAAAATTGTTTTATAAAAAGATGAGATGAATTCACTCTGTAAGAAGAAATGTGCACTCTGTGCGTAAAGATTTTACTTAAATAATTTTTACATTTGCATTGCACATTTAGACAAATAGTTTAATTCAAGTAGTAAGATTATAATAGTCGCTACTACATTCTATTAATATAATTAAATAAAAATCCTTTAAAAGTTTATATATCTGCCAACTTTTATGCTTTTTGACTACTGAAAAATTTTAATAGTGCAAATAACTTTATTGAAAATTTTAGGTGTAGTGAACTCCCGTTTGGTAGCGACTGCGGCGCTCTCTTCCCGTTTCAGTATCTGAAACAGCCTGTTCGCTCACCGTGTTATGAAAGTTATGATCTTTAGAAATTCTGATTCTAGCAAAGTCTCGCTCGGTGGCGCCTGCTAGTAGTGGCACCAGAAATTCCCCGACGGGGGGGACACCATATCCCCGACAGGGGACACTATATATAGAAGGTTTATTATATGGATATTTATCAAAAACTGCAATATTATTAATAATATTACAGTTAATATTTGTACCATTCCATTTGTTAGTACTCCTCGTGGTTTTGGAGGCCATAGTGTCATTCTCTGAGTGTATAATATTTTTCTTTCCACAGAAAAAAAAATGTGCAGAATGCCTGAAGGAAAATTCTTAAGAAAAAATTCATCTTCATATCCGTTGATCACAGGTATATATACAGACGAATGTCCCTAAGGGGGCCTTCTATCGTGTGACAGAAAATTGGCTCTTCAGATAGGTGGCCTTCCAGTAGATGTTATCTTCCTATTCACGGAGTAATTACAGAACAGCAGCGCCACCTATCAGCTCATATGCACCTAAATTGATTCAGTACATTGTTTTAAAATGACCCTCTCATATACCAAGTTTTATGTAATTATATACGATGGAATCTGATATATACCCTTCCCATTCACGGAAAAAAATTAAAGCACAGGAGCGTCACCTATCTGTGCGCTCCTATGCACTGAAACTGATTCCACATAATGTTTCATAATGGCCCTGTCATATACAAAGTTATTTGCAATAATATAGAATAGAAACTGAGATATTGCCTTCTTCTTCTCGGGGAAAATAGCAACTGAGCAGCTCAACTTATCGGCCAATACGTACCTAAATTAAATCAATCTGTTGTTTCAAAATGACGCTCTCACATATCAAGTTTTGTTCGATAAGCCAAAATAGAACCTGAAATAAAATAGAACCCTTCCATTAAATGAAAGAAATTGCAGTACAGCAGCGCCACCTATAAGGCGATTTGGACAAAAACTCAATAGACACTAATTCATGTCATGATGCAACTACATACAAATTTATATGTAGTTCTGTGCAGTAGTTTTTGAGATACAGTTAAAACAAAATTTTTTTTCATACATAGACAGACAGACATTTTCTAAAAATATCATGGTCAAAATGTGTTTTGGAGCTCTCAAAACGTGTATATTCATGGAAAACCGGAAGCTGAAAATTTTTACGAATCCAATACTTTCTTCTATTGAATATAGAATGCAAAAACTGGAATGCTCCAAGTTTGTAAAAGGAAAGAAAAATGCTGCTAAAAGGAGAAAAACTGAAAGTTTTGCATTTTTTTCCCCGACAGATTTTAGGAGTATGCCCCGATAGGGGGTCACGGACTCCCCGATGGGGGGCCTGTGCTCCCCGGTCCCCTAGCTGGCGCCAACCCTTGCCGTCTGGGGCCCCTTATCGCCCTTTTAGTAGTTATAACAGCTTGCTCGCTCATAATGCAAATAGCTTTGGAAATTTTTACTAGCAAATTTCCGCTCATTGACGGCTATAACGCCCTTTTACGTTTCATGATTTGAAACAGCCTGTTTGCTCACCGTGTAAAGAAACATTGAAAATTCTAATTGTAGCAAATTCCAACCTGGTAGCGCCTACGGTCTCCTAATCTACTCCCTTATAATTTAATCATAATCATAATTGGAGATGTTGAATTATTGAAATATCAAAGCACCATCTGGCTTCAGAGATTTGCAACGTGTACTCTTCAATTCCAATTCAAATAACTTTTAAAATGATATATTACTTGTGAAATTATGTTAATTAGTAGTTGAGATACAAAAGTAATATAAACAATTTTATAAAAAGATTTGCGTCTGACTTTTCAGTGGTTTTTCTCCAAAACTTGTGTTATTATGGACTAAATAATGTAATCCTTAATAAGAAATCTAAGCATAGTGTGGGAATTCTAAAGTCTGTAAAATAAAAATAAATAAATAGGGTCTAGGTTTTCCGTGGTTTTCTGTGAAACTCACGTACTGAATTTAATGGCTTATATCAGTTTAAATTTCGTAATAAATTAATGTAAAATATATTTTGAATTATATCTTATAAGTAATTTAATTACAATTAGAATAGGAGATATTGGAATAAAGGTATTCTGGGTTCTTCGTGGTTTTCGCTGAAACTCCCGCACGGAATTTTACGGTTTATATCAGTTTAAAAGTACACAATAAAATATATTTCAAATAATGTATTGTAAGTAATTTGATTATAATTAGAATTGGAGATATTGAAAGTTTAAAATATTAATGTGCCATCTGGCGGCAAAGATTTGCAATCTCTATTCTTTAATTCCAATTCAAATAAGTTTTAGAATGATATACTACTTATGAGATTATGTTAATTAGAAGCTGAGATAGAAAGGTAATATATACATTTTTATAAAAAGATTTGTATCTGACTTATCTGTGGTTTTCTCCGAAACTTGTGCAATTCTGGGCTATATACAGTTAAAAATCCTTTGTACAAAACGGGAGTGGAAACAAGAATTCGAAACTCTGTAAAATATAAAAGAATAAAAACGTTCTGGATTTTCTGTAGTTTTCTGTATATCACTTTAATAGTATGCAATAAAAATACTTTTAAATATCTTTCAACTGATGTATTATGTATAATATTAATGAATATATTTGATATATTTTAGACTCAAAATTGCTAATTTATCAAGGACGATTGGCAATTTCTGTTGAAATCTGTCTAAATTTTAGGAAATCTGTATCTGATTTTTATAGCCCAGTTCAGAAAAAAAAAAAAAAAAAAAAAAATAGAAAAAGAAAAAGCATTATTATTCTGTTAAAAGTAACTTTTGTTTCTTTACATAAACAAATGAAATAAAAGTAAGTTTAAATAAATATGTCATTTTTTTTTTTTTTTTTTAAGTTTTTTCATTAGCTTTTTAGCAATAATGTCAGGCGATTCCGAATTTCTGCTTAAATCGATTTAAAATTGAAAATCTGCTATTTTTATTTGCAATACCTTCTCACGTGGTCGAAAAACAAATTATATTCCCTACCGGAAGAATAGCCAGCCAATATGTCTGGCACTGAAAACTTTATAAATGAAATAATGAAATGTTTCCATCTAAATTTCATACTTTAATTAATTTTCAGAAGTCTAATTGCCGTGTTGAAATGCTGTTTGCACCTATTGGTTTCACAATCAATTTTTAAAGAATAAAGCAGGCTGGAGTCTTGAAATAGAACATAGAATAATTTCAATATTTTCTTTTAATCAAACTGCACACACTTCCATAAACACATATTGTTGAACACAAACATTACTATTTACAAACTATTATACAACAATTATATACAGAGGGCCCGGAAATTAAAGTAATATATTCGAATAATATTCGCACCATAGCGACATATTCATCAAAACAGAACATTCTTTCGTAGCGATAAACAGAAGCATTCCGGTAGCACTCGCTTCAACTGGAGAGGAGTTGAGTTGTACTGCTGAGTTCTGCAGTTATTGCTGGCCTTGGGGAAGGAACTATTACAGCTGCTCTAGTTTCCCAACATCCTCCCCACTTGAGCGTTCTGCAAAAATGCTCAACAGAAATATGACACTGAAAAATACTAATAGAAAGGTTAACAAATGACAATATATATATGAATTACATTAACATCTAATAATAAAAAAAGAAGAAAAATACCAAAAAAAATATTTAGAGTTCACTTTTTAAAGAAAAAAAAATGTTTTTATAGTTTTTGAGCAGTCTTATGTTAAAATTACACATCAAGTCTTTTTACTGGCCTCACTACCCTGCCAAAACGTGTCTTAAGTAGCTCTCCATCATTAGGCTTCTCACTACTGTTATTTGTTTTTGGTGCAGGATTTGGCACATGCTGTTCAAGTCTTTGTGTGATTTCAAGAGGATAGAGTCTCTGGATTGGTCGTAGTAAAACTCCTTTCGATGTTCTAAGCTTAACCAGCCTAATAATTCCATCTTTACTAGGAAAGAGTTCGATGACCTTTGCCAAGGGCCAACATAAGCGTTTCTTATCGTCGCTGCCAATCAAGACTATATCACCCACTTGAACTGTGTCGTGACTTTTGGGGATCGACGAACGTAGAAAACCAAGATATTCTCTTCTGAATCTTTGCTTTAAAGATTCTCTTACTCTCTGAATATATCTGTATCTTTCAACAACGTCAGTTTTCTCAATTTGATCCAAGTCAGGTACATCACTTGTTCGTAATTCTTGAAGGAACAGTGAAGGCGTTAGAACATTTAGTTCTTGATCTTCAGATATGTACGTTAACGGTCTAGTGTTCATAATAGATTCGCATTCACATACAAGCGTATGTAGTTCTTCTTGTGTCAGAGAGGCTCTACCTAAGTTTTTTCGAAGCAAATCTTTGAGAATTCTTATAAGTCTTTTCCAGAACCCTCCCCACCATGGGGCTGATGGTGGGTTAAATTTCCATCTAATTTCCTTTACTTCAAACGTTCGTTGAATCTCAGTCCAATCCAAACTCTTCAATGCATTATTTAATCCAGTGAAGTTTGTACCGTTGTCGGAGTATAACACAGAAATCCGTCCTCTTCTCGCTATAAATCTTCGTAAAGCCTGAATGAAAGCATTCGTACTAAGTGATGGAATCAATTCTAAATGTACAGCCCTAAACACCGCACAAGAAAATAGTACGATCCAAACTTTTTCTTTGGACTTGGTGAGCAGAGGACCTGCTAAATCAACTCCTGAGACTTGGAAAACTGCTGTTAATTTCGTGCGATCTTCTGGAAGAGGAGGAAATGGTACTTCTAGATGTTTAACCTTTTGCTTCTTACAGATATTACACTCATGTATGACACTTCGAATAATTCTTTTTCCCTTTAAAATCCAAAATCGTTCTCTCAAAATAACAAGTAGAGCAGACGCTCCAGCATGCTTGTTGACAATGTGCTCTTGCTCGATAAGTCTTTTCACTAATGGATGTTTGGACGGAAGAACCAAAGGAAAAATAAAATCAGAATTTTCATTTTCGTTTGTAAGTCTTGATTTCAGTTTTAGTATTCCCTCATCATCTTTATAAGTTTGGAAATTTACGAGAGATCTTTTGCCTTCTTTATCTGTAAAGCATTCAGTCTGTACACAACGAAAAAGTGTCTTTTGAGCATTTTCAGTTTCTTCAGATGTAATATTTGGATATTTTCTTAAGTCTTTAGATTTCGGTTGAAAACGTAATATCCAAGATATGATTTTAACAATCTTGGAAAATTTTGAAACTCTGTTCGCTAATCGGGATACAACAGATTCAAACTCAATATTATTAGCAGAAACTACAGTTCTTCTTTTTTGAGCAATCTCTTCTTCATTGATATTTATGACTGACTTAGGCCATTGCTCTCTTGGATTCTTCAACCAGACTGGTCCCAGCCACCACTGAGATTTTAACAACTGTTTAGCTCCACATCCTCTGGATGCAAGATCAGCAGGGTTCAATTCACCAGAAACATGGAACCAATTCTCAGCATCAGTAAGTTTCCTAATTTCATTTATGCGATTATTTACAAAAACTGACCACTGTTCTTGCCGCTTAATCCAACTGAGTACTGTAGATGAATCAGTCCAAAAATAGAATTCTATTTTTTCCATTTTCAGAGCATCTTTAACTGATTTGAACAATCTTGCTCCTATTGTAGCTCCCATGAGCTCTAAACGTGGAATTGTTATCTTTTTCAGTGGAGTTATTCGAGATTTAGCTTGCAATAAGTGAATGTTCACTACACCATTAGTGGACTCAGATCTTAGAAAAACGCATGCGGCATAGGCATCTTTGCTCGCATCTACAAATTTATGCAAACTTAGAAGTGACGATTCAGTCACACCAGTCCATCTAGGTATTTTTATGTCTTTTAAAAAATGCAAATTTTTGACCCAACCAAGAAACTTCTTTTTAATTTCATCACGAACTTCCGCATCCCAATGTTCTTTAGTTTTCCATATGGCTTGAAGCAAAATTTTGGGTTGAATTAAAGCTGGGGCAATATAACCTGTCGGATCGAAAATTTTACTAATAAATGACAAAATTTTTCGTTTCGTTAGCTTTTCTGTCTTATCAAATTTTAATACTTCATAATCTATTTCTAAGGTATCAGAGTATTTGTCCCATATTAAGCCTAACACTTGTGTTTTAGAATCTTGAGAAGGGATTTCAGGACAAGCTGTACTTTCCCAGCCCCTAAGATCTGTGGCATACTTCACAAAGTTATCTAGTTCTGAAATGTCATGTACACTGGCCACACAATTATCCACGTAAAAACTGCCACGCAATCTTTCCAGCAATTTTTCAGAATACTTTATTTTCAACGATTCAGCTGACAAATGGTGATGAATAACTGCCATGAGTAAAAAAGGGCTTCTGGTTACCCCAAAAACACAACGTGTATGACGGAAAACCTTTATGTCATCTTTGTCATCATACCAGAGGAATCTTAAGAAATCTCGATCTTTTTCGTGCAGAGCTATCTGTAAAAACGCTCTTTTAATGTCAGAAATAACCCCAATTTTGTATAAGCGAAATCTTGTTAAAATCGAAGGAATGGTTTCAATAAAGTTAATACCAGTCTCTAAGCAATCATTTAGGGATGGATAACCAGGCTTCTTAGCTGAGGCGTCAGAAACGGGCCTAATTTTCATAGAGCTCATTGATGATGTTTCCTTAATTACTGGACGATGGGGAAGGTAATAAGAATTAGCAAGTGCCAATTCTTCAACGAGAACTTCTTCAACAATTCTATCATCAATCCACTCTTTAAAAACTTCATGGTATTTTTTACGATATCTAGTTTTTTCTAACTTTTTAACAGTAGATTCTAATCTTTGTACTGCAACTTCGTAATTGCTCGGTAAGCAAGCATGATCCTTTTTCCACGGTAAATGGACCTCATATCTTCCATCTTGCTTTTGTTTGACTGTTTCTTTAAAATGTATTATAACAGCCTTTTCAATATCTTCCCTATTACTTTGTTCTATAGGATCTCTAATGCCAAGGAGTTCTAAATCCCATAATTTCGAAACCGATATGTCTTCTTGTGAAAGCATACTAATGACAGACATATTTATATCTCTACAACTACTGGACTGAGGGACTTTTCCCATCAAAGTCCATCCTAATTTCGATTCCATGGCGACTAAGCCTGACTTAAGTTGTTTTCGTCTACCAGTAAATAATTTACCCACGACGTCTGCTCCCAAAAGAACTTCGATAGGCCCAGAATTGTCAATGTCAGTTAAATTGATTCCTTTATTTTTTAACTCACGTATCCAATTTCCTTGAGTTATCGCAGAAATATCATTACAAATAACATTTTGATCTAGAGCATCTAAGCTACAAATATAATCATTATGAAGATTGCTCAAATAAATTTTGTAACATATATGTTTATTTATATCTGTTTTCTCTCCACCGAATAATGAATGACAAAATTCTTCTTCTCTTACAAAATCGAAATTTAATTCTTCTGCAGTGGATTTTAATATATATGACTTTTGAGACCCTGTATCTAGGACAACTCTCGCTTTGCGCTTCGCATTTTTTCCATGCGGCATTACAACTAAAGTTTGTAAAAATACATTATTAGTGGCATGCGATTTTGATTTAGTTTCTTTCTGTGTAAATAGTGTGTCAACACACTTTTCTTTTATTTCATCGTGATTCGAAAGTGACCTAGAACCTTCATTATTTTTATTAGATTCCAACGTGGGACACATAAATTTTAAATGTTTCTTACTACAAATCTGACACCTAATGTTTGATTTGCATGAATTGGCTACGTGGCCCTTAACTAAACAGATTCGACATAATCCCTTATTTTTAATAACTGAAAGTTTCTCGCTTAAAGGAATATAAAATGCTTTCTTACAAAATCGCATTTCATGATCTTTTGAACAAAATGAACATAAATTACTTTTTGAATCATGTGTAATTAGTTCCATTGCGGATGGATAATTATCTTTTACATTTTTATAAGTTGTTAAACCTTTATGTTCGCGCTCAGGAAGCGTATTACAAAGATCGGTTCTGCTCAATTTAATCTTTTCTTCGGACTGTACTTCATTTCTTAAAAACAGAAGTATGGCATCAAGACTCGATATTTTATTTACAGTTTCTAGAATTTTTCTCTGTCGTTCAAATAAACGTAATATATTTATGGGTAATGAACTTTCAACTAAGGGATATAAAATTAGGCCACACATTTCACTAGTAACACCCAAAGTGCCTAGCGCTCGTAACTGAGCAGATAATTTATTATATAAACCGCTCAAAGAACCATTTTTCTTATTATTAGAATTAAGAACGAGTTTTAATAACTCTCTAACATAAAAATCGATCAAAAGGTCTTCTCGACCATACCTTTCTTTTATGCTCTGTATAGCCAAATCATAATTTTCTTCAGTTACGGGATATGACTGAACAATTTCTCTTGCTTCTGATTTAATTTTAGTTGACTGAATGAAATAGTGAAATTTATCTGCTTTACTTAAATTTTTATTCTCATGAATATTCTTAAATTGATTCCAAAATGTGAGCCAATCTTTTAAATCTCCCCCGAATGTGTAAAGTTCAACTTCAGGGAGACGCTGACATAATGTTTTACCCAATTTGTTAATCTCTAATTGATTATCATAATCAACAATATTACTTTCTTTTACATTTAATTTTTTGTGATTTTCTAAAAAGCGTTGAGCTCTTACTTGAATTCGCAGTGATTTTTCCCTATATTCTTCTACAGAATCAAATTCTGTTTCAAATTCTTGTTCTTTTAAAGTATCTAAATATGTATTATGTGTCAGTTCTAATGTATTAGATTTTTGTTTAAATAAAACTAAACTGATCTCTACTTCTTCGAACGAAGAATTTTCGTCTGCTAGTATATTTTCTAGCTTATTATAGGCCCTCGTAAAGGAAGCTCTGTGTGCAGTTTTATTTCTTTTGATTATTTCCATTTTTACTATCAAATAATATAATACAATATTCACTCAATATTTATTTTACTAAATTATTTTTAGTAAATTTCGTTTTCATAAATTTGAAATCACCACAAGATAAACTTCAAAACCAAAATATTTTCGTTTTACAAACTTTCAATTGACAATCATAAACTTCAAAATATTTCTATTTTCATTATATCAATAAATAATACACTTTGTATTACTATCTCATACTATCTAAATGATATAATATATTCATTAATAAAATGCATTCATTTATGAAATATTCTTCGTAAGTTTCGTTTTAATATTTCTTTTTTTTTAGATCATCAATGAAAAACTTCAAAATGGAAAAAATCTAATCTTCTTACCTCTTAATTATTAATCATTCTATTTTAAAAGACGCCAGGCCAACCCGGGGGCGCCAGATATTGGTTTCACAATCAATTTTTAAAGAATAAAGCAGGCTGGAGTCTTGAAATAGAACATAGAATAATTTCAATATTTTCTTTTAATCAAAATGCACACACTTCCATAAACAGATATTGTTGAACACAAACATTACTATTTACAAACTATTATACAACAATTATATACAGAGGGCCCGGAAATTAAAGTAATATATTCGAATAATATTCGCACCATAGCGACATATTGATCAAAACAGAACATTCTTTCGTAGCGATAAACAGAAGCATTCCGGTAGCACTCGCTTCAACTGGAGAGGAGTTGAGTTGTACTGCTGAGTTCTGCAGTTATTGCTGGCCTTGGGGAAGGAACTATTACAGCTGCTCTAGTTTCCCAACAATGTGTGTAGCTATTAAAATATTGATAGCTTCAAAGATCCCAATTTTGAGGAGCTTTTAAAAGATAAATGGGCTTTCGGATATGTCTTACAAGGAGAGGTCACGACATGGAAATTTCAGATCGGGACAAAACTCCGCAGGATTGTAGTATACTATGAGGGTAACAACATATTAAAGCAATAGGACCCACTATCCACAAAATTTCGAGAAAAAAGCATTTAAAGTTTCAGTAATCTTTAAATACAAGTTATTTCGCAAGCGAGCAAGCGCCCCAGTGGTGTGATCCTAAAGCACGAGTCTGCTAGCTAGACGATTTGAGTTCGAGGCTACCTCGAGGCTGCTATTTTTTTTTTTTTTTTTTTCCTATCTAACTTTTTATGTAATCTTTTTATTTATTTTTACTTTATTTTATAATTCAATTTAAAATTTGAAAATTTTAATAAAATATTATTTAATTTTTTTAAATATAAAATAAATAATTTTTTCTATTTTTAATATTTATAACTTAAAAATAAAATAAATTTCTATAACTTAAAAAATAAATTTTAGTTTTATTTTAACTGTAAAATAAGGTAAAACTAAAGGAACTGTTTTTGATTATTTATCGAAATATATATTATTTTATTTTAGGTATGCTTGAAACAATAGTACATTTTATTTTTTAAATTTAAAAAAATAATAATAATACAGAGAAATGATTATTTTAATTGCATATATAATTACTATCCAAATTAAATAATTACTTCTCCAATCAATACAGTTTCTTGAAAAATTATAGTAATAATTAAATTATTACAGGTAAAGAAATGTTATCTTTAAATGTAGATTTTAAATGTTAATGCACATCGTTTCTTTTTCGATAACGACTTCCTTTTTTTTTTATCATTCCTTGCACAAAATAAAATTCCACCTGTCCTTTACTATTAACAAGCTAGAAGCGTTTACGTAATTTATACACATTCAAACAAAATCAGGAAGCTCAAACCAAGATTTAGGGAACACCTGCTAACTATTTTACACTTTGTTTACAGCTTGCTTATTTTTTAATTATTTTAATATTTGTCTGTTTTTCTTTGTTTCTTATTTAGGGTTTTGTAAAACTAAACTTTATTTTTTAAGTTATAGAAATTTATTGTATTTTGAAGTTATAAATATTAAAAATAGAAAAAGTTATTTTATACTCAAGAAAATTAAATAATTTATTAAAATTTTCAAATTTTGAATTGAATTGTAAAATAAAGTAAAAATAAATAAAAAGTTTAGATTACATAAACAGTCAAAGTAGGAAAAAAAAAAAAAAAAAAACTTGTCTTGAGGTAGCCTCGAACTCAAGTCGTCTGGCTAGCAGACTCGCGCTTTAAGATCACACCACTGAAGCACTTTCTCGTTTACGAAATAACTTGTATTTAAAGATTACTGAAACTTTAAATGCTTTTTTCTCGAAATTTTGTGGATAGTGGGTCCTACTGCTTCAATATGTTGTTACCCTCATAGTATACTACAATCCTGCGCAATTTCGTCCCGATTTGAATTTTCCATGTCGTGACCTCTCCTTGTTAGTTAAATTTCTCGACATGATTTTGAACACCTGATCTAAACTGCATTGGGAAATTTCACACTAGTGTTAAATTCTAACGGTAAACCAAAATATTGTTTTTCTTTTACAAAATAATATAATGCCAACACTAGCAAATTTATGAAAATCGTATGTAATTTTAACAGAAAATAGGTTATGCAAATAATAATAATAATAAAAAAAAAACTTGCTGAACAAAGAATTAGCCCAAGCTTGGTGTTGGTAAAAGGAAGTTAATGCAAAAATCCAATTGCTAGAAACTTATTTACTACATTTTTTTATACGTCATCTATACTAATAATGAAAAATTATAAGACTGCCATAAGATATCCATAATAATCTACATTTCAAAAGACACGTGTACAAACGATCTCCATTCTCCTTCCTCCCAATACTCTGTTTTAGCTTCAGTTTCATAGTATGGATAGTCATTTTTAAAAGCTCTCTTTCAAAGTAAAATTAGTATAAAATAGCTCTTGAAAAAAAACAGTTTGCTTAGAATACTCTATTTAATGAGATTTCTTTCAATCGAACTTTTTTCAGCTTGATATTGTTTTTAAAAAATTAATTAAAACGAGATATTTCCCCATTGAATAACATTGTGGAAGCTGGAGAAAAGGCAGTTCTGTACGCCGGCGCCATCTGTAAACATTTGAAAATAACATCTTCTCCTGTCTATATTACTCCGTGGTAGTGCTATATGGAGTTTTACAGAATACAGGAAACTTTAAGCGGAAGTGATTTACACCTACGTCATCCGTATTTCCTGTTCGTTTCTCGTTTGGCGAATTATATTCTGTGACGGCGCCAGCTGTCAGCTTGGCGTGATAGATCTCAGGAGTCAGGATTCATTGCTCATTGCTGGGTGGGTCGTTGGTGTGTGGAGTGTGCTTTTATTTCGCTCTCCAGCATTTGCTTGTGCTATAGCTATACTGTACAGTTACTCTTGGAAATATTATTTGTTTCAGGTAAGAATTTTAATTAACATTATTCAATATTACTGTAGTTTCACTGTATTCCGTTTTTTAATGTATTTTTAATACTTTTTAGTATTTTGCAAGTAACACGTAATGTAGGGATGTGTTTGCACATGTTATTTATATGTATGCATGGAATTAGTTTTAATTACTTTAGAAAATGGTACAACTTTAACATTTGTATGTTGTGTTGCTAAAGTAAACGTAATTTTAACATTAAAGAAGCATGCTTTTATTATGACTACTCTGAAACATAATTACTCGTTGCATATTCTTTTTTATATTAATACTATGAATATAGTTACTTGTTGTATATTATCTTTAATTATGCATAAGAATAATCTTAGTCATTAAAAATTTTATTTCACATTAATGAAGCATGTGGTAAGACTACTTTGGTTTTATTTTTATTAATGGCATATATGTAATTGTTGTATAGAATTAACTTTAATTACTTATGAAAGAAAGAGAAAATCTTTCACGATTTTAAATATAATATTAGTCAAAGTAAATTTTTTTAAATATTTTAAATTAAATTAAGTTATAATTTTCATTTGTGGTTGTAGCATGTAATTGTTATGTAATTTTTTTTTCCACATTGAAAAGAGCATGTTAAATAAAGTTAATTGCAGGGGTGATTTCTATCTGGGAAAAAATAAATAAAATATATATATTAATGAAAATAGCTTGCCAAATGTTTCAGAAAATTGTATATGTAGTTTAGAAAATTGATTTAATCAGAATCACCCTTGATGACTTGGAATTATATGCTTGCCAGAAAATTTTTAAAATGATGTGAATCATTTGACTCCTTTTCGTGTAATTGCTGCCCAAACTTAGTAACAGAAATTTTCAGTAGCCACTAGCCACAGGGCCACTTAAGAGGGTTATAAAATATATTTTAAAGCCCTCTCCCCCCCCCCCCCCATTACTCTGTATACAATCTTAATTTAACTGTAAAAGAAAGTTATTCCATTTTTTGTACACAATTGATTTGTTTATTACTGACTAAATAATTTTACTCTGTTTTTATTTTCTCTTAATATTACCGACCTTTATTTAGAAATTTTTACCTTAAAAAACAAAGCCACTGATGAAATAGTTATTGTTAACTATTGGCTGCTAATATGAATTTTTTCACTTTTTGCCTTTTATTTTCTTTTTGAGTTCCAATACCAATCTATCAGATCGTTGTAAGTACTATTTCTGTATTATAAATTATCTACTATCTGAAGCTGAATATGATGTGAAGATTGATACCTGTTCCTGGAAAATTTAAGAATTAATGCTAGCTAATCCCATCTTCAGACAAAAATTTATAAAATATTTTCTGTCTGTTGGTGTGACTTTGCTGGTTGTATTTTCTGCTTCTAGAATTTTCAAGGAGAGTAAGTAAGCATCTTTACTTTTGAATGTATTTTTTTCCTGATACATGAGATATTTGCATAATATATTTTCAATATTTGATGTACATCATGCATTGTGTATGTCTCTTCCCTTTTATTTTAAAATTCAGTTTTTATTTATTGAATTTATATTTTAATCGTGTTCCAATATTTTGAAATTGATAAAATTTATAGATCATTGTAAGTATTCTTTATCTATTATAAAACTGTCTACTATCTGAAGCTGAATATGATGTGAAGATTGATGCCTGTTCCTGGAAAATTTAAGAATCAATGCTAGCTAATCCCATCTTCAGACAAAAATTTATAAAATATTTTCTGTCTGTTGGTGTGACTTTGCTGGTTGTATTTTCTGCTTCTGATTAGTTCAAGAATTTTCAAGGAGAGTAAGTAAGCATCTTTTGAATGTATTTTTTTCCTTATACATGAGATATTTACATAATATATTTTCAATATTTGATGTACATCATGCATTGTGTATGTGTCTCTTCCCTTTTATTTTAAAATTCAGTTTTTATTTATTGAATTTATATTTTAATCATGTTCCAATATTTTGAAATTGATAAAATTTATAGATCATTGCAAGTATTCTTTATCTATTATAAAACTGTCTACTATCTGAAGCTGAATATGATGTGAAGTTTGATGCCTGTTCCTGGGGAAAATTTCAGAAGAATGAATGCTAGCTAAACACATCTTCAGACAAAAATTTATAAAATATTTTCTGTTTGTAGGTGTGTTTTTGCTGGTTATATTTTTTGCTTCTGAGTTTAGATGTTCAAGAATTTTTAAAGAGATAGTAAGTAAGTATCTTTTAAATATATTTTTTCCCATACACATGAGATATCTACATTCATATATTTTCAATATTTGATGTATGTCATCCATCCTGTATATTTCTCTTCCCTTTTCATACTAACATTAAATTTTTATTTATTTTACTAATAAATTTATTTAGGTTGTTGTATTTTTTTTTTTTTTTTTAATTTATAGAAATATACAAAGGTGATTGCATTCAAGTAATTTACCTTATTTCAGATATTTGATTTTAAATTTCAGGATTTATGTATTCCCAGTTACCCCTGAATCTGAATATAGTTATTTTCTTGGGGGGGGGGGGGGGGGGTTAGTTCAGAAAAAGAAATAAGTCCTTGTGTTTTATATTTTATTGAAAATTGCTTGCTTCTAATTTCTGTAGCAATAAGCTTGTATTAAAAATCAAGATATACTCATCTTGCATATGTTTCACTTTTTATTTATTTTTTCTTTTTTTATTCTTTTTTCTTTTAAATACAAAAATTTTTTTATTTAAGGAGGTGGTGCAAAATTTCAGATTTTATTCACCTTATACACTCATCTGAGAAAAAAAAAATCTTTTGTTATATAATAATAATTCATCATATTTAGCAAAATATATCTGTTGTCGAATATCATTTACTAAATTACATGACAATTGACTAACACAAATGCATAATCTTATATTTAAATTCTTTACTAAATTAAAAAAAAAAAAAATGTGTTATTTCTTTATTTAAAAATCAAGCCTTCAAAGCAATAAGTAAATTTCAATTAGAGTGTTAACCAAAACTAAGAATTACAAAAGGAAAACTGATGTTATTTAATAAATATTTACACACATATAATTTATTTATCCATACACAAACGAATATCAGACATTATAGGAAACTATAAAAGTGCATTAGAAAGGTAAAAATATTTATCAAATCACTGAAATATTTTATTCTATTTGGTTTTAAGAATTGTATGTGTATATGCATTCATATGGTCGTCATACAAAAAATCCCTTTACAATCAGTTAAATATCCCTATACCATAATAAGTTAAGTACAAAATTTCAACATTGTAAAATAATAAATCTTTTTTCTATTTTCTTTTTGTCTTAATATATGTATATATAAATGAAAAATAAAAAGTTGTTATACTATAAAAATTATACATAGACACAACTGTTATAAGTAAGTTTTTAAATTTAAAAGTTAATATACTTAATTTTTCTACTTTATTATCATTTGATTTGCAATAATTATAATAAATTAAAAAAAAGAAGAAAAAAAAATATTTTGCCTTTAAATGAATGAATTAAATAAATAAATAGCGCAATAGCCGTTGCTAAAATACACAGACGATTGAAATGAAAGAATTAAAAAATAGAGAAGGCAATGTTTAAAACTGAAAAAAAAAAAAATATTATTATTATTATTATAAAAATTCATATTTGAAATTTGGAAAATTCTCTATGAGGCGCACACCTGCAGAGTTCCAGTTACCCATCTGCCAAGTTTTATAGCTCTGCAATCAGTAGTGTGAGCACCAGAGTAGAGACAAATACACAGGCACTTCTCCTTATTTATATAGAATAGCAGGCTACGCCCGCTTCACTGGTCACTATATTTAAATGAATTTTCAAAATAATTGAATCACTATTTTTTATATAACATTATAAATAAAAACAAAAGAGAAAAAAAAATACCTACATTGAAATCGCTCTAACTTTACTTCATAAGTTCGGGTACGGTACCCACTGCCTACAGCAGCTATTTTTTCGCTCACACTGCATCGGGTCCATGTTCCTATTGCCTACAGAAAGGTCTTTCTCGAGCACTTCAATTTGGGTATTTATTGATCACAGGAGGATCTGCTATTATTTAAGAACTATTATTTTAAAAATGACTGTATCTCAACATCTATTAAATATTTTAGTTTTGGAAGCATACATTTTATTGCCCTCGCTCTTTACACAATATTACCATATGATTCTGACCAACATAATAAATAAAATAAAAAGTAGATTTTCTTTTAAAAATAATTAAATGAATAAAAAACAAATTTTAATTATTTTAATCCTTTCTTAAATAACTATTTTTTCTGATAAATATAATAAATTTAAAATAATAATAATAATGATGATAAATTTTTTAAAGGAATTAATTACAAAAAAAAAAAAAAAAAAAAAAAAAAAAGAAGAAGAAAAAAGTTGTTATAAAAGTTATACATAAACATATTTTTTTTTTTTTTTTTAATAGTTTTTTAAATTTAGAAATTTAATATACTTACTTTTTTTTTTTACCGCATTACCATTTCATTTTCAATAAATATAATAATAATAACAATAAGATTTCGCCTTCAAATGAAAGAATTAAATAAATAACCTAATTGCCGCTGCTAAGATATGCAGATAATTAAAATGAAAGAATAAATTTTAGAAAGGTGAATCACAGAAGCCAATATTTAAAATAGGAAAAAAAAAAAAATTAATAATATTCAAATTCGAAAAATTTTCGGTGAGGTGCATACATGTAGGGCCTCAGGTATCCATCTGCCAAGTTTTGTAGCTCTGCGATCAGTAGTGTGAACACCATAGCGCAAACAGACACATAGGCACACACACAGATACTTCTTTTTATTTATATAGATTATGTATTTCCAGGGCCTGATTATCGCACAGGCCCGCTAGGCCTTGGCCTAGGGCCCCTCTATCTAAGGGCACCAAAATAATTTTTAAAAATTAAAATGCTACTTTTGGCAAAGATTTTCTTTTTAAAAAAATAATAAATAATTGCAATTCTATGCAAGTGAATTCCAACAGTTATAGAAGAGTGATATTCCTTAAAAAATAATCATAATGATTTGAGATCTCTTTGCAAAAAACAGTTAAAACTAATTTCTTATGAAGGCGAAGCTTTAACTTCGTTACCACCATTCAAATTTCCTGCAGAAATAAAATATTTCTTTCGAGAAATTTGCTTTATTTTGTTGGAGAGAGGGGGGCACCAAAATCGTCTTGGGCCTTGGGCCCCAACAGGCCATAATCAGTCTCTGTGTATTTCAACGTGATGGGAAATATGGAGATTTCTATAATATTGTTCTGCTTTTGTCTTATGTTATATATTATCAATATTCCTATTCAATCAAAAGCCAAGCGGCAATTATGTGGGTAAAGCCCCGCAAGAGAAGTGAAGCCTTCCTCGAGGACTGGTCATCGGAGAGAGCTGGGGGTAGAACCCTCTAGTTTAATAAAAATAAATCTAATTAAAAACTACTTTATTTATCATAAGTGAAAATTTTTAATACTTAAACTTTAAATACTTTTATTTAAAAAAAATTCTATGAATGATTAAAAATAAAATAAATAAATAAAAATAAGTAAATAAAAAACTGATGTGATTTATAATATATATATATATATATATATTTCTAATAAATTAGTTATATACTAAGTACTCGTACTATTGTTTCAGGTCTTTATTAAAAAAATCTGTTTTAAAATACTTTTCATAAAAATAATCTGGTGTGTCACTCACACTACTTTCTCTTTTCTGAAATTTAATACTATAAATACAGGTTGGAGATTAAGAGGTAAGATAACGAATACTGTTATGATAACCTATGTTAAACAATTCAAATTAGGCTTAGGAAGAGTTTTATATGATAACTAGTTCTGTGCGAGGGGGGTGGTAGCCCCCCTCAACCCCCCGTTTCATTAATGTACAAAAAACAAGCGATGTAAATTTAGCTTAAAACATACATTATTTACCATAGCTCTATGAGGAATTTATTTCAATTCCCGAACAGCTTTCTTGGAAATGGTAAAATATTATTAGTAAAGCTCATCCACTAACAACAAATAACTAGTGTGTTGTGGCCACCACACGATTTTCTTCAATATTTTTCTATACAAATTCACTCATTAAAAATAATTTATTAAAACTATTATTTAAAAAAATTATCTCCCATGATAATGCACACGGTTTACATATTAGAGAATATATATATATATATAATATACATATATAATGAATTTATTCTCAATATTACATTTTTTTTTTTGTTAAAAATGAAAAAAATCGATAACTTTATTTTAAATTATCGCAGATCGATGGTTGAACCATTCGTTTTAAAGGTATTGGCGAGCTCTTTTGAAAGAAACCCATCATGAAAATTTACTCCCCTCGAGAGGGGACTTCCCTCCCACGGGGGGAGGCGAGGCTCCTACATACACATTTTTTTTTTTTCCCAGTTGACTATCTCTATTACACAAAATATATATTCGTTTCATTTGGTTTAGTGTAGTCTATAGATGCCTGCAATTTCCCCCGTAGACGTAATGTATTTGAATACTTTTGAGTGTCCCTGTACACGAACCATTTGCTTCATCTCGACGAAAAGCTCAGTGTAGCATCCCTATATGATACACATTTAGATTACCGAGTTTGGAATTTCTGCTACTATTTGTTCTTGAGATATGCAGACACACAGACCATTCTCTAAAAACATGATTTTCGTATTCAGGGGACCTCAGAGTCAGAACATGTAAATATAACAAAAACTCACGTTCGAAAATTTAACCCTAAAACAATACTTTCTCGACCCTATGGGTAAGAGAAAGTAAAAAGGTTTTATATATAAAAACTAGTTTAAAATATTTAGTGAAATATTCTAATTAAAAAGAAAAAAAATAATTTATTTATTAACAATATAACTTTTAACAAATTATTTGAAGGTGCTTAATACTATTTTTTGGACTTTCAATAAAAAAAGCCTATTTCCGTGGCCGAACGGTTCTGTTCTCGATGCTGGTAGGCAGGAGATGTCGGGTTTAATCCCAAGTCGCCTTCGTCCATCTAGCTGTTGGGTTTTTTTTACGGTTTTCTCTGAAGCTTGCGGAAGAACAGGCTAGTTCTTAAAATAATCCCATGACAATAAATTTATTTGCATGCGAATAATAAATATATATTTCTTTTTATGTCGGAAAAAATAAACCTGTAACAATTTTCTTTTATTTAAATTGAGGGAGAAGATAATTATTGTATGTAATTGTAAAAACTTTGACATATTTAAAAATCGACTTTAATGTGTGGATTAATAATTAGTAAAAAGATTAAGTTAAACAAAAGTCACCAATATCTGAGAAAAAGTTCAAACCGTTCAAAAGTTAGATTTAGAGAGAGAGAGGGTTCAGATTATTTTTAGCAATTTTTCTTACATGCTTCAGCATCATGAATATACAGTCGGCTGCAAAATTATTCGAGCACTAGCAATAATCCTTGCCAAAAAAAAGTACACTTAATACAGCTTTGTTAAATAAATCCTTGTCGAGTCATGTTCTTAATCAGTCTAAGAACATGATTCGACAAGGATTTACTTAGCAAAACAGTCTTAAGTGTACTTTTTAAATATAGGAATAATTGGCTAGTGCTCGAATAATTTTGCAGCCGACTGTAATTCAATATTACTTTCACGTCATTTTTATTAATTGAATCTTTTATAGACAATCGGATTCAAAATTATGGAATAAACTATTTTTCACACGTTCTTACAGTTAAATAAATAAATAAATTTGAGTTTAATGTATTTGGTTTATTTCTTGACGGGGCTTTTAATGTAGATTTTAATTCAAAAAGTGGAAGAGAATTCATCGAAAAATTTAAAATTATTGTTTTTCATTTGGGGAACTAATCCAAACTTCAAACTATTGTAGAGTCAGTGTTGCCAGATTGGGGACTTTTTTAATTCAATATCCACCAGCAATTTTTAATTGTAACTGTTGCCTAATCGCTTCGAAGATTAATCGTCTTTTACATACATCAAATATCACTTCTCAAAATTATTGGTGGTAGTTGAATAAAAAACGTCCCCAATCTAGCAACACTGTGTAGAGGCCCGTGACCAAATGCGGGTACTTCGAAGCACCTCGTTGACTTGACTTACAATAGACGTTATCTCTTCCAATAAAGGTATGCAAGGGTTGATACGAGTATGCACATGCACAATTATCACAAATCACAGGTCTTTACATGGAAAAATTGACAAAAAAAGTTTCTAATATACAAAAAAGTCCTGTCGTACTAGATTAAATTCTGGCTCTGACAGATTTTTTTTTTTTTTTTTTCTTTTTCATATATTTCAATTAGTGCTCTACGGATTAACTCTTTGTCCAAGCACTACGGTGTTTGGGAAGTAAGGCCAGGATCCTAGGCCTGAGGGGGAGTGCCCTCCGTGAGGGATCTTTCTAAAGGGTCTTAGCCAGTATTTACGCAAGTTTCGGAGAAAACCACGGAAAACTCTGAACGGCTAGGCCGACGAGCGCACCTGGGATCGAACCTGGCAAAAGCATTTCGGTGAAATGCCGTGAAACAACAAACGCTATCATCTCCCTACCATTTTTTTTTTTTTTTTTTAATAAAATATTTTTATACATAGCATGTTATCAATATCAGCCTTTGTCAATCCACTGCAAGATGAAGGTCTTCCCTAGGTGATCCCAATCTACCCTGTTTCCTGAAATTTTTCTCCATTCCGCTTTTCCTAACTTCACAATCTCATCTCTCGAACGACACATTTTTTTTTCTTTCCCTGATCTTTTCTTATCTCTCGGAATCCAAAAGAGGACTTCGATGATCCAATATATCGCCGTTTCTTCTGGCAAGGCGCTCATTCTAGCTGCATTTTAACTTTTTAATTCTACGAAAGACATCAGTAACTTTGGTTTGCTCCCTAATCCATGTGTTTCGCTTTCTGTCTCTTTAGGTGAATCCTAACATGCATATCTGCATGCTTCTCTGTGTTGTTAGAAGCTTTTGTATAATTTTACTCATTAATAATTAAGTTTCTGAAGCATAAGTTAAAACAGGAAAGATATATATAATCCAAAATGTGTAAACAGTGGAACAAATTTTATAATTTCGTTTGTATGGATCTTCTGTTGTTTATTGTTTTTTTTTTTTTTTTTTTTTTTTTAATTATTATTATTATAGTAAATCTTAAAATCAAACAATGAAATATTTTTTGTTGGAAACGTGTTTTATGCGATCTTTCATTATAATTATATTTTGAAGCCCTCTGTATTTTAAAAACCCTTAAAATCATGTTAAAAAATTTTGCAAAATAAAAGAATTTGTTTCAATACTTTCATGATAGTTCGAAAGAAAACAAAATGTTTATGATTTCGGTTTGTCTGTAAGTCTGTCTGTGCTGTAAATTATTTAAATATAAATTGATCGTCCAATATAACTAAAATTTTCTGACGTGTAAAATAATATGTTCTCTGTGAAAAGTCGTACGTGCTGCACTTATAATTCATTTACAGGGGCATATAAAAATATTTGGATACACTACGGTTTATGTGCGGTTGTTATTTGAAGTGGTACCACCAAAAGCTGTGAAGTTCTACTTACGAAGCTGGTAAACAGGAAAGGTGGGATTCGAAGCTGCTTATGTAATTTTCTGTGGCTTTCCCAGAATCTCACGTGACTATGGATCAGAATCCTTTAGAAAGGCCTCGTATAAAAGTTACGTTTCACCTTATTTTATTGCCACCACACACACACACACACACACACACACAAAAAAAAAAAAAAAAAAAAAAAAAACTAAATTAAGTTTACTATACAGATATTACTGAGATTCACTATAATACGCTTAATTACAAATTATATGCACTTTATTTCCTATTTATATACACAAAGAGCTAAATTTACTTTTAAAATGATTATAATATATTTTAACCAGGTGATTTATCATGTGTTCTCTTTTGAATCGTATTTTGACTAAATTAAAATAATAGTATCAATTTGAAAAAGGTTAATAAAATTAATAAAGAGTTTTTAAATTTCATGTTACCCCAAAGGAAGAAAAAAAAAAAAAAAAAAAGACACACCAAGATTAAATGGGGACAAAAATTGGTAGATGAGGTGGAATGGGGCGTCCGAATGGGACAAAAAATGGTAGGTGTGATGTGCATGTGGAGAAAAACAATTGATTACAGCTTTAGAAAATTTGAATGATTTAATCAAGAGAAAGGGCCTCACAAAGTAAACAAGTCAATAACGCGTTGTTCCAGGTCTGGCCCTTATGTACGCAGTTATTCGGCTTGGTATTAATTGATAGAGTTGGCAGGTGTGCTCCTGTGAAGTATCGTGCTAAATTCTGTCCAATTGTTGCGTTAGATTGGTAAAATCCCGAGCTGGTTGTAGGACCCTTTTTATGATGCTCCAAACGTCCTCAGTCGAAGAGAGATCCGGGAACTGAGCTCAACCCCACTGAGCCGCCTATTAAGGGTATTTGAAGTCACTGAAGTACCAGTTGCACGTAGGATTGACGATAATGATGAATTGGTGCTTGATTCCATCAAAACCTGTATGTATGTCAATTTGTGTCCAATTTGCATTACTCTTTCCTGGTGCGTCACTTTTTTTGTTAAAGAGTATATAAGACCACTCATTAAATAAACAAAAATAAAATTATAATAGGTCGTTTCAGTATTTTTCTGTATTGTTTAATTTTTACTCTATTGCATTTCAAATAATTTGATTCTGTAGATAATAATAAAAAAGAATTTTTCGTTGTGACCCTGTAAAAAATTTATGAATGATAAATTTACCAAAATATATACAATTCGTGTGACGGTGATCTAATAAGAGGCCTGTCCAACCCAAAACACTTGGCGGCCGCACAGAAAATCTGTTTTATTTAGGCGGGCCGCCGCATCGTATATGCACACATGACACATATATGTGTATGTTTGTGAGTGCATGAATTATAATGAAATGCCTTTTTTCGAGGGAGAGCAGGGTGAAGATTCAGAGCTGAATATATTAATTTAAATTATTTTCCTTCATAAATTAGCAATAACGCAAAAAAAAAAAAAAAAAAGATTATACCTTAATAACTATAATAAAAAGAATGAATAATGGATTTAATAAGGTTTCATTATAACAGTGTGATTCTTTTGCTAACATAACCGTTGATTTTTTTTTTTTTTTTTTTCAAAGTCAGAACGGATTTATTTATTTTTAATGTGTTAACCAAAGTTGTCAAACTGTACATATCGCTAGTCTCCTCGCGGGCTGCAGAAAACTATACGGCGGGCCGTGGGTTGAACACTCCTGATCTATAATATGTGTATAAAGTTTCAGCTCAATTAAATAAGGCGTTTAGACGCTATCGCACTTTAAACATTTAGGCCATAGGACAAAATGATAAAGAATTTTTCTTTGTGTACTTGTAAAAAAAACTATAAGTTCTAGATTCACCAAAATCAATAGGGTTCATGCTATGTTGCGTTCGTACCAACTTTCAGCAAACAAATTCGAACAAAGCGTTTAGGCCTTATCGTGATCGCACACACATATCATCGCAAAAATAGTAAAAATCTTGAGTGACTTCTTACGACTTTCCGACGGTTAACGGTTGTATAAGCAAAGTAAAATAAGAGATGTCGTTAAATAGACAAAAGAGAAAAATATAACAGGGTGTTTTTTACAGTATTTATAGTATTTTACAGTATTTTTCACTGTAAAAAAGTCACAGAAAAATAGTTCGATCGCCCTGATGAATAAAAAAATCGTTATAAGATGTAGCAAAAAATGGTGCTAGTATTATTTTCGAAATTTAATACGTATTATCAAGAAACGTTGTCAAGCAATACCCCCACTATTTTTTTAATTTTTAGCTTCATCTTATAAGACATTTATATGCTATCACACTTTAAAGTTTGAGGTCATAAGCCATAATGATTAAAAAAAAAAAAAAATCGTTATGTCCTTGTAAAAAGAACTATCAGTGCAAGATTCTCTATAATTAATACAGATCGCGTGACAGTAACTTATAATATGTATATAAATTTTTAGTTCATTTGAATAAGGCGTTTAGACGCTATGTGCTTTAAATAATTTGAGCTTATAGGCCATAACGATAAAGAATTTTCCTTTGTGTCCCAGTAAAAAGTTATAAGTACTATAGTCACCACAATCTATATAGTTCGTGCAATGGTGATTTATAACGTGTATCTAAATTTTCGTACGGCGGAAAAAAAGTCACCTGAAAAAACTTATTAAAGGACTTGGAGCTGATATACCTAATTCAAGTTTTCTATGACATATCGATATTCTGTATTGAAAATGATATAATTATCGCAACTAATGCGTGTAGAGGAACTTGCAAAAATATTTCTGATGCATTAAAGTCCATGATCGGTATTTTAAAAAGAATCTACATTTTACACTGAACATAACATAGGAAACACCTTTGCGTTTTTTGCAGGTGGTAAAAAAGAGCTTGTGTCTTTTTATTCTATGAAAACTCGGCCCAAAGATGTTTAAATGCATATAAAAAGATAATATTTAAAAGATTAAGAGAAATAAGAATAACATGAAATATTTGTTTACTAATGTAAGATATACCTCTTCCATTGGACTGGCATAAAATAATATTTTGATGAGCCGACGTATAATCGGAATTTTAGTAAACAATTTAGGAACTTACAAGTTTTATTTTATACACTAGGGGGCTCTGCCCCCTACTCGCTCCGCTCACCAACCCTCGAGGGAGGCTTCGCCTCCCCCAAACACACTTTACTTATTAACACATGCAGAGCTCTGCCCTCCTATTCGCTGCTTTCTTTCCCTGAAAAGGAATATTAACCGTGCATATAACAAGACAAAAGCAGAACATTATTATGGAAGTCCTCATATTCAATGCCATATATATATATATCTATATATATATATTAATAGAAAGAAATTCACAATATCTAGACCATTTTGCATTATATCTTTAGTATATGAGCCTTTTTATTCCTTTTTTACAACTTTAGATCCTGACCACGGTACCCCAGTTGGTAGAGCGCCGGCCTCGTAATTGGAAGATTGCGGGTTCGGTTCTCGAGCCGGCCAAAGACCATCGTGTACACTAATGGTAGCTGGTGCACGTAAAATGTGTTGTGGCCGCAATATCCTCCATGTTCCCATCAAAATTGTACCTCTAGGGGCCACCGAAGCGGGGGAGCCATCCCCTTCGTGTAGGACTAAAACTATGTTGGCATGTCTCCGTAACATCCGTAAGGGTACGTCCCAGACCGTCGCCAATTATCCATAGCGCAGTAATGGTGCGACATCAACACAACCTACCTAATTATCTACCTACCTACAACCATAGATCATATATTAATTTTCCTGTGTAAGAAAATTAATTTGCTAAAAGTAGAGAAAAAATGTTATTTATTTTCTTCTAAAAATATTTCTTTTTATGCACGTTTAAGTGAAATTTCGCCCTTTTCTCCCATGTAAGGGAAATCTTAAATTTCAAATAACTTCTGAAGTTTTTCAATTAGAATGTTGCACATGAATAGCGTTCTTTCCAGTCTCATAAATAATATTTTAAAACTGGTCCGACCTCTCTGCGATCAATTGTTCGTGAGATATCATGTACACAGTCTAACATACTAACTCACTGACGGACTAACACACTAACGGATTAACAAACTAACAGACACCCTACAGACGGACACCATACCCATTTTGATATTTTCGGATTCCTCACACCTGAAAACGTGTAAAAAAAGTAAAATAACCGAGGTCGAAAATTTTCACGATTACTTAAGTTCCCCATACCTATAGTAAGATAGGGAACTAAAAATTTCAAATAATGAATTTAAAGAATGATATTCAATTGATATGGTACAACATTCATTTAGTATAGTATATACCTGCGGGAAAGGGGGAAGGGGGTGACTAAGAACAGTTCGAAAGAAAACAATTGTTTTTATATGACCTTCTTACCGATTTTAATGAAACTTTTTATAATCAATTTATGAAAAAATTACAGTAAGTGTCAGACATACTTGGGAGTGGGGGATAACTATTCAGAATTTTTGTTGATTTTCTCTAAATCTCGCGTGAAATCAGACTAGGATTCTATAAAAAGACCACCGATGGAAGGCAGGTCTACGTATTAGCGTAAACAATCAGCCTTTAGAATCTCTTACCTTCCATTCCCCCTCCCCCCCCCCAAAAAAAAAAGGGATAAGAGAGTTAGATTTTATTAAAAGTGTGACTCATATCACCAAAATTTGAAATTGTTTGTGGAAATAGGCTAGTCTGTCTGTTTGTTTGTTTAAACGTTGAATACAATTTAAATATACTTGAAATAATTTTAATATAGAAAATTTAAAAAAGGTTGATCTATTAATTTTGAGTTAGACCAGAAAAATGTCATCTTTATGCATATATATTATAAAATTAAAAAAAAAAAAAAAAAAAAAAAAAAAAAAAAAATGTGAAAGACGCCCTTAAACATGTGGCGCCCTTGGGCTGCAGTCCAATTAGCAAAATGGATAAGGTGGGCCTGGACATTATCTCGAAAAACCAAGTCATAGAAATTTTTAATTAATGTATTTCCCTTTCGAGAAACATTTTTTTTTTCTTTTTTTTACATAATTCAAATCACATTTCAACATACAAAGTAGCTTTAACGCAATTAGAAAAATGTCTTACTGAAAGATTTTTTGTCAACGTAATTGTAAGAAAACATTCTGGGAAACTGCTTATATTAAAGCATAAGTTATCTATAATGAGTACTCGATCATTAAATTTGAATGCTATGATTGAAATAGTATGCTTTTATACATTTAATGTTGGAAAAATTTTAATACATCTAGCGACTCCAGGTTGTAATCTGCAAGCTAATAGAAGGAAGATGTCAGATTCAAACCCAAATCGCACTCGTCGGCGAAGGCGTTCGTAATATTTAGCAGTTTTCTCCAAAACTGGCTTAAATACAGGGTAGGGTTCCTTAAAAAGACCCTCTCCCCTTACGGCGAATATTGCTTCCAGATCTAGAACCCAAATGTCGTCAATCGCACTTAATTCTCAAACACGAGACACTCAATTATTTTAAAGCTAGCAATGGTGATGGCATTCGTGAAAGCGGTACTGCACAAAATTAATGTATTAAAATGTTCAGATTAGTATATAAATGTGACTGAAAATTGCTGTAGATTGTAAAATTATAGTGAAACCTTGGAAATCCGAAACTTTGGTTAAATCGATATTTAAACGTAAAACTATCCTGAAATAGAATTGTTGGATAAAGAAAATTTTTATAAAATAAAGGAAAAAGACGCATATTCTGTGTAAAAATGAGATATAAAACAATAAATTAATAATAAGATGAAATTTCAAATTCTATAATTAATGCGCATTAATTCAACACTTGCATATCGATTTGAGTAAATCCATTTTACTTATTAAAAATAAAAGTAATATTGTAAGGTATCTTTCCCCTCTTTTTTTTTTCTTATATACATAAGAAGAAAGTATGAGTTTTGTGGAAATATTTTTTATCAATGTACCTTTTCAAGATGTCCTGAAAATGATTGACACGATTTTTCCTGAGACACTGTCAGTGTGTCAGGTCTCAGTGTCAGTGTGTCACGCCTCAGTCTGAATCTCAAAAATTATGTTACACTGCATCTTGCGATCCTGTGAGCCCACCAGCGGCCGTGCGGTTCTGCGTTCAAAGCTCATAGATGGGAAGTGCCGGGTTCGAACCCAGGTTACGCCCATCGACCTAGCCGTTCGGAGTTTTCCGTGTTTTTCTCCGAAACTCATGTAATTACGGGCTAGGATCCCTTAGAATGATCCCCCATGGAAGGCATTCCGCCTAATACAGGCCTAGGACCCAAGCATAGTTAATTGTCCTTAAACCGTACAACAACAACAACTACAGTAACAAGAAGCAATGAACGAAATCCAACTAAACTTCGTATTTAAATGTACTTCTATTTAAACCGCTACTGATTATATTTGGGGATCAGTCGCTGAACACTTGACGCTGTCATTACTTTTTTTTTTTTTTTCAAAAATTTTAACATGGCATTAAATGCCAAAATTTCTTACAAATGTACAGAATGATATTTTTTTTAACAAACGACCAGTAAATGAATCATAATTATTGATAATGCTAACTGTAAACTAGAAAAAAATACCCTGTATATCTAGAAGAATTACCCCCTCCCTTTACTTGCAGGTACAAATTGGATTTATTTCAAAAGAACTCGTCATTACTTTTAAAATAAATGATTGAACCATAGATATAGGATAATTTAAAACAAAGGAAGAGGGTACATAATAGGGTTTTTCAGCCTTGAGGAATTTCAGTTCCTATTTCATTAATTAATTCTATTAATGTTCAGACCACTATAAATAAGAAATGATGTGAATTAGCTCCAAAAGTTCAGTATAACTACTATGAAATATGATATAACAGTGTCAATGCCTAACCGTTCACGGTCATTGTTGTATAGTGCTAAATATAAGTTCGGCCTAAAATTATATAATTTTAGAACAGGATTTTCTGTATTAATGTTTATATTACAAATGAATATATGTTATATATATATATACTCTTTGTAATCAAAGTATTTGGATCCATTATACATTAATTGTAGAAAGATGAATGTTGTGTATATTCTTAACCACTAAATAATAGGAATATGCCGAATTTAGCGGAAATATCCTACCACTGAGCTGTTCCTTTTTCTACAATGCACTTATAATTCAAAATTGCATAATTCTGAAATTAAGCTCCTTTTTAAAGTTTGAAAATTTTAAATAATATTCATAAGGATTATAATCATGTGCACAGTTACATATTTAATTTCACGTTGTAATAAGCATTGTACATTGAAACCAATGTGGGGTGCAAAAGAAAAAAAAAATCAATCTTCCTCTTTTCAAAGGCAGTCAGGAGGTTAAGATATATTGTAGCATACCGAGCAAAAATAGTGTACCGAACTATTGTAGCATACCGATAAGCATTATAGCATTTGTAGCATACCGATTGCAAAAGTAGCGCCCTAAGCGGAGTTACAGATTTCGAAATGTCGCAAATTCTATTCTCTGAACTAGAAGTGTTAATTTTGTTTAATCTCTAAACTGTTCAAATAAAAACATTTAAATATTGAAAAAAAAAAAAAAAATATTTAGTGTGACAAAGTGAGATTTAAATGGAATTTGATTTAATAAATTCAATTTCAACAGTTTCATCTCTTTTAAACCACCGTGAAGTGGTAGCGTACGCAATGTATACGCTGTAATCAATGTGTTTTTCTTTCAATTTTCATCTTTTTTTTTTATATGAGCGGATTGGAGCAACATTTTAATCTTTATTTAGATCATAGTGTACTTCATAATATATTTCAATAAGAAAGTATTGCTCCTTTGTGCTCATATAAAAAAAAAAGTAGGCCAAGTCTCTGAAAATGGGGTAATTTTGGCCAAAAATGCAAAATTGTGAATCTTTGGGCCCTTGGGAACAAACAAATACTGGAATAATGTAAAAAAAAAAAAAAAAAAACGAAGAAGAAGAAGAAGAAGCTTAAAATATACATGTTCTAAAATAATTAAATGCATAAAATTTACATAAGTGGTCAATCCGATTTTTTCCTTGATCTTAGAGCCAAAAAACCTCCTAATGGACCCTCATCCTTTATTAATTTTGTTCATTGAAAAAAAAGGCATTCTTTTTTCTGATATCGGCAAATAATTGGTTCTTACTGAACATTTCATGTTATACTTCTCTAAGATGAAAATCGGCTCCATTCATCATGGAATTTTAATAAATAATTTGCACTGGGTAAATTTGTATGGGAAAATATAGAAGAAAGATATGTGGTAGACACAATGCACTTTTTTTTTTTTTTTCCCAGAGAGAGAGAGAGAGAGAGAGAGAGAGAAGTTATTTTTTATTTATAAATTAATTTAAAACAGTAAATGTCAGCAAATAACAAGCTTGATATAAAGAGAAGTATCGGCATGGATATTATATAGTTGTATTGTATATTTACATGCACACATAGTAAATAATTGTTAAAAGTCTTTCATTTATTCTCTTTTAAGTTTCTGCATCCATTTTTTCATTTTTTTTTTTCCTATCCAATTTAATATAAAAATGCAGGGATATACGATGCAAAAAACTGTTATAAGTTATTTTTCAGTTTATAAAATTAGCGAACTTTTTATCGTATTTCTTATTTATTTGTTGTTCAATTACTAATTATTTTAAATTTCGTTAAAAAATTCTTCCTATTCTTATACTTTATTTTTAAATTTTAACTTTTGATATTTGATATGCGTTCGAACATTTGTGTGACGAGTTGAATGTAGAGGTACTCAGACTTATCTTCTTACCACTTACCACCCCTAAAGAATGTAAATGGGTTTAAAGTCGAAAAAGATACTGGGGCAAATTTTAGAATTCTTCTTATCTCTACAAGATCACAGGCTGGGCTGGACATCTGGGATTCTGGGAAAAGGTATTTCTTTTTCCGTATTCCCAGAGGGAAACTCTTTCAACTTTCATATGAGCTAGAAAACCATTAGCGCTAATTATCTATACATCCGTTTCAATAACCAGTATAGGGGCGTTTTCCTGGTCTTTCACATTGTAACACCACAGGTAAAAAAGATTTGAATTTGAATCCAAAGTCAGGAAGTTTTTAGATTTATCTTTTTTCTGTTGCGAAAAACTAAATATGTCAGCTGCTCCGTTATTAATTATGAAATGATAAAAATATTAAAATGAAAAGATATTTTAATCTAGTTAAAACAATACGTATGATTCATATAAAAACAGTTTAATTTATTCCTTATAAAATCTCAATAAGTAAATCTTGTTTCTGTTTTTTTTTTTTTTTTTTTTTTTTCCCTTTTCCTCTTTCAATTAAAAATTTATAACGCAAAAAATATGTATATGATTTTTACATCCTTTCTACTGATTAATTTTTCACTTACACGTGTAAAAATTATAATATTATGTAACTTCAAAAGAAATTGTTTCAATTTTAATAATGCTCAAAATTAGCGTTTATTTTAGACAAGGAGGAAAATAGCAGCGCACAATAACTACATAAAGCAACGCATTATCATAATAATAATAATAAAAGAACATTCTGCAATAGGAATATAGTAAAAAAAAAAAAAAAAAAAAAGCACATAAAGAAGCAGAACTGCATTAATTCTGGATTATAAACTATGTATATAATATATAAATTAAGAGAGGTGTATGTATGGGTGTGTCTTTCTCTTTCTGCGCTCTGGTGCTCACACTACCGATTACACAGCTACAAAACTTGGCATATGGATACCTAAGATCCTGTAAGCACCTCATCCAGTTTTTTTTTTTTTTTTTTTTTTTTTTTTCGAATTTGAATTGTTTAAATTATTTTTTTTTCAATTTTAAAGATTGGCTTCTATGTTTCATTTCTCATAAATTTATTCTACCATTGTTATTGTCTGCATATCTTAGCAACGGCTATTACGCTACTTATTTTTTACTAGTAGGCTACGTCCGCTTCGCTGGTCACTATATTTAAATGAATTTTCAAAAGAATTGGATCAGTATTTATTTTTTTTTATCACATTATAAATAAAAACTTAATAAAAAAAAATAATAATTTATACATAAATAAATAAATAAACATTGAAATTGCTCTAGACCTTGCTTCGAGTACCCGCTGCCTACGGCAGCTCTTTTTTCCGCTCGTGCTGCATCAATGGGGGGGAGGGGGGGCAACTTCCCACTGTCTGCAAAAGGGTCTTTCCCGGGCACTTCAGTCTGGGTATCTATCGACGACATGTGGATCTTCTATTATTTAAGAACTACGATTTTAAAGATTACTGTATCTCAGCATCTATTATATGTTTTTGTTTTTGAACCATGTGTTTTATAGCCCCCGTTATTCACACTGTATTACGATTTGATTCCGACCAGTATAACAAAATAAAATAAAAAGGTAGATTTTCTTTTAAAAGGAATTAAATACGTGAAAAGCAAATAAATTTTAATCAGTTTAATCCTTTTCCACTATATACTACCCCCCCCCCCCCAATAAATATTATAAAAAAAAAAAAAAAAAATTAAAGGAATTAATTTAAAATGAAAAATAAAAAGTTGTTATACTATAAAAATTATACATAAACATAACAATTTATTTATATTGCATTACCACTTGATTTTCAATAAATATAATTAAAAAAAAAAAAAAAAAAAATTCGCCTTCAAATGAATGTATTAAATAAAAAATAAATAGTGAAATAACCGTTGCTAAGATACGCAGACGATTACAATCAAAGAATTAAATTTATGAAAAATGAAGCATTAAAGCCAATATTTAAAATCGGAAAAAAAAAATAATAATTTTAAAAATTTTAAATTCGAAAAAATCTCGACGAGGTGCACACCTGCAGGGTCCCAGGTACCTATATGCCAAATTCGGAAGCTCTGCGATCAATAGTGTGAGCACCAGAGCGCAGACAGACACACACACACAGACACTTCTCTTTATTTATGTAGAAGACTAGCAGGCTACGCCCGCTTCGCTGGTCGCTATATTTAAATGAATTTTCAAAAGAATGGGATCAGTATTTATTTTTTACATCACATTATAAATAAAAACTTAATTAAAAATAATAATAATAATTTATACATAAATAAATAAATAAATAAACATTGAAATTGCTTTAGACCTTGCTTCGAGTACCCGCTGCCTACGGCAGCTCTATTTTTCCGCCCGTGCTGCTACGAAAATTAGATGAATACTAGTTAAACCACTTAGAAAGACCTCGCGGAAGGCATTTTCCTTGACCTGTTGACGGATTTGCGCCAAACTTTGATAGATGCAACTACATTTAAATTGATAGGAAATTTTGTGCCGTACTTCCTGAGTTTTTTGTCACACACACACACGCAAGAAGTAAAAGTATTAAATGAAAATGAAAATAAAACGTGCCAAGGAAATTTAAGGAATAAATATATTAGCCGTTGCAAAGGAACGTAACTACAAATTTTAAGGTAAAAAGTAAGTTATTTTATTTTATTTATTTGTTTTTATACTTTTTGTATATTTAGACGAATTATAATTTTTCGTTTTTTCTGTCATATCACATCAAGCTAAAATATATTTAAGATTAATCGAGAGAAATCATGTAAAAGAAATTTACGAAAATGAATATAATAATCACAATCACATTGCTGAGTAACGCAATACAGCAGCCGCATGCTTTTATATGAAAAACTGGAGTTAAAAAAGAAAGGGAAAAAAAAAAAAAATGTCGTCCTAAATTAACTTGTGTTTTTGCAGAATTTTATATCTATTTAAGGAATAGATAGAAAACAAAAATAGGCTTCGCCCCCCCCCCCCCACAACTTTTTTTTTTTTTTTCACTTTTTTCACTTAATCTTTTGTACTTAAATTTTTTTAGAAAAAAATTGTTAAATCTGCATGTGCCATTTGAAAAAATGTAACACAACGATTTCTAATCCAGCTTGTTTTCTCGATTTATTTTACGTACTTACTTTTATTTGACGGGAAATAGAATTGAGTATAATTCTATTTGTTTTTTGTGCTTCTGTAATTTTATTTATTAAACTACTGAAATACTCTTTTGAGTATAGTCAATGTCATTTGCAATTAAAATGTCCAGAATCAGTCGGTCTCATTGAGAGGCAAATAGAGAAATTCATGGACATGTATCGTCATGTAAACAAAGATGCTCTTAGAGTTTTTCGCTTCTTTTTCATGAATAGTGACTAAAAACATTGCTTTAATGGAAATTTTAAATTTCTATATTTATTATTTAAATGCTTACAAAAAAAAAGACTAGGCACCTTTGACTTGGTACCACTGAAGGTATATAAAGGCTTATATTTTAATTTAAAATTTATAAATTTACCTATATTAGGTTTGTTCGGTAATATATGTATTCAGGCATAGGCAACAATTTTTATGGTTTCTGATAAACTTTCTACAGATTTAAAATCTTTACATTGAGTTTTCTCATACACCTTCATTTGCATATTTTCATGAATTCATGATAATCAAAATGAAAAAAAACTTCAACACATATTTTTTTTTAAAAAAAAGGCTTTTTATTTTAAATGTTTACTAGACTTAATTTAAAAGAATTAGGGATGCATTTTGCAATATCTTTAAAAGAAAAAAAAACATTACAAAAATGATATATTTTTGTAAATTTTCTTATAGTCTTGCACATTTTAACCCCCCACCCCCCACACCAAAAAAAAAAAAAAACTAATTAATAAATTTTAAAATCCACCCCTATATGTTTTAGGTAATTTCTATTAAACATTAAAAAAAAAAAAAAAAAAAAAAAAAAGAAGAATTTTCTGAAATATTTGTAAAAGTCTTGGCATTTTGAGATCACAAATTCATGAAAAAATGCAAACTGAGAAAACGCAATTTAAAGATGTCAGATCTGTAAAATATTTACCAAAAAGAATTGTTGCCTGAATATATACATACTTCACTGAGCCAAACTAATATAGTCAAGTTTATAAATTTTAAATGAAAATGTAAACTTTTATAAAGAACCTTCAGTTCTGTCAGGTCTCCTTAAGAAATAGACGACGTTACGGTTACGTCCTTTAATAATAATAATAATAATAATAATAATAAATTAATTAATTAAAAAAAAAAAAATTTTTTTTTTTATAAGTTATTACAAATAATATCTCTTTACATTTTCGAGTGTATATCATTTTTGTTACTGAGCTTCACAAACTGTTATTTCAGATATTATTAGACTACACACGTTATTCATGCTAAATAAAGAATATCATTGCCTTTTGCAACTCGGCGCAGCGCTCAGGCAGAAAAGTCCCTTAGATGAAAGGATTTCCCCCAAGGTGATTTACACCTGTGTTGCCAACTGTAGAGATTTGTCCCTATATATAGGGAAATTTAGCAGCTCTTTTAGGATTGTGGGGACTTTTTGAGAGTAATTCCGCACGAAATTTCATGGAACGTAACTTCAAATTTTATGGTAAAAAAATAAGGTTTTTTTTTTAATTTATTTATTTTTACACTTTTTGTATATTTAAACCAATTAAAATCTCCTGTTTTTCCTGTCGTATCACATCAAGTTACAAAAATATTTAAAATAATTCGCGAGAAATCGTGTAAAAGTAATTTTAAGAAATGAATATAGTAACCATAATCACATTGCTAAGAACGCAACACAGTTATATTGCATGCTTTTATATGAAAGACTAGAGTTTATATATATATATATATATATATATAAATATATGTATAGTTATATATATATATATATATATATATATATATATAACTGCCGTCCTAAATTAAATTGTGTTTTCTGCAAAATTTTATATCTGTTACTTAAAAAACAAACACAGGCTTCGATCCCCTTCCCCTTTTTTAGTTGACTTTTTCACTTTTTGCACTTAATTTTTGTATTTAAAAATGTTTTCTGAAAAAAGAAATTGTTAAATCTTCATGTGCCATTTGAAAAAATGTAATACAACGGTTTCGAATTTAGCTTATTTCCTGGATTTATTTTACTCTACTTACTTTTTACTTGAAACAGAAGTGAGTATAATTTTATTAAAAGGAGACTTGGTGCTGGATAATTAAAGCAACTAAAAACTACAACGTCAGAAATGCCAAAGAGAAAAAATTGGGCACCTGACAGCTGTTTTGGTAGCATTTAGAGTACCTTCTTCAGTGCGTAAAGAAATGAGAGAGAAGTGCGACTTTCATATATAGAAATGGGACCGAATTCTGTTCAAATAATAGGATTACGGTTGGGAAGGGGGGGGGGGGGAATTGGCCAATTTTAGAAACACTAGTTGTGAAAAATGCAAAAAAAATTAAGAAAATGTAGCTTGAATGTAAAATTTCCAACAATCAGACAAATAGGGTACAGCGAAATCACAATTAACAATATTTTTAAGATTTTTATAAATAAAAAAGCTTCAAAGAAATCGAGTTCATGAGTGGATTTAGATGTGCAAATAATTTTAGCTAAATCAAATTTAAAATTATGGTTTTCTGCCCAAGAATTCTTTAAAATTGTCGATTTATTGGTTTCTTGCTTATGGACGTAATTAATATGTTTTTTTTTTTTTAGACAGAATTTAAGACCACTTTTAGTTTGGCCAATGTATGATAAACCACACTGGCAGGAAATACTATAGGTGCTCCAATAATTATACACATCTGTAGCATCCTTTAACTGAGAAAAAGTGAGTTTATTGGAAGGCGAAAAAATTATTTTAAAATCACATTGTATGAGAATTTCAGCTATGACATGACTGGATTTAGGAAAATAGGGTAAAACAACACTGATATTAGAAGAGACTGATTTAGTAGATTAGATTGATCAGTAGTAGAGACTGATATTTCAAAAATTACAACTCTCTCGTACTTCGTCCTGCGCTACTGATGGGGCATATACATTGAAGAAATAAGAATAAATAAATAAATAAATATACTAAGAAATAATTTGTTAAAAATGAGAAGGACATTTGATAACTTTGTTTAAAATTCTCACTAATATAATGATACAGCCATCCTTTAAAAAATATTAACGGATTCCTTTGTAAAATACTCATATTGAAAATTTACATTTCCGGGAAGGGTAATTTCTGTCAAGATGAAGAAATACTTTTGAAATACCTTTCGAAGGTAAGCGATGCTTCTACATATTCAAAAAATAAAATTCTATTAAAAATAAAATTTTTAAACTTTCCGGTGACTGGTTAAAAAAAAAAAAATCATTGTGTACATTTACTGTCCTATGTTAATATATTAAAAATCATTAAAAAATTGAACGATACAGCCACCTTTTGATCGATGTATACGTATACCAAAAGTTGATAGACGGCAATTTATGTCAAGACGCAACTAAACTTAAAATTTCATGAAAATATGATCATTAGTTCTCGAAGAAATCAATTTATATATATATATATATATATATATATATATATATATATATATATATATATATATATATAATTATACTTTTTGAGTTCTCCTGAATCTGGTAGTGTGTGTGTCTGTCCTTTTATCAGAATAACTACAAAATAAGCCTTAACTGGAAGTCTTAATTCTGCATTTTAAATATGTATCATCAAGAGATATTACATAGCATAGGTAAATTCTGGACCGACATCCGGTATTTACCTATGCTTTTTAGAAAGGATGGAAGAACTTTCTTTTTGATTCATTAAACGCGAGGGATCAGCCATAAGTTTAAAAGGGGATCTTCGCTTTTTAAATGTTTTGTAGCATAAGTTTGATATTTGTACTGTTAGTTTAATACACGCAGATGCAAATGCATTAAATAGTGGTTTTGGTTATAATGTAATCTATTTTCCTTTCTTTTTAATTTCCGTATGAATGACCTTTCATCCATCAGTGTGTAGATGATACTCAGATTTCATAGAACTCAATTGCAGCAGTAATAATAAAGTGTAAAAACAATAAAATATAAGCGTAACGCTATTTATATACGATACATTAAAGATATATTATTTCTTATAAACATATGCATACGATCAACAGTTAAAACACATAAATTTCCATTGATTTAGTAACATTTTACTATGAAATAACAATACAGTTATAAAACAAGAATTTAAAATATACATAGAAAAATATTATTAAGAGAGATATGCTTGCATTACAATTTATTTAAACATTGCCGTATTTTTATGCTTCTAATTCCAAAATCAACTCTAAAACAGAAATGGCCAAACAAGATATAAAAAATATAAGTAATATAACGGAAAAATAATCCATCTGAATACACACAGATTAAAAGTTGTACTCTTATTTATAGTGGAAGATAACACACAAAATTCAAATAAATGAGAAAACTTCAAGATAACATTCAGATAACACCACTTGTCGGCCGATATACACCACTGTAAAACTGGTGCAGTTTTACACTGTAGAATCTGTGATATAGCCTTCTCACAACCAAGGGAAATTGACACATAACAGAATTGCCTGTCGGTCTATGTACACTTAAGTTAAAATTGATGCAGTTACACACAGTAGCTGCATCCTTGAAATAAACCGAATAATTTCAATATAGCAGCGCCACCTGTCGACTTATATATATATATATATACTCACGACTTATATATATATAAATTATACACTTATACACTGCAGAATATGAGCTATACCCTACCAGTAAACAGCGAAAATTGGAGCTTAAGAGGTCCACTTACAGCACAATAAACACTCAAGTTGAAGTGCCTGGTTGGTAAGATGTTGCCGTAAACAGTGGAAACTCTGATTAGACATAGGGTTGGTGGAGATAGGGCGCAATATATTTTTCGCTATCGGTGGCAATGGAGGGCCTAAAGTGGTTTGTACGATTTCAAAAATTCTTTTTTAGTTTTTATTTATAAAACGATAAAAAAAAAAAAAAAAAAAAAAATCTGGTGTGACACAACCACACGAATTCCATTACTCATTACTACACGTATTACATGCATTTTTTGGAGATAATGTCTTTAGAAGGCGTAAAAATGATCTAACGAAGTAGACACCTAAAAATTTTCCTGTAAGAGAAACTTGATACACGTATAAAGACCTATAAAATAGAGTTTACATAGCGAGTTAAAAAATAAGGGTGGGGTGAGGGGGGGGGATGGTAGTTATTTTGTAAAACACCAATTTCCGAGATCTAAAACTGATCTACCCAATCGGGATGACTTTTTATTTTCCTGTAATAACCATATAATATTTGACAAAGGATATCTAAAATGGATTTATGTAATAATTTTCAAGAAAATCGTTAGAGCCGTTTTGAGGTACCAACTTTTACCAAAACTTGGCGTACACAATTATTGACCGGAAAACAATAATTACATACAAAAGGATATTTAAAAGGGAATTAATATGGCGAGTTTGGGAAAAAAAAAGATGTACAGCCGTTTTTAAAGAAACTCACTTGCGAAACCTGAAATTGAGCTATTTATACAGGACGCCTATCCATTTTCCTAAATTAACCAACTATATAATTCGAGAGGACATCTAATAGAGTGTTTCTATAGCCACGTTGAAGGAAATCGTTAGAGCCGTTTTTGAGAAACAGACTTACGGTTTCCTATGTTGCACTTCAAGTTACCCAATTTTCAACAAAATTTGGAAAATTCATCTGTATACTAGACCTGTCTCAATTCTGAAGTTTCGTATAGCTTTATCTTTAACAGCTTCGGAGACATTATAGCTAGAAGATTCTCCACATACATACACACACACTGACCAATTGCCAAAAACTAGTTTTTTGGACTCAGGAGACCTCAAAACATGTAAATACGATATCAAATCGATATCAAATTTTTGGAGCAATTACAATACTTCCATGACCTAAGGTAGTCGGGTAACGGAATAAAAATAGTGATTTATTTTATTTGTAAAAAGCACTGCAGAACTGGAATTTAAAAGTAATAAGTACAAAACTTTGAAACAACATCATATAATGTAAGAACTGATAACAAGTGTTTCAGATCGAAAGAATACACGACCCTTCGTCAGGCGAAAAAAGTAGGCATGAACAAAGTAGGTGTTTGTGCAGTTCGTGCGTTATCGCTATGTTTACAGAATGTGACTACTTTGTTCACCTGACGAAGAGTCGTATTTTCTTTCAACCAAAACAATTGTTGAGAGTTCTTGCATTGTATGGCGTTGTTTCAAAAAGTTATACTTATTATTTATTTAATTTATTTATTTATTTATTACTTTCTTCTACCCATATAAATGGGTAATTTAATTCAAGCTCTTTTTTCTTTTTTAACCGTATATTATTTATTTAATCTATCTTAACCTTTTAATAAAATTGTTTGTCATTATCTGATTTTTTTTTTTTTTTCTATTGAAAATTTTAAATATGTTCAGACTAATGTGTATATTTATTTCTTTATTTAATCTTTAAAAAAAAAAAAAAAAAAAAAAAAAAAAAAAAAAACAGACAAGCACACAAAACAACCGTCAAAAACCTGATTTTTGGAATTATGGTATCTCAAAACATGTAATCATCGCTAAAACTCCATTTCGAAAATTTGACGCGAAAACAGAAGTTCATCTACTGTTATATGAATAGAAGGTAATAATATTTAATTTAATTCAGTTTTTTTTTTTTTTACTGTATGTTCATTTATTTAATCTATCGTAACCTTTTAATAAAAGTGTTTGCCATTATCTGATTTTATTTTATTTTATTTTATTTATTTCTTTTTAACTATTGAAAATTTTAAGTATGCACACAAACCAAACGTCAAAAACCTGATATTCGGATTTATGGTATCTCAAAACGTGTAATTACAGCTAAAACTCCATTTCGAAAATTTGACGCGAAAACAAAAGTTCATCTACTATCATATGAATAGGAGAAGGTAATAATATTTAATTTAATTCAAGATTTTTATTTATTTATTTTCGAACTATATATTTATTTATTTTTATCTATCTTAACCTTTTAATGAAAGTGTTTGCTATTATTTGATTTTTTAAAACTATTTAAAATTTTAAATAAGTTCAGACTAATGTGTATATTTATTTCATTAAATAATCTTAATAAACACACAAACCATCCGTCAAAAACCTGATTTTCGAATTTATGGTATCTCAAAACATGTAATTATAATTAAAACTCCATTTCTAAAATCTGACGCGAAAACAAAGTTTATCTACTGTTATATGAATAGGAGAAGGTAATAATATTTAATTCAAGCTTTTTTTTTTTTTTTTTTTTAAACTATATATATATTTTAAATGATAGATATCGTAATAAAATTTATTTTAAAATTTAGCAATTAATAGATACAAAACAATACCAACACAAAAAAACAAAAAACAAAATAGAACCGATTTTAACTTATAGGAAAAACTGACACAAAAATGTTGCGATACAGATTAAGAACCAGTAAGAGACAAAAACAATTCAAATTACTTGCGCCGACATGAATGATAATAATACAAAAAGGATCATTAAACTTAATGACAGAGAAAATAAATAAATGACCACAGAAATAATTGGATAAAAATGCTTAAAATTAGAAGTAAATACACATCAGGGGGTATGTACTTCATAAAGCTGTGAAAGCTGCATCGATTTCGTAAAACAATATAGCTAATCATAGCAATTTATATTGTTCCAGCCCCGATCGAAGCAGCAAAACCATATTGAATGAGAAATTAAATAAATTATTAAATTAATTCTTCATGGAATCCAGAGAGAAAACTAGAAAAAAGCATAGTAGTCACATGTAAAACATTTACACAAACTAGATAATAGGATGATGCCAAAAAGAAAGAAATTAAAAATAAAAGCTTTGCAAACATCGATTAGTCGATTATATCTTAACCTTTTAATGTAAATGTTTGCCATTATTTGATTTTTTTTTTTTTTTTTTTTTTTTTTTTTTACTTTTTAAAATTTTAAGTATGTTCAGACTAATATCAAACTAAAGTATGTGTACATTTTAAATATTTGTTTGATGATTTACTCTTTAAAAATGTATTTTCAGTATTCCGGAACTTACCCATGGGGTTGGTCGTGCGAAAAGCTGCATAATTAGTCTGGTCCAGAATTTTCCTACTACGGAAAAAATACTAGAAACATCTTTATTTTCATGACGATGCACATGTCTATGAATTTCTCTTCAATAGCAAATGACATTGACTATATCAAAACAATACCTCAATAGTTTAATAAATAAAACTAGTGGATCTGTAGATCAGGAGCCTTAACGTCCTATTTCCATCAGACATTATTAAATAGGTCATTTTTATTTATTCCTTATTATATAATAGTATATATTGATTCGATCGACTTATTACCATAATCAGATACATTCCTGAGGGGGACTGCCGCTTCCTTAACCCCCCGCTGTATCTCTCTTTGTATCTCTATCTGTATATCATTTATATGTATTCTCAATAAACGACGGTCTTGTATTGGGTTGTTCGATAAATAATGTCGTTTTTTTTTCATGTTTTTCAAAGTGAATTTATTTATATTAACAACAAACATTAATCAATGATATATTGACCATTTTGTTGGATGAGCTTTTGCCATCTTTTGGTAAGTTAAAAAATTCCACATTCGAAGAAGCCTTGGTTTTTAGAAGCGAAGGTTTCAAAAAACGACATTATTTATCGAACAACCCAATATTGTTTCCCTGAAATTCCTAAATACCAAATTTAATAAGTACCAAATTTCATGCAAAAAAAAAAAAAAAATGCATAGCATATCGGAAATATTTTGCGTAACCCTGTAAACTAATTACCAATTATATAAGCCCACAATTTTCAACAGATAACATGCTTTTAAAATTCTAATAAAATTTCATTATATTTAATGGGGTGTAACCATGTTAAAATACACTTTTAAGAAATACCGACCGTAATAGTACGAAATTCTTTCGTGTATCCCAGAAAAGTAGCCACTGTAATTATAAACGCCAATAATAATAATACACCTAATTAATTATAACTCGTTAATTTTTCAAACTAATTTGAGTCATTTAGAAGATTACAGTACTTCCTCGGAATTAATTTGTGTGGTCCCATAAATTATTTAGTCTATACAGACCCTTTTTTAAGAGTAAACATAATTTTAGCATCTTTATAATGTATGTTAATTCTGTTAAGTTCAATGCAGCATAAACGTATTAAAATGCGCGCTTAGCTAAAAATTTGTCCATAAGTTCTAATGTTACGAAATTCTTTTATGTGTCTCAGTAAACGAACCATAAACGTTGTATACAACAGTAAAAACTATTTAGCTTATTTTTCGTTTAAAATTAATAATTGTTCCAAATTTAACATCGTTTGGATGACTACGTGACATTGTCAGAACACTTTTGTAAGGTCCTATACATTAATTAGAAAGCTTAAGAGCACATATTTTCTTCAAATAACATAAGTTAAAGCATCTTACTCACGTACGCTAGTTTAATTTTCTTGATTGCAAAGTAATGATGTTAAAATGCGTTTAAACGAAATTCACCCCATACGCCGTAATGCTAAGTATTTTGGCGTGTCCCTGTACACAATCCATAAAAAGTATAGACAGAAAAAATTATATAGCTATTTCTATACCGAGCCTGAATGTGTGTATCAATTTGCAAGTCAATCGGAGAATTTTTGCGGCCGCTATTGCAGTACATACAAATTCTTCCCATATGCCGTAATAATAAAAAAAAAACTTTGGGGTGTCCCTGTACACGAACTACAAAAGGAATGCACAAATTGGAAGTCAATAGCTTGATTTTTGCGGTGGCTATCGCGGTACATACAGATTCTTCCCATAGGCCGTAATGATAAGAAAAACTTTGGCGTGTTCCTGTACACGAACTACAAATGTAATACACACCTAAAACTATACAGCTAATTCCGTTGGGCTCATGAATATCTGTACCAAATTACAAGTCAATAGTGTGATTTTTGCGGCCGCTATCGCGCAACATACAAATTCTTCCCATAGGCTGTAATGATAAAAAAAAAAAAAAAAAAAAAAAAAAAAAAAAACTTTTGCGTTTCCCTGTACACGAACTACAAATGGAATGCACACTCAAAACTATATAGCTGATTTCGTGGGGATCATGAACATGTGTACTAAATTGCAAGTCAATAGCGGGATTTTTGCGATCGCTATCGCGCGACAAATACACAGACAAACAAACACGCAGACAAACACACAGACGGAACCCAAAACCGTTTTGAGTCTCAACAGAGGGCTTCCACTTACGTTTCGGCAATTATACTCAATTCTGGTTCCAGTCAAATAAAAAGTAAATAGGGTAAAATAAACCTAGAAAATAAACCAAATCAAGAACTGTTGTTGTCTTACATTTGTAAAAATGGCACATGCAGATTTAACAATCTTCTTCTAAAAAAAGTTTAAATACAAAAGATTAAGTGAAAAAAGAGAAAAAGAGAGGGAGGGGTGGGATCAAAGCCTATTTTTGCTTTTTAAATAACATATATAAAATTTTGCACAAAACACAATTTAATTTAGAATGACAGTTTTCTTTGTTTCTTTTTTTTTCCCCCTTTAACTCAAATCTTCCACATAGAAGCACGCGGTAACTGTGTTGCGTTCCTTAGCAATGTTGTTATGATTATTATATTCATTTCTTAACATTTCTTTTACACGATTTCTCTCGATTTATTTTAAATAAGGTTTCTAGCTTATTGAGATACGACAGGAAAAACGAAAAATTTTAATTGGTCAAAATACACAAAAAGCGTAAAAATAAATAAATAAAATAAAATAACTTATTTTTTATCATAACATTTGAAGCTACGTCCCTTAGCAACGACTAATATATTTGACCTGTTATTATTTGACTAATATATTTATTTCTTAAATTTCCGTAGCATGCTTTATCTCCATTTCAATTTAATATTTTTAATTACTCACGAAAAGGAGAAAAAAAGAAAAAGAAAAGCCGTATTTAATTGATAATACGACTAATACTTTTTTATTACCGTATTTAAATAGCTTATTTAACTGAAAGCAATAGTCCTGTTGTCTGAATAAAAATATTTTTGTTTGACTTCATATGAGAATGTATATAGATTTTCTGTATAGAAAATCTTAAACAAAGTTAAAAAAAAAAAAAAAAAGGCAACATAATCTATGCATAATCCCATGCAATTTTGTATGGAATTACTCCCCAAAAGTCCCCACAAATTCAGAATCTGCCATCTACATCCTAACAGAGCTGCTTAAAGTCCCTACACGTGGGGATAAATCTCTACATTTGGCAACACAGGTGTAAATCACCTTGGTTTAAATCCCTTCATGTTAGGGGCTTCTTTGTCTGAGCGCCGCGCCAGGTGTCAGCTCCCCCTCCCATCTATTCCCTCTCCTCTCTCCATTTCTTTTCCAAGATAATTAGAAATATCCATATGCTTCTCAAAGGATTAGAGCTGTTTATCTGTAGAAAAAAAGTGACACTTCATAGAGAAAATGGAGTTAACATATGACAATTTTAAAATCTTATTTAGCTTGGTTTTATTCTTATAACCTTTTATATTTTGCTGTGTTTATTTTAGATTGCAAATTATGTTATTATAGAATTAATTTAACGCAAACGTGGTAAACCACTAATTTTGTTTTTGCCCCATCAGACGGGAAGTGCCGGGTGTGATCCCAAGACGGGATCGTTGATTTAGGTGTTCGGAGTTTTCTGCGGTTAATCAAGTAGTTTTATAATATGAATTACTCTATCATAATTACAGAGCGTATTTTTTTTTTTTTTTTTTTCTTTTAAAGAAAAATTATAATTTTGCAAATTAGGTTTCCAATTTTGCCGCTTATTATAATTTTAAAATACATAATAATTTATTAAAAAAAGAAAAAAGAAAGTTTGGCAGTTTTGTCAACAAGGTCTGTATGTAATTTTGCATGTCTACCAGCTTGTTCTAAAGTTGGAAAAAGGGGGTGGGACTTTTAATCATAACAAGGTCCCTGTGTCGTGTAAATGTTAAGGCCGATTGATTACACGAAGATCCTGGGAATAGGTGGAGTATCATCCGTGGGGAATCTTTTCTAAGGGTTCCCAGTCCAAAACCACGTGATTTTGAAGATAACCACGGGAAACTCCGAATAGCTAGGCCAACGAGTGCGACCTGGAATCGAAACCGACACTTTTCGTCTACCAGCTACCAGAGCAGAACCCCTCTTACCATTTGTTCTGCCAAAATGAATGAATAAATAAATAACCCACACTTTCCTTAAAATTATGAAGTTGTGCTCTTTAGCAAAGGACACAACTTCATATTTTAAGGTTACTGCATAAATTTAATATTGTTATATAAACCTTCGTTAAAAACAATTTGAAACAGCCTTCGGAAAAGCTTCATTTAACAAAAAAGTTCTCTCCCCCCCCCCCCGCCGTTTAATATTGTATTTACATTTAAAGAGAATTCAAAAAATGTTATTAAATTTAAATGTTAATTTGAAATTATTCAGACAACTTTCACTCGCACCATTCCTTGAAAGGAATTTGGATAAAAATTTTCAAGTAACATTTGAATTGGCTGAAATTATTTGTTTTTAAGTTATTCTAATAAAAGTAATGGACAGAGATTAAACGTTAAAAACATGTCTTCAATATTGAGGGAGCCTTATTGTCAGTATTTAAAAAAAGTCTGTTGTGAAACAACCATACGACTTCCCTTTGCCAACTATTACACGTATTATATGCATTTTTTAGAGATATTATATGCATTTTTTAGAATTTTCCTGTAAGAGAAACTTGACACACGTATAAAGACATATAAAACAGAATTTACACTGCGAGTTAAAAAATAACAAAAAGAAAAAAGAGTTATTTTTTTTTTAACATCAACTTCCGAGATCTAAAACTGAACTACCTAATCAGAATGAGCTTTAATATTCTTGTAATAACCACATAATACATGAGAAAGGGTATCTAAAATGGATTAATGAAACAATTTTCAAGAAAATTGTTAGAGCCGTTTTTTTTGAGATACCAACTTTTACCAAAACTTGGTATTCTCAATTATTGACCGGAAAACAATAATTACACACAAATGGATATTTAAAAGGGAGTTAATATGGCGAGTTTGAAAAAAATCCGTAAAGCCGTTTTTAAAGGAACGCACTTGCGATACCTGAAATTGAGCTATTTATACAGGACGCCTATCAATTTTCCTGAACTTACCAACTATATCATTCGAAAGGGCATCTAATAGAGTTTTTATATAGCAACTTTAAAGAAAATCGCTGGAGCCGTTTTTGAGATACGGACTTACGGTCCCATTTACGGTTTCCGATAACTCAATTCCGGTTTTCCAATTTTCACCAAAATTTGGAAAATTCCTCTGTACACCGGATCTATATCAATTGTGAAGTTTCGAAATTCTATTTTTATTAGTTTCGGAGATATGATAGCCAGAAGATTCCACACATAGATACACACATGACACATACAAACACAGACCAATTTCAAAAACTACTTTTATCGACTCATGAGGCTTTAAAACCTGTAAATCAGGTGAAAACTGGATATCGAATTTTTTGGTCCGAATACAATACTTCCATTACCTACGGTAGTAGGGTAATGGAAGTAAAAAGAACGCTAAATATCTCTATATATTAAAAAAAAGTTACTGTCACTGGCGTCAAATTTTTTTGTCTGCGACGGCATCTTCTAGCGGAGGGCAGGGTCCTTCGCGTCATGAGAGGTATCAATGTGTTCCGAATACTCCAAGGAAGACATTTCAGCTGCTTAGAAGTTTATATCATTTTAATTAAAGAAGTTATTAGCTAAAAACGACAAATTTATGAAGGTGCTCTATTTGCCATTTTGAAAAAAGTTTCTCCCAGTGACGTTGTTCTTCTGTCATGAAGTCATTTTACACGGAAAAATTAAAATATAATTCATGGTTGTACGTAGGTAGGTAGGTAGGTTGGATTTAACGTCGTACCAGTACTGCGCTATAGGTAATTGGCGACGGTCTGGGACGCACCCTTAGAGATGGTCGGGAGACGTGCCATCACAATTTTGATCCTTCACGGAGGGGATGCCCCCCCCCTCCCCGTTTTGATGATCCCCAGAGGTATAGTCTAGATGGGAACATGGAGGACTTTGCGGCCACGACAGATTTTATGAGCACCAGCCACCATTCGTACACGACGGTCTTTAGCCGGCTCAAGTATCGAATCGGTAATCTTCCAATTACGTGCTCAGCGCTTTACTGACGAGGGTGCCGCTGCTCAAAACCATGGATGTAAAAAAGAAAGAAAATACATATCAAGTTTTTTTTTCCCTATTTTTAGAAAATTAATTTTCTTACACGGGAAAATTAAAATATGATCCATGGTTGTAGGTAGGTAGATAATCAGGTTGGTTGTGTTTGACGTCGCACCATTGCTGCGCTATGGATAATTCGCGACGGTCTGGGACGCACCCCTAAGAATGTTCCGGAAACAGGCCACCACAGTTTTGATCCTACACGAGGGGGATGGCACCCCAGCTTCTGTGGTCCCCAGAGGTATCATTTTGATGGGAACATGGAGGATATTGCGGCCACGACATATTTTACTTGCACCAGCCACCATTAGTGTACACTACAGTCTTTGGCCGGCTCGAGACCGAACCAGTGCCTGATTTAAGGCAGGGCATTCGGGGCATGTGCCCTGGGCCCTCACACTAAGGGGGCCTCCAAGAAATTCCATCATACATTTAAAAGAATAGTTAAAATGAAAAATTTCCAAATTTGCTATAGTGATTGTTGTTTTTTGTTTAATCGTCAATGGATGAAGGTTTTGCTGTGCTGTTTTATAAATCGGCGGTATGATCTTTCAAGGAAACTATCAGCTCATCAAAAAAATTACAATATTTTCGCTAAACGCAAACACAACTGCATGCTACCGATGCTGCATTCCAAACACTTACTAAGGCTAACTAAATCCGAGGCGCGCACTGCAGAGCAGATACACAGGCGCGATGTACATTGATCCGATTGACAAGCTTCTTTCAATAATTTCTCTGATTGTACGAATATTGTCGATATGGTACTAAAACCATAAATGGTTTGCATAATGATCTATGTTATTAACTAAGAGAGACCCTCCAATTCCATTATTTATATTTATGACATCGGATCTAGTTAAGCCTTACTCTTACCAATAAAATGAAAAGTGAAGTGAAGTGAAGAGAATTTTTAGACACATGAATAAAAAATGTGCGGTTTGTTTTCTTTGTTGTAATACTAAAGTACAAGGAAAAGGGGCCCATTGAACATGAGTGCTCTGGGCCTCCAAGTGAGTAAATCGGTCCCTGGACCGAACCCCCAAAGTCGGTAGAGCTCGGCGCTCTACCGACTGAAATACCGCGGTCCGCATCTAAGGTTGTAAAAAAAAAAAGGGGGTCATATACTAAGGCTGTAATGCAAAATGGTCTAGATATTATGAATTTCTTTCTATTAAAAAAAGTATAAATATTATATATTCTAATTTGACATTGAATATGAGAATTTCCATAATTTCTAATATGCACTATTAATATTCCCTTTCAGTGAAAGAAAGCAGTGAGTAGGCGGGAAGAGCTCTGCATGTGTTAATAAAAAGTGAGTCGAGGGAGAGGCGAAGCCTCCCTCGGGGTTGGTGAGCGGAGCGAGCAGGGGGCAGAGCCCCCTAGTTTAGTTTAAAAAATACTTTATTTACCACATGGGTATAAGGAATTGATTTTTATTTCTAACCAATTTTCCTGGATATGGCAAAATATTATAGTAAAGCACTTCCACTAATTACATTCAATAATAGAGAATGTTTTCGATTAACTATTGGTAGCCCTGTACATCTTCTAAAAGTTATGTACAAACCACATTGTGCACTGAAATATAATCCTATATTAATAGCATATAGCAGAATATTCTAGTTCTTTCGTGTTGCCTTGTAAATGAACGGGTAATGATTTTCGTACCATACTCTACATGAAACATGCTTTTATGACTATAAAAAATATATATTCATTTAATTTGGGTGCAGCCTATAGATGTTAAACTCTACTTAATTGCAATTTCTCCCATAGACGTAATGTATTTGAATTTTTTTTAGTTTCCCTGTACACGAACCATTTTTTTTTTTTTTTTTTTTTCTCTGAACGAAAAGTTTAGTGTAGCATCTCTATATGACACAGATTTAGAATACCGAGTTTGGACTTCCTGATGCTGATTTTTTTCTTGATATATGATGATAATATACACACAGACCAACCGCTAAAAACCTGTTTTTCGGATTCATGGGACCTTAAAACGAGTAAATATAACAAAAACTCAATTTTGAAAATTTAACCGAAAAGCAGTACCTTCTCTGCCATATATATATGGGTAAGAGAAAGTAAATAAGTCAAATTGAACATATTGTGTTCTTTGACAAAATATCTTTTTTAGTTCCCCATCACACTATATGTATGGGGAACTTAGGTAATCGTGAAAATTTTCGACCACGGTGAGGTTTAGCCCCGCTTACAAAAATATATTCTCTGTGGACCGAAAATAGCGAAACCCTCTGATTTGATCTTCAGTAAGTGTTATTGGTCAGTCTCATTAGTAAGGTGTCTGTGTGTGTGTGTGTGTGGGGGGGGGGGGGTGCTCGATTTGTAGCTCCTTATTTTGAGTTTTGAGGTTGTTAATATTACTACCGATTGAAAAGTAAATTAAAACTCTTTGAAACGACTCTTTAGTTGATTTATAATAACGCATTGATGCTAAATTCTGTTGTTAATTTTCACTGAAAATTTTCTTACAAAGAAAACGATGGATCGATGATTGGTAAAAAAAAAATTAAAAACAGTCCTCAGTTATACAGGAGAGTGACTCTTGCAATGTCGTTAGCGACAATTTTCAATCTATTTCGGTTATTACAAGTAAGCCAACATTATTGTTTTATTTATTGATTTTTTTTTAACTCTTTCCGTATTACTTTCTTCTATAGGTATAAGAAAAAAGTATTGATTTGGTAAAATTTTTGAACTCCAGTTTTTGACAGATTTACAATTTACATGTTTTAAGATGTACTGAACACGATTTTACTGTTTATAAAAACGTCCGTCTGTGTGTATATAAAAAAAAATTATTGGACACAGGACACTGTACCTCACGAACCAGTGAACGAAATTTAATCAAACTTGCACTTAGTTGCATCCTGACCTAATCTGGTTCAGATTACATTTGGGAGTCCATTTCTTAACAGGTCGCACTATGATTTGATTTTCTTATAATTTTTAAGATGGCAGTATAGGATGAAATTTCCTATAAATGTACAAAATGAGAGTTAATTTTAATGAATGATTGTAAAATTAATTATTGATAATAGTAGTAAACTAGATAAAAGTTTGTGTGCGTGTAGAACATCGCTTTCCTTCTGGAGGGAAATTCGCTCCCCCCCCCCCCCCCCCCCGCAAAAGAAATTGGCAACACCGTTAAAACAAATAGTCAAACTATAGATTTGGGATAATTTGAAACAAAATTGTCGCATTTTGCATTTTTAATGGAAGGAAAAAAAAAAAACTTTTCTTTTGATGTCAGCACAAGTTGACTTTCATTCGGAATTTAATGTTTTACTTCTCTGATATAAAGATCGTCTGCATTCATCATGGAAAGTAATTTTAATAAACAATAATTTAATAAATATTTTGGTGCTGCTTGAATTTTTATAAGATAATATATAGAAGAAAGTATTGAGTGGCCACAACATACTAATTTTTTATTTCATATGCATGCATACAGTAAAACTTCTGTAATGCGGAACGTGCATAAAACAGAAATGTAATGAATACAAACTTTGTAAGCAATGCTATAAATCGCAAAAACTCACAAAAATTGTTTCAAATCAAAATAATTGAATTTAACTGTTCATCAGGAGAATGCAATATGAAAGTGCCAACCCACACAGTTTTTGAAAATTATAATGTTGTTTAATATTTATACATATATCGAATTCGATTCTTCATATAGATTTTTTATTTATTTATTTATTTATTCGTTAGATGATATATTATTTAGATTTTTTTTTTTTTTTTTTTTTCATTACTATTTAAGATTCTTAAAATGTTGACCAAATTTCTGGTGTCAAAAAAATTGCCAATGCTGTATTATTCTTTTCTTAATTAAGGCAGCATCTTCTATCCTTAAGCTTTAAATATAAATAATAAAACCCAAGTTATCGCTCTAAAACGGTATTTCGTTAAAAACTAGTATATTGCAGTCATCACAAAACTTTCTTCAATATCTTTTTTTTTTTTTTTTTTTTTTTTTTTTATAAGAGCGTCACTTAATAACTTTTTACCATTTTGACATGCATAAACGTTCAACCATAGCTTTTCACACTAACTATTTTAAGTATGCAGGTTTACGCATTTTTAATCAACAGATGCTGAGATGTAGTCATATGGAAAATCATAGGTCAGTAATAGCACTGCCACCTATTGGCTGATATGCTCCCAAATTAAGTCAGGATAGTTTTCATAATGCATATCAAATTTGCTGCATTTATATGCAATAGAAGTTATAATTTAGCCTTCCTATTCAAGAGCGTAATTTGCAGCACATCAGCGCTACCTACCGGCCGATATGCACCCGAATACAATAAGCAAACTGTTTCATAATGGGTTTTTAATAATCCAAGTTTTGTGCAATTATATGCAATAAAGTTTGAGGTATAGCTTTCCCGTTAACGGGGAAAACTGCAGCACAGCAGCGTCATCTATTAGCGGATCTGCACCCAAATTCATTTAGTTTGATGTTTCATAAAGACCTTCTCATATTCTGCGTTTTGTTCGGATATATATATAGCAGACCTTGAGATATAGCCTTCCCTTAAATCGAACAAATTGCAGTCTAGCAGCACCACCTGTTGAGTGATCTGCACCAAAAGTTGATAGGCATTAATTTATGTCAAGGTGCAACTACATATGAATTTAAATAAAATTCTGTGCACTAGTTCTTGAAATAGAGTTGTCTTAAAACTTTTTGTCCCACGCAACAGACACACATTTTCTAAAAATGGTTAAATTCAGTTCTGGACCTGTGAAAACGTGTAAATCCGTCGAAAACCGAAAATTTTTACGAATGCAATACTTTATTTTATTGAATATACAAGAGAGAAGAAATAATTGTATATTGTATATATCAAACAGTTTCACAAAAGAGAGATTAAAAAAAAAAAAAAGTTACCTCCCCCCCCCCCCCCTTTCGAAATTGCGATCTAGTTACACCAGTGTCAGACAACTTCAAAATAACATTTATGACACTTGTTTGAACATAATTGACTACAAATATTCTAACAGGAAAATTTCGTAAGTTATTCCAAATTTAAGATTTTATCAACATAGTGAAATGGGGCGATATTCCATATAAATATGCACTTATAAATATGCACTTTGGGGATTATTGTAGTGGAAATAGCAGCATGAAAATAAACTACGAAATTGACCCCAATAAAATGAATTAATAGATTAGAATAAGATAAATATATCGAACTGAGCGGTGGGTAGCCTATTAGGCGGGCATTTTGTTCCGTCACTGTGTCAAGCTATTGGTCAAATTCATTACTTTTAACATGAATGTTTTGTACTAGAAATTTATGAGAACATACATATAATGGGGAACTGAGCAGAGTCCACCTATGCTAACTAGTTTTTTTTTTTTTTTTTTTTTTTAAATAATACGTCAACATGTATTGAAGTTTTCATTTTTAAAAAAAGCTCGCCAAGTAGTTTATAATATGAATAAGTCTATCGTAATTAGAAAACGTAATTTTTTTCCTTTTCTTAATATATATATATATATATATATAATTTTGCCTATTAGGTTTCCAATTTTGCAGTTTATTATGATTTGAAAATACATAATAGTTTATGTAAAAAAAATTCCGCGATTCTGAAGATAACCACGGGAAATTCTTAATGACTAGGCCGATAAGTGCGACCTCGAATCGAACCCGTCACTTCTCGTCTAACAACTTCGCTGGCAAAACCTCTCGAGCATTTGCATTTTCACTGCCAAAATCAATCAAAAAATAAATAACTGACTCTTTCTTTTAAAATATGAAATTGCGCTCCTTAGCAACGGTTATTGCATTAATCTTTTAAAATTTCTTTCACAAGTTTTTGTACAATTTTATTTTTAATACAGTGAAACTTGAATAATTCGAACTTGTTTAATTTGAAATTCTGGATAATTCGAACTTTTTACTCGGTCTATTGAATTTTGTATTAAAATAATGTTAAAAAATCGTGGATAATTCGAATTCTATTTTGGATAATTGGAATTTTTCGTACTATTATCTTTAAAATATTACTGTAAAATTTGTTCCCGAGATTTTTCTCAGCTAATATATTTTAACAGTCTTTTAAAAGAAGGATAAGGAAATACAAGAGAAGCCCCTAACTCATGAAGATAGAGGGCCCTAACTAGTTCATCAGAAGATATGGTGCATATACATGAACTTTGAGGGGTTTTTTAATTGAAAGTCATGTCTAATGAAGAAGATTCTATTTTTTTATCAACTTATATACTATGACACAAAGATTGTACTTAAAGAAGAAATAAAAAATATCTGACTATTTTTAAAAAAGTGTTGAATAATTAAGCTCGTAAAAAATATTGATTTAATGGGGAGGGGGGGGGGATGTAGCAGTATTCTTAGATATAATGTGTTTATGTGTTAAATCTTTGACAATAGAGTTTTAATTTTTTAATTTATCTCTCTCTCTCTTTTTTTTTTTTTTTTTTTTGAGAAAATAGTATATGTAATTCGAATTTTTGGATTTCGAACTTTTTTCTGGTCCCTTCAACTTCGAATTATCCAAGTTCTACTGTATATATATATATTTAACTTGATTAAAAGTAAAATAAAATAAAAAAAACGCAGAAAAAACAAAAACTGTTTTCATTTGGTATTTTCTTTTTCTATTGAAATAAATAGACCTCACGTTCTAATAATACAATAATATGCATGCTCCCTTTAATTTAATTTTTTTATTTCCCCCATTTGAGAATTTATTTAAAACCCTTTGTACTGCATATTATTATTTAACAATACTGTTAAATAATAATGCTGTTATTATTTTTTTTTTTTTATTACCTCAAAGTATAGTACATAAAAATCAGCAATTAGGATTATATATTATTGAGTCTCATATTTATTTTACAGTATATATAAACACACACACACATATATAATTGTGTGTGTGTGTGTTGGGAGGTAAAGAATTTAAATATACATATTCTTTGTTAATTCAAGAACATGAAAGGAGTTAGAAATATCAGTATATTAATTGAGGTTGATCTTTAATTAAACAGTTAAAAATTATTAAATAAATAAATATGCATACTCCCTTCAATTTAATTTTTTTATTTCCCCCATTTGAGAATTTATTTAAAACACTTTGTACTGCATATTATTATTTAACAAATCTGTAATTATTTAAACACAAACCAATATATGTTTAAAACGGTGATTTGTTTAAATTATATAAATGTAAAAATACAAATAAGAAAATTAAGAAGAAATTAGTAAATTCTTGTGAATTAATTACTTTTACCACCAATGTAAGCTGAAAAACATAAAAAAGTTTATAACTTAAAAAAAAAAAAAAAAAAAGTTTATTAAAAGAATAAATCAAATTTGTCATATTTGTGTTCTTTGATAATATATATGTATATTAATAATATGTAATATTTCTTAAAAAGTAGCTTGATATTTAATTGCAAGAATAGTAAAAAAAAAAAAAAATAATAATAATAATAAATAAACATCTCTTTTGTATTTTTGGATTCTACTACAACAGATCAAGAAGAGAACAATTTTATTGCTTTTATCCACTTTTTTCGTTATCACCTACCGCACAAACCGGTATTATTATCTCTCAGTTTCTTCTAGTCAATCAGGTTCAGGTCAATTGATAACTGAAGATTTTGTTTAATCTATACGGATTACTTTTTACGCCAAATAAAGATACATCACTATCTTTTATAACCCTGCTATCTATGTCTGCTTTAGGGTTGCCAAAGTGATTAACATCAAATTTCCTGCAATGTAGAAGACTCGTGCTATATGCTTTATCAGATTTTGACCTCTAATTACTCGTTTATGAATTCATATAACAAAAAAGTGAATATAAATGTATCTTAAATAATTTTCCTAAAAGCACAATCTAAATACATATTTACTTATAAATTCTATTAAAAAAAAAAAAAAAAAAAAAAAAAAGGCGGGAAATGTATGGTGAAAGATTTAACTTGTAAAGTATATTTTTAGTGATATGTTAACAGATATGTACTCTGTGCGACAAAAGAAAAGTGGAAAGTGTGTGATATATGTAACAAAATACTTTATATAAACAGTTGTATAAAAGCATATCTACACATTTATTTAAAGAAAAAGAAAGAAAGCCTTACATGTGTGAAATATGTTCTAAAGCCTTTTCTCAAAACAGTAATCTAAATAGACACCTACACGTTTACTACAAATAAAACCTATATATGTTCGATATACGTTCCAAAAAATTTTCTAAGAAGAATGATCAAAGTAGCCACGTTTTTATTCACACAATGGAAAAGCAATTTGTATGCGAAATATGTTCGAAACACTTTTCTCAAAAGAGTAATTTAAATACACATTTTCGCACTCACTGGAAGGAAAAGCCATTTGCGTGCGAAATATGTTTAAAAAGATTTTCTCAAAAGAGTCATCTAAAGGATCACCTTCGCACTCACACGAAGGAAAAGCCATATGTGTGTGAAATATGTTCGAAATGCTTTTCTCAACCGCGTAGTTTAAGTAGACATCTTCGCACTCACACAAAGTATTGTATCTTGTGTGTTGGGGTCCACAAATAACGAATACGTAATTAGTACACACATTTAATCACAATAAACTACACAAATAAGCATTATATATAGGAACACTTAAAGTTACCGTACGCTAGTACGTCAGAAGAACAACAACAACTAACATAGAGTTTATACATAGAGTTTGCATTGCACAACACAGAAACAGCGACCTCGTGCGGTTAGGCACGATCGGAACATGGAACATGGAACAAAGTCTAATACATGACACTCCTCCCCCCCCTAGGAATAAACTATATAGTCAGTCCATGGTATTAGAGGGTAAGGTATAGTATCGCCATATTAGAAATATGGTACCTAAAATCGAGTTTTCAGCTACGCTTCCGTCATAAGTAACGTCTGCAGCGCCGCCTGTCGCTAGCAATAGAAAACATATTTCTAAACAAACATGGCTGCCTGCGAGCCGCAATCTTAGTAGCGGTAGCAACAGTATTCTAAATAAATATTCCATAAATATTTTATTTAACTTGCAATTTTTTGTTGCAAATCAAATGAATGATGAAAAATATTAATAATCAATTCAGGAAATTGTTGAATATATGTGAAAGATCCTAAATGCAATTGAAATAATTATTGTAAAAGTTAATGTAATTTAAAACATGTATTTTTTTTTTTTCTAAACTGTACGTTCGGCAGCAAAATTATTGAAACGCTAACATAATTCTTATGCAAAAGATTGGCACCTAATACTGTTTTGTTCGGTAAATATTTGTCGAGTTCATTAACTTAATCTTATGCTGTTTCTAAAAATGCAATATGATAAAAACTAGCGATCATGTTTAAAAAAAATGTATATGAAATTTGTGTATGTGTGCTTCAATAATTTTGCTGCCCACTCTATAATTTCAAACAAATAAGCATATAAGAAAAACCATGGATATCGCTTCCGTTTTCAAGCTTTTTATTTTTACATATTTTGAAATTCAGTACAAACATCAGAAATTTAATTAAGATCTATGATAATAAATAAGTTATCAATGACTTCCTGTATTATGAGCTAGAAGTAAACCCTGGCTACTTAAATGTTCTACCCCCTGCACATAAATTGATATCTATGTATTGAAATTGATATGAACTGTAACTAACGTGTGTATAATGAAAGAATGAATACCTAAAAAAAATTTATATATCTTCTTTTATTTAAAAAACAAAACAAAAAATTGAGAAATACAACTTAACTATAATTTATTCTTCTCAGAAATTTCATTTATTATTTTTAAGAGGGAATGTGTGTGTGTGTGTGTGTGAGGTAAGAAATGTATTTTAAAGAATGTACTCATCTTACAATGTCATGAAAAAAAATTCTAGATATATTCTGTAATTGTGTTTTCTCTAGGATTTTGAGTAGTTGAGTTTCTTATCCTGAACAAGGTTCTAAACAAAAAGTACCAGATCACACTCATCAACATAGCCCTTTGAAATTATCTAGTTTTTTTTTTTTTTTTTTTTCTTTAATCAAACCTCGAACACAAGTTAATACTCTTTAGGAAAAAACCCCACAAGGGTAGTATTAAGACTTTCATGTAGTTAATTAGCCAATGACAAATATATCTAGAATCTCACGTTACAATTGATACATTTTCCTATGCAGAAATGTAAAGTTTGTTATTGAATTTTCATATCTGATATTTAATGTTATTTATACAATACATACATACAAACAGAAAAAAAAATCTGGTGTGAAATAACCACACGACTTCCATAATCCACTATTACACGTATTAGAAATATTTTTTATTTTTTTTAAGATAATGTGATCAGAAGATATAAAATTGACCTAACAAAGTTGACGCCTAAAAATTTTCCTGTAAGAGAAAGCTGATAGACTTTAAATAGAACTTATATAGCGAGTTAAAAAAAAAAAAAAATACATATATATAGTGGTGCCTTTTTTTAAAAAACCAATTTCCAAGTTTGTTATAGAATTTCAATATATTGTCTTTATTGTGGTATGAAATTGATCTTTTCTTTTAGCAATAACTAGAGATGTGAGCGGGGAAAAAACCCGGGTTTAAACCAGGGAATAAACCCGGTTTTTTGGGAAGGGAATTTTGAAAGTTTCCAAAAGAAGGGAATTTTAAAAGTTTTCAAAAGTTACAAATTTAGCTTTTTTTTTTTTTTTTTTTTCTGAGATTAGATATGCTCTAAGGCATTTCAAAATGTTATCTCACATTTAGATGTTTTTTTATGATCTTTCAATTTTTAAATAGTGCTCTTAGCGTCTATAAATTTAAAAAGTGCAAGTTTCAAATTTCATTAATTAACAGACTTATTTTCTGTTATTGCAGTATATTTATATCTTAGTTCTGACTGTATACACATTGAGTTCAATATAACACTTTTTTTTCTTTTTTTTTTTATCGCAATTGGAGTTTATCAGGTTTCAAATGTATATCTTTAACATTTTATTTCAAAAATAAAACAAAAATGCTTCAAAATATTCTGCTTTTACTAAAACAATCAATAATATTACAATGGAATATATTATTTCAATTAAAATTTCAGCAATATTAATATGGAAAAAATAAAGAAAGAAAGAAATAACAGCCAAATTACTAATTATTAGCTATAGGGCAGTTCCTTGTTTGTAAACAAACATCTCAACTTTTATGAGTGGTTGGCAAAAAGGCTTGGGAAAAGCATAGTGATGGCGGATCACCAATATAGTATCAATGGTGGGCGGGGCGCGGGAAAGTCGAGCGCGCTTTTTTTGCCAACCACCAGCCGTCACGAGGAAAGGCTCTATTGAATATTTTATGTATTGATTTGATGCATTAAAAAATTATTGCTCTAATTCTTAATAACCGAAGAACTCATGATCGATTTTGTTGTCCGTGCTCTTTAACTGATTATAACGATATTTCATGAACATTGTGAAATTTTGTTTGATGAATTATAATAAGATTTAATAATTTTAAGGCTGTGGTTAAAGCTACGGCAGCCGTAACTTTAATGGGCTTACGGCAGTCATATTACGCATGCGCTGAAGGAATGCCGGAGTTTTGTGCCGGATGATTCAGAGAACGAATCATCTTTTGAATGAATCTGTTTTACGGCAGTCGATTTTATGCCCACGGAAGGAAAGGAAATGATGTTGACGGTGCAATGCTACTTTCGGCTACGGTAAATCAGGTTGCTGTGGTCACAAATTTACGTATATCATATAAATACTTTTGCTTTAGATCAAGTATTTGGATCTTTTCTTTTTTTTTCCAGTTTCGAAAGAGCTGTTAATCTAATAAATCTCTTAAACGATAAAAACTTTAAAGCGAATTTCTTGTTAAACATACAAGTCAGTGTTTTATATTTGTGTAAACAATTAATCTATAAATAGATAACAATAAAACGACATTTCAGAATTTGGTTATTAAATACTAAAACAATTAAACACATAAGTTAACTTTCAATACTAATGTTTATATTATCGTATACTATATGAGATAAATGCTTGTTGAACTAATTTATTTGACAAAATTCATTAAACACTATGTTCAGTATTTAGAAAAGAGGGATGAACTCTTAGGGCAACTTTAATGCTTGTTATAATTATTTTCAAAGTTTGATTCTTTAAGTGCTGATTCTAGAATAAAAGAGTAATTGAGTAAAACTTAATGAAAAGGGCATAATTTTTTTTAAGGCAATATTTGCCTTCCTTTTTTTTTTCTTCTTTTATTACACTTGCCGAATTTTTCCTTATTTTTTTTATCCTCCATGTTTGACACAAAAGTAAACTGTTTATATATTTTTTATTTATATTCACTTGTTCATGCACTGCAACTAAACTATCTCCCAGAAAGATACAATGTAAAGAAAAATATTTTAAAGCCTCTATACACTTAAAATTTCAGGAAGAGCCACCAGCTGTTCAGATGCTTTAAAATGCCTGCTGGTACTGCACCCTGCTAAATTAGAGTCAAAACTATTTTTTCAAGGACATTGGAAAAAAAAATATATATTTATATGTTAATGTAAACTAGTCAAGAAAATACTACTAATAAAAAAATGCTGAATTAAATATTGAAAAATAAAGGCACTTTTTTCTTTAAAGAATGCCAATCAACAGTTTGGCATGTTTCTTTCATGTCTTCCTGCAATATATTGCCAATTTATGTTCAATACATTTAGCTAAATTAGAGACAATGCTTAAAAATATATATACAGTAGACTCCCAGAAATCCTCACTCAGAAGAAATGTAAACAATGAAATTAATATAAAAGTTTATCAAGACAGAATGTAATTTAACCCTCACTGTCCTTAGATGAAGACGTTACTGGAAAAAAATTGCTTTAAGGTGCCACTTGGTGTGTTTTGCAAAAATCGCCAGCATGGATCCTTTTTGTACCGTCTAGAAGTTGCAACGTTTCATTTATTGCACAACAGAACCAGTTTTTTAGCAAATAAAACTGCTCTAAATTTATACAAAAAAAAAAAAAATGTTTAAAAGCACAAAATCATTATAAAATGCAGTTTTGAAAATATTATACATCCAAATACATGAACCAAAACAATTTTTTTTTTTTTTTTTTTTTTTTTTTAGGCTGTTTGCTTTTGCAAAAGATAAAAAAAAATTTACAGTTATTATGTATGAATTACAAAAGGCATAAATTTTGGTAGCACTTTAATATAAAGATCTTTAATTCATCTGAATTTTTTACTATCAAACTTTGTGTAATCATCCACATTCAAAGCACAACTGTTGAAAATATTCATAACAAATGCATGAATACATAACAAATATATAAAATATCTCTACTCGTCAAAATTTGGCAGCTTAATAAAATTTAAAAGTGCAACTAAAATCCTCTTATAGCACACCAGCTGAGAACCACTGTTTTAAACCAACTCCTTTAATGAAGTGTGTTGATTTGTTGTTAAGCGTGTTGATTTTGTATAGAGTTGTTGCTTTATGACGGAATTTGACACAGTCACTTTTTTAAATATAATTATATAGCAATCTTTGTATTATTCAATCGAAGAAAAATTATTTATTTTTAAACTTTTTCTTTCTTATAGTCGCAACAGCTGTTATATTGAGAGAATTGAGGTGCTAAAACACTATATAGTATATATATATATATATATATATATATATATATTTTTTTTTTTACAAATGTAATTACTTTTAAGCATTCAATTTTCAATTTGTTTTGTACAGCAGTGGCACATTTTGATTGATTGGCATTAAAGTTAACATGCACTAATTTATGCCAAGGTGAATTTATATGCAATTCTGCACATTAGTTCCTGAGATCTATCCCAGAAATTGCTGCATATACGCATCACCTGTTGAGCGATTGGCACCAAAAGTTGATAGGCATAGGTATTAATTCATGTCAGGATGCAAATTCATATAAATTTAAATATTTTATGCAGTACTTCCTGATATAGAGTTGGAATAAAATTTTGTCATATACATCCAGATATAGACATTTTCTAAAAATTGTCAGATCTTGTTCTGTACCGAAGTCGGATCTTGTTCTGTAAGTCGAAAATTTTAACAAATCCAATGATTTCTTTTATTGAATAGAGAATAAAATGAAAACTTAAATATGTGATTCATTTATTCATTACTTTCTTTTATATTCAATAGCAGAAAACAATGGATTAGTAAACATTTTTTACTTCTGGTTTTTAATGGGTTTACACATTTTCAGAACTTGACTTGACCATTTTTAGAAAATGTCTCTCGGTGTGTGTGTGAGAGAGAAAGAGAAAAAATTTGGTAAATGCATCTCAGGAACTACTGCCCAGAATTGCATATAAATTTATATGTCGATGCACCTTGACATAAATTAGTATCTATCAGCTTTTGGTGGAAATTGCTTAAAGGGTGCTGCTGCTATTCATTGATTTCTGCAATTTCAGGGAAGGCTACATATCAGGAACTACTGAATAGAATTGCATATAAATTTATAAGGAAATGCCCACCTTGACACAAATGAGCATACGTCAACTTTTGGTGCCAATCACTCAACAAGGTGGTGCTTCTGTATAGCAATTTCCTTAATTTAAGGCTAAGCTATAGCTCATGTTCTATCTTATACTATTATGTGAGCAATATTTGTACATATATACAGTTGAAGATCTTTAATCCGCACACCTTGGTTCTAGAACTTGTGCGGATTATAGATTTTTGCAAATTATAGATCAATGATGCCATTTCCTCGCTATATGAATTACTATAAGGTACATAAAACAATAAACTTTGTTAAATGAAGCTAGAATTAAAATTGTTTGTTTTTATATAATGTAAGGAAGGTAATACTAATAAATATAAAACAATAAAATTTATTTAATGAAGTAAAAGCAATGTATAATTTAAACCTTAAATGAGAAATCATTTAATTCATTTAAAAAAATTGTACTCCTACTTCTGGAGTGTGATTAACAGTATGCAGCCAGATACTTGCAATGCGATTAGTTTGATGCAGTTTTTAATGACTGCATTGTAGATCTTATCTTCAAAACAAATGCTGGTATAAATTTTTCTTTAAATAGTTTTGTGTATTTTTGAAATACCACCCTAAAAAGAACATTTACACTAATAGTCCTTAAACATCTGTGAAAATACACAATCCCACCAACGCATATGATGTCATTTTTTTCAACCAATGAGCAATGCTGTTACTTGCAGGAGTTAGAAAACTGTACTTGCATGTGTCTTGTTTGATCACTAATTGAATATTATTCAGACAATGTTCAGATTCGCTAAAAAAGTATAATGGCAATAAAGTATAATTATTACTTTTTTTTCTTTTAAAATTAATTATGTATATCTAAATTAAATTTTACACTCATTTTTTTTTTTCATTTTAGTATGTGAATTAACATCGTATTTTCTCATATTCATCCAAAATATCGGATTTTCGTTACTGCAAAATCTTTTGTTTACATTTGCTAAGGGAGTGTGGATTATAGACAATTGCGAATTATGGGTATGCGGATTATAGATCCTCAACTGTATATGTATATTTCACTGTTCTCGAAAACGGTAGCTCGGACAGTCACATGATTTAACACAAAGGTGTCCTCCGAAGGGTCATTGTGCACATCAAAGTCAGATTTTCAAATTTTTGATTAGTTTTCTTTTAATTAATAAAAATATGAAAATAAAACTTCCCATTTCTATAATGACGCAGAATGGATCAACTTAGGATAGATTTGATTGGTTTATTTGATTTTTATTGATTTGAGTGTATTTTACATTGAACTACAGCTACGTTATGAGGAATTACAAGAGATTTGGTTGGTTTATTTGATTTTCATTGATTTGAGTGTATTTCACATTGAACTACAGCTACGTTATGAGGAATTACAAGATTTGACTGGTTTATTTGATTTTCATTGATTTGAGTGTATTTTACATTGAACTAGAGCTACCTTATGAGGAATTACAAAAGATTTGATTGGTTTATTTGATTTTCATTGATTTGAGTATATTTTACGTTGAACTAGAGCTACATTATGAGGAATTACGAGAGATTTGATTGGTTTATTTGATTTTCATTGATTTGAGTGTATTTTTCGTTGAACTAGATCTAAGTTTTGAGGAAGTACGAGAGATCTGATTGGTTTATTTGATTTTCATTGATTTGAGTGTATTTTATATTGAACTAGAGCTACGTTATGAGGAATTACGAAAGACTTGATTGGTTAATTTCATTTTCATTGATTTGAGGAAGGGGTGTCCAGTGAAGTTTTTTGGTTTTAACATGCATGACAGTGATTGCTGCGAAAACGAGTTTTGTGTGTTTTCAGATTCATGCACAGAAAGGTAGGGGTATCCAGTGATGTTTTTTGGTTTTAACATGCATGATAGTGATTGCTGCAGAACCGAGTTTCGTATGTTCTGAGATTCATGCACAGCGCTGTAGGGCTTTCCAGTGATTTTTTTTATTTCATATGCGTGAAGCGTACATACGTGCGTTATAGTGATTGCTACGAAAACGACTTGTGTGCATTCTCTGATTCGACCATTCATCGAATAGTGACTTTTACTGTACGAGTAACAGTTTCAACTGTTTACAGAATATTCGAAGAATTAACATTTCTATTTGACTGTTTTCGACAATGTTCGTTTTAATAATACTTTTGTTGCACAGATTCGAGAAGTTCAAAAAATGTTTGATATTGTCAAGGAGATCTCATACTAAAACTGTGAAGAAAATAGTCGCCAATCGAAATATATTTATTTAAACGTTTCAATTATTCAATTAAAAAGAAATCCTTTTAATATACTGCCCAGCAAAGCCTGCTAGTTGCATATAATCAAACAAAACTTCATACATGAAAAAGCCATTATGAGACATTATGCTGATTAAATTGGATGCAAATTTACCAATAGGTGGCACTTATATATTTCAACTTTCCCCATGAACTGGAAAGATATCATGTTCACAGAAAAAAATCACTTTCTTTGAACATTTAGTATAATACCTTTCTGAAATGAAAATCATCTGCATTCATAATTGGTTCTTTTATGCCAATGCTTCTGTTTAATTTTAAATTTAACCTCCGATGGGGACGGTTGGTTAGGTGGCATTATCATGTGCATTTCAAATTTCAGCAGACATATTTTCCATATCCTCAAAAAGATAAAAAGTAGTGTCATTAATAGGTTGAATTTAAATAAGCTTACGTACTGTACATGGGCCTGCACTGCCGAAGGTAATAGGACCTGAAGTGATTTTTTTTTCTTCAATCAGAAATACTTTTTTTTTATTTTTTCTGACTTATAAAAAAAATATAAGTGATTTGGAGATTTTTATTCATCAACCTCGAAAAGTCCTTTCATATAAACTGGAGGGGATTGTTGACTGTTATACCAACTATGTGAAAAATACCAGAGCCGGAAATCGAACCTGGGCCCTCTGCTTAATAATATTCGTTGGCAACGCCTTGCCAACGAATATTATTAGGCTGAGGGCCCGAGTTTGATTCCCGACTCTGGTATTTTTCACATAGCTGGTACGCCTTGACAACGAATATTATTAAGCGGAGCGCCCCAGTTTGATTCCTGCCTATGGTATTTTTCACATAGTTGGTATAAAATTCAAACATCCACTCCAGCTTATCTGAAATCAATTTTCTAGGTTGATGATTGAAATTTTCAAATTAAAATTTCGTGGTCTATTGGAGTTATGCCACGATTAATATTTTCACTTGACATAGCTGCTTTTGCTAATTTGGTGACCTTGCCAACGTGTATTATGTGAGAAATGCCGAGCTGGTTATCAGCCAGGATAGCTCAGTGGTACAGCATCTGTATGTTAAGCGGAGAGCCCGAGTTTGATTCCCGGCTCTGGTATTTTTCATATATCAGTTGGTATAAAAATCAATCATTCACTCCAGTTTATCTATATATATAAAAGAGTAAACTCACTGATCACTGACTAAACACGGCCGTGGTGATCCTATGGGAGATAGTCACAATGTTTGGTGAGCAGGTTGGTTTTAGAACCCTGACGCTCATTAAGACAGGATTTTGCAAAATACCTCCCCGTCCCTCTGGGGAGGGGGGCAGAAAGCAAAAACCACCTTTATAAGCATAACTCGGCTTCAAAATACTTCACGGTGAAGAAATTGCAGATGGGGAGACTAGACATGAATACAAAAAAAAAAAAATCATTTTCTGCGGTTTTGGAATTTTGGATTTTTAAAGGGGGGGAGGGGGTAAAAATGAGATTTTCGGAAGTACAGAAGGCAAAAACACCTTTATAGGCATAACTAGGCTATAAATTACTTCACTATGAAGAAATTGCAGATGGAGAGACTAAACTTAAATACAAAAAAAATCATTTTCTGCAATTTTGGATTTTTAAGGGGGGGAGAGGGGGTAAAAAGGATTTTCGGAGGCAAATTTAACAAATTAAGGATTTTTGCATAAAATTCTAGCAGTGATAGCTCAAAGATATAAAACAACGCCAAGCGTTTTCTTGAAGGTATTTGTAAAATAACTCAATTTTGATTTTTTCTGATTTTGGGAAGGTGTTACGAGGGGTATATATGACCCCCCCCCCTTTTAGCGCTAAGTTCATCCGTGGAAATCTATAGGTGCTGAGGTCCCAAATTTTAGTGTGTGATTTATTTACGTGTGTCCAACATCCATTGTAACGGAATTTTGTGAAAGTCCCCCCTTTACCTCCCTGTGGTGGGGAATAAAAGAGTAAAACCACTGATTCACTGATTAAACACAGCCGTAGCGATTCTATGGGAGATAAGACTCGCAAATTTTGGTGAGCACGTTGGTTTTAGGACCCTGACGCCTATTAAGACAAGCTTTTGCGAAATATCCCCCTGGGGGCAGGAGGAAAACTCCCTTATAGCCATAATTCGGCTCCAAATTGCTTCACGGTGAAGAAATTGCAGAGAGAGAGACTAGACTCGAGTGCAAAAAAAACATTTACTGCAATTTTGGATTTTTAAGGGGGGTGGGGGAGTAAAAACGATTTTCAAAGGCAAATTTAGCAAAATAGGGATTTTCGAGTGAAACTCTACCAATAATAGCAGAAAGATATAGAAAATCGTCAAGAGTCTTGAGAATATTTCCAAAAGCTGATTTTTGTTTTTTTTTGCGATTTTTGATTTTGGGGGGGGAAGTTACGAGGGGGCAAATTTGTGTCCCCCTTTTAGTGCTAAATTCATCCGGAAAAATCTATGAGTTGAGGTCACAAATTTTAGTGTGTGGCTTACTTACGTGTCTCCAACACCCATTGTAATGGGATTTTGTGAAAGTCCCCCCTTTCCACCTTGGGGGTGGGGGGCAATAAACTTGTTTCCAAGTATAACTTTGCTTCAAATTATCTCAGTAAGATTAATTTGTATATTTGGTTGTTTATGCCTTCCCAATACAACACATACAGTAAAGGGATTTCATGAAAATTCATCCTCCACCCCCCTTTTAAAGGTGGGGGGGGGGTAAAAATACACTTATAGGAGTAACTGTGGTCCAGATTATCTCAGGATAGTAATTTTTTGATTTGTCAATTGGTTATGCGTACTCAAGACACATACTGCAAAGAGATTTTGAAAAATTCCGTCCTCTCCCCTTGGGGGTGGTGCAAAAAGCATGTTTCAAAGCATAACTTTGCTTCAAATTTTCTCAGTAAGATTAATTTTTACATGTGGGTTGTTTACGCATTATAAAGGGATCTTACGAAAATTCCCCCCCCCCCCCTGTCAAAGGTGGGGAGTGGGCCAAAAAACGCTTTTAAGAGTATCTCTACTCAAAATTATCTCAGAACAGTGATTTTTTGATATGTCGATTGGTTATGGGTACTCAAAACACACACTACAGTAGATTTCGCAAAATTCCACCTTATCCCCCTTGGGGGGTGGGGGTGGGCAAAATCATGTTTTCATGCACAACTCTGCTCCAAACTATCTTAGGTGTTCTTTTTCATCCGCACGGTAGCTTGCATGCTATCTTTCGCATTGTTACTTAACATTATATTGTTTATTATTCAATCGCAATGTTTTATCACAACTTATGTTTTCAACGCATAAATCTGTGTATTGTATGTTTAATATAGTTTTGGTTTGTGAATGAAAGAACGAGTATTTATTGTTATCTTCACATCTCGTTACATAACATTAGGTGACTTTCAATGTGCGGGCTCGTTATGTGTTCCCAACACGCACTATAAGGGGATTTTATGAAATTTCTCTTTTCTCCCCTTTAAGGGTGGAGAGTGGGGGCAAAAACACGTTTTAAAGAGCAACTCTGCTGAAAATTATCTCAGGAAAGCGATTTTTTGTTAGGTTGATTGGTTATGTGCTCATTACACACAAACTACAAAGGGATTATTTGAAATTTCGTGCTATCACCCCCTTGAAGGTTAGGGGGATTAAAAACATGTTTCCACACGTAACTCTGTTCCAAACTATCTGAGAATAGAAATTTTTGATGAGTGGACTGTTTATGTGTATACAACACACGCTACAAAGTGATTTTGTGAAACTTTACCCTATCTCCCCTTCTCTGCTTCAAATATTCTTAGAATTACTATTTTTTAATACGTGGGTTAGGTATGTATATGCAACATGCACTATAAAGGGATTTTGTGAAGTGTGGCGAGTGGCAAAACCGCTATTGAAGGTATCGAGAACTTTAACTTAGATTTTGACTGATTTTATTATTATTAATTATATGGCATTTTGAGACTTCATTTCAATATAATGATCAGCGAAGCGGGCAAAGTCTGCTAATCTGAAATGTGATTCTTTAATTTTAGTAACTCATTTAATAACAGTGAACCGCTAGCAGGCGAAGCTAGCTAGTCTCTTTAATAATTCATGATAAAATCAATACTATGATACTATATAGTAGATATTCTTTTATGTTATTTTCTAGAAAAAAGCAGTATTTATTTTAAAATTTAGTAAATCAACCTTTCATTTTGAATACGTGTCGGAAAAAAACAGAAATGATGCTGAAAAGGTTAATAAAATCCTGTTCCACTTTAAACTTTAAGGCATAGAATAGTGTCTAGAAATCTCATACACTGCCCTATTTTTTTAAATATTGGGGGGATAGACACTCCCCCCTCAAGCTATATTCCTGTTTCCCACTTATGAAGGTCATGGGGAGAAAAAAAAAAGATGGTGAAAAGTTATTTAATCTTTTTAAGTCACCACTTTATTTTGTTTAATCATCATATACTGAGTGGATATTTCATGTAGTAAGTATACTAAGATTTATTTTAAGAGCACAGATACGATACCTATACTCACCCACACCTAAATTTCTATTTTTTCTATATAAAGAATTTTTTTTTTTTTTTTTTAAATTACTCATTACTTAATGTATTTTTTAAAATTCCAATTTCACATTCAGAAAACTTAACATTAAATTAGTTCTTGTATCCTGAAAATTTTATTTCTAAAATAATTATTTTTAAACCAGTAACTGCCAAAAATTGAACTAAGTGCGTTTTTAGCTCAATAAATAAAACAGTAACAATTTAAAAAATACATTAAGTTAAGAGCAATTTAATAAAGAAACTTTCCTATAAAAAAAAAAAAAAAAAACAGTGTTTAGCTGTTGGCAAGGGTAATTATTGCATCTAATTGAAGGTCAAGATTACAGTACCGGCCAAAAAAAATGTTTACACTTGAGCGGCAAAAAAAAAAAACCTTACATGTCAGTTGCTGTTTCCGCCATAAAAATGTGTTGAACTCCAGTGATAACATGTGGCATTAGTCGAACACAGATAACCTTTCCTTATCCTGTCAACACTCAGTTCACCTCATGGACTTTTAGATTAAGGCTATATGCTCTTCGCTCCCACCAGCCAGTATTTTGTTTATTTGTTAGAAATTTGATAACTTACATACATTAGTATTCCTATACCACACAATGGGTCGGATTAAGCCTAAAATGGAAGTGAAATCCCATGCCTTGACTCTGCCAGAGAAGGGAATCTCTGTGATTGATGTAGCCAGAGATCCGTGACTAAACGGCTGAAGTTAATAAAATGTAAAGATGAGATAACAACTTCCAATAATTCAGTTATATAAGGTTTTTTCTATTGCAATAAATTTAAATTGGTTGAATGTATTTTTTACCAAGAAAGCAAAACTTCTACAATAAGTGCTTTATTTTTAAATAATTACTTTATTTTAAATAAACTTTGAAATTTTTTTCTCTCTTTTTCTTTTGAAAATAATTCTTTTGAAATTTAAGTGTTCAGACAAAAATAACTTTAATTCTATTAATCATATTTAGTAATCATCAGGCTCTAATTTCTTTATTTCTTACTGTGTGTGTATTTCTCAGAAAACAATCTCTCTAACAAATTTTAAAAATTAGGTCGAGGCAGAATTGTTTGGGAGGATTTTTTTTTTTTAATAATACATATATATATATATATATATTTCAAAGTGAAAAGAAAATAAATATTTACTTTATCTCTGCAAATAACTGTAAGTCATACACTCGTGAAAATGTGTATATTCTTACCACGCTTACTTAAAGTGCCAGCTGTCAACTAATATGCCCCAAAAATTTAAACATGTCAGTTTATGTTAAGGTGTGACTAAATATAAACTTTCATGAAAATTAGCACATTAAATCTTGATATAGAGCTCCCACAAAATTTTGGTAACACACACATAGAAATAAAGATATTTTTTAAAAGTGGTCACGTGGTATTAAGAACTTCTCAAAATGTGTAAATCCATCAAAAACCTCAATTCAGAAATGTTTCTGAGTCCAGTACTTCCTTTTTATGAATATAGAAAAAAGTGAAAGTAAATTATTCTCTGCAGAAATCTTAGTACATTGCTGAAACTGCTGATAATGTTCTGTGAAAAACTTGTCTATCCAGGGTTCCCACTCAATTTCAAAAATAAAATTCCCTGACTTTTCCAGGTCTATTTTTAGAAAATTCCAGTCACAAAATTTCGTCCGAGACATAAAAAATAGCTTGCAGTATGAAACAGAACATAGCTCGCGACATAAAAGACAACATAGTAACGTAACTTGCGATATAAATTGAATGCTTGTATCATTATTTTTCCAGGTTTTTGAGCAATATTTACAATTTTCCCCGACTTTTTTTCATAATTTCAAATTCCCTGACTTTTCCAGGTTTTTCCTGACCCATGGGAACCCTGTCTATCATATCTCTTTTTACAGTATCCATTATGCAATTTTTTTTTTTTTTTTTTTTAACAATAACTGAAAAATAATTGATCAAAAAGAATCTTAAACCACGAATTTATTAAACGAAAATTCCTAAATTACAAAAATTAAGGCATTTTAATGACTACCATATACATTCTATCTAGAAAATTTAACTATGTAGATTTAACGTTTTGTAAACTGAATTAATTTTATTTAAATTATTATTATTACTTTTTTTTAAAAAAATCAAAGTAATGGTAATAATAACAATAATTGACTGTTTCTTTCTTTTTTTTAAATAAATATTTGCTTAAATTTTAAACTATATTTTAATTAAACCATATTCACATTTTATCAACACTATTCTAGTACTTGTTTCAGTTTAATATTTTCCACTTCAAAATAAAAATTTTAACAAACAGTTAAAGATAAACAGCTTCCGTGAAATATTTGAATAATAATATTCACAAATTTCTGCATATTCAAAACTTAACATTTTCGAAAAACAAAATCAATGATTTAAATATTTATTTCTTATTTTCAAAATTGTAAATAAATATTCTTAATTTTATTGATTATAGAAACCTGTTTAAACATTATTTTGTATTTAGTCAGATACCAAGTAGTAACTCTTTATGCATTAGTTAAAACATACTCTTGTATATAATTACATAATACACACAAATATGCACATTTATCAAGCTTTTAGCTTTCTCTAAATATCAACACATCAAATCATTGGTGAAGAATCTCGCCAAATACCATATTAAATATCGCCAAAACTTTCTACTTCCATTTAATAATAAAATCATTAATTTTTGTGTTAAAAATAGCACAAAAATTGGAAAAAAGAAAATATTTAATAAATGAGATGAATACAAATTAGTTATAACAATAATCATGGAGTATTTTTTAAATTTTTATCAATTTAAAAGACATGAAGCATGCTAGAAAAAAGAATCTGTCTATCACGTCAATTAATAAACTAAATAAAACAAATTAATAGTCAACATTATTCTGTCAAATATGCTTTCAGATATTGCAGTCAATCATTCTTAACGTATTTATGAAGAAATAAAATTCAATTTTATTTTAATATCTGGAGATAACGATGGTTTTTTCGACTCATTCAAAGACCTCAATGTTAAACCTATGGAGCTTCTTCCAAAACCGCCTCGGGCAGCTGATAGTCTGTCTTGACTAATGAACTTCTATCACAGAATTGAAGTTACTCTCCTTTATCTAGGCACCCTAAGACCTACCTTTATTTATATATTACTTTAGGGATGCAGAATATGTCCGAATGCCCAAATGAGGGGGAAATTTCGAGTGACTGGAGAAATTTACATTTTCTACTAAAAGAATATTGAAAGTCGAAAATAACAAATTGTTACTTTGTAATGCTTGTAATATAAACTAACAATTATATTTTTATATTACAGTGTATTCTTATTCTTTTAAATGCTTATTATATAGAATATATGGCTTTGTATTACAAAACACATTTTCATGTCATTGAAGGAAATTTAGATTATATTTTGGGAGAAATTTCCGAGGTCAGAACATTTTCTGTATCTGTGTATTACTCAGTAACTGTTTCTTAATCAAACGTTTAAAATTAATAAAAACCATCAACGTCAACAAACACATTCTTTACAAATAGGCCATTTTAACAAGTTGTCAAAAACTGCCTATGAGGACTGTATTATTCAGTTTATTTTTTCTTTTTATTAACATTTTTTTAGTTCAAGCAATTAGAAATGCTCCTAAACATTAAAATAATGCAAAAATAGCAGATGAAGGGAAGGGGAGATGTTAGGCAAGAGCATTTATCATTTTTTCTTTTCTTTTGTAATTAAGATTCTACGTTTATATTTGTAGAAAATAATAAATAGCAGTACTACAAACAAACAGCATATATATCATATTAAATTAGGCCTAGCCAGACTCATGCATCTTTTTTGAGCAGTTTCTTAATCTTATAATTAGTATTAGACAAACTGCAATTAAAAACAACAAAAAACTGTAATTAAAAACAACAAATAACAGTAATAATAAAATAAACAATACTGTTTGATGAAATAAGAAAATTTATTTTATCATTGAAAAAAGATCAGCCTAATAACTGAATAAAACACATGGTTTAAAATGAAATAAACTTACACAGAAATATTCTTTCTTAACCAATGCTTTTTATTGCAGTATTTGAAACTTAATATTTCCTATTAATTATTAAAATTAAACTATATTAAATTATGTACATACATTCAAAACAGTAATGCACTAAAATAAATACCAACATAAAATGCATTTCATTTGTTTATCAACTAAGTTTAGAGTTGCCATAGAAGCAATAGTAAACTTATAAAACTGTTTAACCTAGCATAAGCATAGTACACTTAAACAAAACACTAAATTATATATATTATTGATAGCAGAAGGTTGCTTACTATTTCAGGTTCCTTTTTTTAATACATTATTAAACAAAACAAGAGTTACATATTAAGATAGTAATTATTAAATTTATAATAATCAGTAATTTAAATTGATAACTTACAGAGAGATAAATATTTCATTGAAATCAGTAGTGTGCAATAATCTGCAATGAAAATAAAGGTACTAGCAATAAAATAGTAGAATGAAATTTCTAGCGTTCTTGTCAAAATATCAGTGTAGCACATTTTTTAAATGGGAAAAACTAACAAGATAAAGGAATAGTATCTTAAGTAATTATATTTATGCATGTGTTTTTATCTGTAAATACAAATTTTAAAATGGCACCTTAATACAACTTAATGATAACTAAGAAAACAATGTTAGTTGCCATTTGGCACCCAACTGATGAGAGCTTTGACTAGTATTTTTATAATGGTACCACCACTCTCCTCGTATTTTAGTTGGCGATGCCAGCACTCCAATTTCATATTTGTGTTTATGTCTAGTCCAGTTCTATAGCAATGGTAAGCCCATTTTTGAGGTCGTTTTAATAAGTAAATGTTCTGAAAATAGTCAATGATTTTTTTCCAATAAACACTAAAGCTGCTAATAAAGTCATTCATTTGCTTGTAAAAAGTTACATATTTGCTTGTAAAAGTCACAATTTCTGAAAAAATTGTATCTATCTGTTCTTCGATAGCTTCTTTACTGGCACTTTCTTTCACCTTTGAATTTACATTTAAGTTCCAGTTTCTCACCACATGGCATGCAGTATTCAAAATTAGCTGTCGTAAGTCATCAAATGCAACTAAATTATTGCATTTGATGAATGTAAAATTATTTCTGGTTGTCTAATTTGATGCCTAGGAGGTGTGTGACGCATGGTAAATGGACACAGGAAATAACCAATGACGGATAACACTGACCTGGGAGATTTCTCTCTAAAAACTCTTGCACCTGTTATTTGACAGTTTGGTAAAAAAAATTTATTGAATATAGGGATAGTTTCTTAAAAATTTTAAGGTACTGCAAGTGTGAAATGGTGAACAAAGTATATTTTCGTATTTCTTTAACCCTTGCTTTCACAAGATCAAGGCATTACTGCAGAAAAATTGCTTTCAGGTGCCACTTGGCACGTTTGGCGAAAATCACCAGCATCGCACCTTCTTGTATGGTTTAGAAGTTGCAACATTCTACTGGTTACATTTGCTATCTCTGGTGAACTAATGCACTTTTTGAATGAGGCGGGCTTAACTAAATTTCAACTTCAAAATGACCGTATCTTGGGAAAGCTTTATCAAAAATGTCTTACTCCTAATGTCTAATAAAGTATTTTGATTTATAGAAGATAGTTCGTATTTCAAAATCCAGATGAATCATGCATACATATAACCTATGTAACCAATACATTATATCTCTGTGCACATACTGATATAACGTATGAGAAAAATAAATATATATAAATTAAATTGTATTTAAAAAATTTTGATGCATAGGTTAGAAAATATTGTTTTACTCGGAATCAGTCTTGGTTAGTGATATTAAAATGAATTTCAGAAATTGCAACTGGAAATTTTAATTTGACGCCTATAATATTTACAGCAGACATGACACCTTCCCTTCCCAATTTTTATCACTGATGGCATGAGCGTATATTTACAGTTATCTTGAAACACAACTTACCACGCATTATAATATGCATCAGTTGTCATCAGAAATGATAATGGTAGTTTTCATATTATCAGGAATAAGTTTTGTAATTGCAAAGAAAAATGGTATAAACGTTTCAATGGCAGCCCTTGTAGAAAAAAAGTGTCAGCTGGCAATCCTTCATGATTTTCATTGTTTACCATTACACCTTAGTTAGCTAAAACCTATATTGATTAAGCCAGTGAGTCGAATCTATCATTGAACATATATGTTGTATAATTCCAATGGTTCTTGTTGAACTTCCTTCATAATTCCTAAAAGGAATTCATTTTAATTAGTACTTGGAAAGTCTTGCAATAATTCTCCAACAGGTTTATAAATGAGGATTGGATCATACTTATTCTCATTTTGCATTTTTTTTTTCACTAATAAATTGACTAAAGCAGTATCATCTTTATATAAAATTGACTTATCAAGATGGAAAGCACTTTTAATATTATGAAGGTCTTTCCACATTGTATAACTATCTCTTGGTAGGTGAGTGCTTCTCTTTATCCCCTGTAATATTTTTGACATGGGTATACCAGCACTTAACGATGAGGCAAGATTTAATCTTTCCAACTTCTTTTTCATATACTACATGGACAGACTGGTAATTGACTTTTATTTCAGTAGCTTCGTTATGTTTCTGATGATACACTCATAAATGCTGGGCAAGTGTGTCCTATCTTTATACATCCCAATTTTTTCAAATGTCTATGTCTATTTTCTATAGGACTATATATTCCACTTCAAAGACAATCATAGTACATACATTTTATGTCACTTTTCTTTGACGAATTTCAGAAAATAAAAAAAGCTTGATAACTTATTCTCAATGCTATTTCTTTTTTTTTTTTTTCAATCTAGAAAGCCAGATTTACAGTTCCGACATTTTCAGAATGAATATTCCTTAAATGAGAAGAGAAATGTTTTTCCTCAAACTGAAATTACGCGACATTTTTTGCAAATAATTGGATCACGCAAAAATTAGCGACATTATAATATAAATAATAACAAGATAATGAAACTAAATACGAGAAAACAATAAAACACGTGTCCTTGTTCATTATTTATTTCCAAGGTTTCCGTATGCCGTAGAGAGAATCGTTCAAAAAATGATTCGTTCTCTGAAAGTCAGACCTATCCTCTTGCGCATGCGTTAAAAGACTGCCGTAAGCCCATTAAAGTTACGGCTGCCGTAGCTCTAACCACTTCGTAATTTTAAAGTATTCTAACCATAATTTAATTTTATTGTATTATTTTTATAACATATTTTATTATGTTATTCATTAAAAAAAAAAAAAAAAGAAATGAAAAAAAGAGTTCTAAAGTTATTTAAATAGGCAGACAAAACTTCATCATTTATTATTGTCAATAATGTAAATGTTTAATTTTTTACAATTTTTTGTAAACTAATCACATAATTTTTTATATCACTTTTATTTAAGCAAATAGAATAAAAATGATATTGAAACAAGTTGTTTGTACACTTAAAAGAAGTGAAATTAAATCTAAACACTGAATATTAGTTTTTTCCCATCAAAGTTTTCAAAGTTCCCAAAATTCCCGGTTTAAACCCGAAAATTCCCATGTTTATTTCCATGAAGCAAAATTCCCGGGTTTTTTACATCTCTAGCAATAACTTGTCATCTCTGTTTATACCACACACAAACATGTTGAGCTTTTATTATAAATACCTTACTTATCGATTTAGCCATCAGGAGTTTTCCACGGTTTTCTTTGAAACTATAGTACAAGTTAGGTGCCCTTTGAAAGAACCTCTCCCTTTCCCCACAGAAGGTTCTAGGACCTTCATGTAATCAAATGGCCTTACTCCAACAAACTTAGATTTATGTTACAATTGATGCAATTTAGTTTGTCAGAAATTATTTATATCTGACATAAAATGTTTATTTAACACATGCACATAACCATTCACATGTTGAGATTTTATTATATGTATCTACCTCAGCCTTGCGCTTTCCTCGTGTACCAATTAGTACCCCTTCTTTCTTACAGAACAGACTAGAACCTTCGCGCAGTCAATTTGCCTTAACTCTAATGCCCATGTCATATGATAGATTTTTGCACAATATTTTACTAAACACAACACAGCGGTGTATGGGGAAGATTCAAGGTCAGCATGTAATCAACTTGTTCAACCATCTTCTGGAAAAGTTGAGCATGTTGTGTGTAGTAAAAAGCTAAACGAAATTGTTCGTGTGATATGGCCATAACACATCTAGGATCTTATTTTAGAAATAATACTTGAGCTTTCATATGTACCTACCTCATTGACCTACTTGTCTAGAATTTTCCATGGTTCTCCTTGAAACTCGTGTACAAATCAGGACCCTTTAGAAAGACTCACTCCCCTTTCCCACAGAAAGTTCTAGTACTTTGATGTAGTCAATTGGCCTCAATTTCAACACACCTAGGATCTTATATTACAATCGTTAAAATTTTTCATGCTCAAATTTAAATTTTGTTATAGAATTCTCATAATTTGACATTGAATATTATTTATAACACATACACACACACACACACACACACAGAAAAAAAAAATTCACATGTTGAGCTTTTATTTTAGACATCTGGAGTTTTCGCTCAAAACTCGTGTTCAAGATAGTACTCCTTAGAAAGACCCCACTTCCTACAGAAGGCACTAGGACTTTTGTGTAATCAATTGGCCTTTATTATAATACACCTATATTACAATGAATATACTTTCCCATGCATAAAGTTCGTTATTGAATTTTCATATCTGACATTAAGAGTTATTTTTACCACACACACATATCCCCCCCCCTCCAGAAAAAAAAAAAAAAAAAAAAAAAAAAAAACACGCTGAGATTTTATTATAAGTACCAGTTAATGGCTAGGTAAAAACTGAATGCAGCATTCATCATTTGAAAAATTCATTTGTTTCATATACTATTTCCTACAAGGCAAGTTTTTCATATAATTACCGTAAAAACCGGCAGATTAACCGCGACAGATACAAAAAAAAAGTTGTATTTTTTCTATCTGCAGCTCTTAAGCAATTTTTTTTTCTTTTCCACCCTCCTCCCTTGACACATTCTGAACTTTTCTCCAATGGTGTGCAAGAGAGGGAAAAATGGCAATTTTCAAATTTTCATTCACCTTACATTTTATTTAATATTTGACCTAGACAGCATATTATAAAGCTACAGTTCAATTTTCATGAAAATATGTGAATGAACAAAAAAGTTACAGGGAATTATATTTATCACGACTCACGTCACCAAAAAAAAAAAAAAAAAAAAAAAAAAAGTTACGATTAAGTTTTCTTTTTATTTTGTAGTATTTTAAATTGAGATATGCCATTGAAATTTCTTAATATTTGGTTTTAACGCCCGATAATTCAATTGTGAATATTTTTGAAAGTGTAGAATTATTAGGAAGGGCTTAAGGAGGGGGACGAAGGGGCAAAAAAGAAAGAAAGTTACTGCATTTAAAATTGGTATTATTAGGTTTTAAGGCAAGATAAATTGATTGCAGATATTTTCAAGTGTAAATTTATTAGGAGGGACGGAAAGGTGGGGGTAAAAATGTAGAAAAGGAACGGGAGTTTTGGAGAAAACTATGGAAAACACAGAACGCCTTTATTCTTTTATATTTTGCAGAGTTTCGAATTTCAGTTTCCGCTCACATTTTGTACTAAGGATGTTTACCATTATATATCCCGGAATTACGCAAGTTTCGGAGAAAACCTTGGATAAATCAAACACAAATCTTTTTATAAAAATGTTTTATATTATCTTTGTATCTCAGCTTCTAATTAACATAATTTCATAAGTAATGTATCATTTTAAAAGTTATTTGAATTTAAATTGAAGAGTGTATGTTGTAAATCTCTGTCGCCAGAGGGTGCTTTAATGTTTTAATAATTCAATATTTAGAATTCTAATTATGATTAAATTTCTTATAACACATCATTTAAAATTTTGAAGACTTTTAAACTTATATAAGTCGTTAAAGTCATTAAATTCAGTACAGGGGTGTCAGGACCTGAAACGGGAAAAAGGTGCCGCACTCGCCACCGAGCGGGAATTTTGTAAAATAGGATTTTTCAAGGATCACGAAACAGCTGGTCACCGAAGGCGGCTAGTATAAATTAAAAATGAATTCGTTTTCATTTAAACAATCTTTATATTTCTTATATATTATTTTTATTATGAAAGAGCTGGAGCGATTTCTGGCATCGCACCTTCATAAGGGCCGAAATAAAATAGTGCAGCTCTCACGAAGGTGTGGCACTTCTGAAAAACTTATCATTTCATTACCTAAGATTGTGTTGATGCGGCTCATATGCGAATGCGGACGATCAGCCAGTTTTTACGGTATAAGATTAAATTTCTTTTCTGTGTGATATTCATCATTTTTTCGCATATAACCGCATTTCACAAAACAATTTTCTGGTTTACTAAAGTGGTTATTTTCCGCCATGCTGAAATTGCAAAATGAATAGATGGTCCAGAGACAAAAGCATCCCAATTTTGATCCTCAATGGAAATGGGGGGAAAAAGTTATTTTTGGAAGAAAAAAGTAATTTCAGTTTGTATGCCATATGGAAACGCTTGAGCTTCAGGAGAAAATATTTACGAGGTCAGGAGAAAATTTTTACAACAATGAATGTGGGAAAATGACTTTTTTAAGCATGATACATGTGGGTTTTGTTAACATTATTTAAATAATATTTGTGCAGGGACCATAAAAATAAAAAAATCAATGTGGGAATGATAGATCGGGGTTTCACTGTAAAGAAAATTTTGAAAAATCAGTTTTTAGAAAATCATAACCAGTTTCAACAGTTGTGAATTTCCTGAATGTGAAAAATGAATTTAAAAACCTGTATTAGTTAGGGTTGTAATAGCGATTAATTCCCCATAGAATAACATTGGCTTTAGCTTTCAGTGATAAGTATAGTTTCAAAGGCTAAAAAAAGTATTTTCTAGCTTTTCCTAAATTCCTAGCTTTTCTCTTACTAAATTAAACTCTATAAAAGCGGATGCCAATACTTCTTATTTACACTTTAAAATTATTAAAGTAGCATCTTTTGTGCTCGTATAATAATTCCCTATAACATTAAACATAAGAAAATTATTCCTACGGTAAAAAGTAGTTCACTAAAATTAAAAATTCAAACTATATGAAAAAATGCAACTAACATCGTTGTTAACTTTATTTACTTCAATAAAAAAAAAAAAAAAAACTATGGATGCCACACGCAGCATATAATCTTTACATTTTTAACAAATTTTTGAAGATAGCACGCGTTCATATTTTACATGAAAATTAAAGCATTAAATTCATTTAACTCTTTTTTTTTTTAATTTGACATATTGTTCAGCACGTGAACTTACAAAAAATAGAGGATAAATAATAAACAAATTTATACACTGAAATTGAAAATAGCTCAGTTATAACATACTCAGGCGTAACACACGAGGAGTAGAAGTAAGGTTTACTTTAATTATTTGTTTATTTAAATGTTTAAATTATTTAATAAAAAAATATAGATATATATTTTAAACTGACATCATATTTTATTTTAATTATTTATTTATTTTCGAAATATTGATTTCAATCAATCAAGTTGGCTTATATTTTCTTTCTTTTCTTTTTTCCCGTGAGGCAGGCAAAGCCAGCTTTTATACTATTAAAAGAAGATATTTGTATCTTTGCTTGTGTGCGATGTAGATTTAAAAAAAATATATATATGGCACATTCTTTTCTTCCCCTTCTAGATAGAGGATTAAATTTGGGAATAAGACCGAATGACTGCTGTAGGTCCTGGGCCTGAGGGTGGGGATACCGTCCGTGCGGGTTTTTTCTAAGGGGTACTAGCCCATATTTGCACAAGTTGTGGAGAAAACCACGGAAAACTCTGAATGGCTAAGACAACGAGCGCGACCTGGGACCGAGCCCGGCACCTTGGGTCTATCAGTTTTTTGGTGCCGAACCGCTTGGCCGCTGGTGGGCCCTCTAGATAGGGGAATATGTGCAGATTCACAATGCACTTTAAATTTTCAATATTTTAAAAAATATGATTTTTTGTGTTTTTCCCCAACATTCTTCTTTGAGCTGTAATTTCAAGCACAGACCAACAATATAACATGTTTACAACTTTTTATTTCTTTATATATATATATATATATATATATATATATATATATATATATATATATATATAAATGAAACATTTTTTTACACATGAATGTTAAATTTAAAAATTATTCCTGTTTAAACAAAAATAGCTGATAAAATTGATGTCATAATAGATAATTTAAAATTTTATTTAGATTTATTTATTTTTCAAATGTTCATTTAAATTAATCGAATTGTCTTATAGGTTTTTTCCCCTTGAATTTATCATCCACAAACTAAAATGGGTGCAGTTTTAGTATAGAATCCCCTTCGCGACTTTTATTATTTTTTGCCACTTTGGTGATGAATTAAAATGACTATTGCAATTGCATAATAAAAGACTTCCGAAAATCACTCGAGCTACTTAGGAGCCAGTTTTGAAACTTCATCAAGAGATCTTATACTAAAGCTGTTTCTTAATGTCAATGCACTTTTAGTTTATTTTGAAATAACCGTGTTTCTAATCAACATAATGAACTTCAAATAATTGAACATCATTTATATTTTCTTAATATCTGTATATGATAGCAGTTAAACATGGCTTTGATTTGCTGAAAATAGAGCACAGCTTTAGTATGGGGCACCCTTGGCCAAATTTGTGACGTTTTTTTTTTTTTTAATTGTTTTAGTAATGACAACAGTTTACAGTGCTACATTTCAGAAAATTGGACGTTTGGTTTATTAGGATTATTAATAAAAAAAATAAGCTTTTAAAAGATTAGCTTAATATCAAGTAGTTGCTTATAAAGAATATATAAATAAAAAAAATAAGCTTTTAAAAAATTAGCTTATTATGAAGTAGCCGCTTATTAAAAAAAAAAAAAAAAAAAAAAAAAAAAAAAATCACACTTATGTTGTTGCAAGTTGTGAATTTTTCATTATATTTTACTTTAACAGATACTTAGGAGAGAAGGGGGTACATTGGGACACGGGGCACATTGGTACAAAGACTTTTATCCTTTTATTATTGCAAAATAAAATTTGTAAAAAATCACACTAGACGGCACTAGTGGTACATCTTCATATTTGTGATATCAACTCATTCATTCAAATCTACTGCCTATGAACAAGGATAGTTTATTTTATCATATGAAAAGTAATTTTTTTCAAGTAAATTAATATTGATTTTTTAGGTAATAGGAAATAAATATTTTAATTTTTAAAAGTGCTACGTGTTTTTATAAACATTAAGCTTTCGTTTCCACCATAGATCATTAGCCCATGTGCTCTAGAAAATTAGGCCTAAACATTTGTTTTGAAAATGAACTAATGGGGTACATTGGGACACCAATGCATGGGGCACATTGGGACTGCTCCAATGGTCCATTCATTTCTAACACCAATATAATTTTATTTATTTCTTATTTTTTGCACATATAAGCTAATTGTATTCATTTTTTTTCTAAGTATTCTTTAAATAAATAGAAAATGATTATAAGCCAAAAACTGAAAGAACTAAAATTTCAGAAGAAAATATAGAAAAGGCAATAAATGAAATAATCAAAGATAAACTTTCTGTGAGGGAAGTTGCAATTAAATATTATATACCAAAATCTACATTATTTAATAGATTGAAAAAAATGAGAGAAAATAAGATTGAGTGTGTACTACAAATATAAATTATAAGTTTCAATCCAAATATACATCTCAACAAATATTCACAGCTGAACAAGAACTCTTGTTGAAAGATTATTTAATATCATGTTCTCAAATTAACTATGCCATCAACACGATCCTACATAACATTAAAGTTTTGTGTAGACTTGCAGGGTTTTGATGTGCGTTAAGATATGAATATGCAGTAATGCTTCATAACGATTTCATTTTTCATAATTACCTACTTTATTATTATTTGTTATTGTATCAAATTCATTGTTTTGAAAGCCTTTCATTTACTTTAGCAAAATATTTTGCAATATTGTAATTAGATAAATAAAAAGATGGTTGTCCCAAAGTGCCCCATCACTAAATCAGTGTTGTCCCAATCTGCCCCTGCACGGGGAACATTGGGACACTTTTGCATAAGTTATGTTTTAATTATTTCTGTTTGTAAAACACATTAAACAATGCTCATTACCCATTTAAAAGGTGACCAATAACGCAAATATTTAAATAAAAATGCACAAAAGCATTAAAACTTTTATAAATTGGAAAATAATATGCTTTTATAAAAAGTGTCATAATGTCCCCCCTCTTCCCCTACATATTACAGAGAGCCAAAAATGAATCTTATAGAGAGGAATATGGCATATGAAATTGTTTTTTAATAATATGTTGGTTAATTTTTGTTTTTCATTCATGATCTATTATAACTTGGGAGTGATTCATAATTTGATATCATAGTTAATAATTTTGAATCCATTAAATGTGGGGTTCAAACTCAGCACTAGCATTTCAGCCTAGCAGTTCAGAGATTTTTCTGAAACTTGCATGAATTTGAGCCAGGACTCTTTAGAAAGAGACCCACAGAAGGAACACCACCCAGGCCTAGGGTCCTCGCATAGTCAGTTTACCTTAAACAACACAACACCCTCCATTATGTGTGATGTTGTGGTGGGGGATGATCTTTTAAGAAGAATTTTCTTAAATGAAATCGATTGTATAAATACAGGTAATTCAGAAAATTGTGAAGTTTCAATTGATATGAACAATCAGTGTAATATCCAATATCGGTAAAGGGCAAAACTAGATTGTGTTGTGTGGGTTGGACCTGATTGACTATGCAAGGGTTCTAAGCCATATTTATGCAAGTTTCAGAGAAAACCATGTAAAACTCCAAACTGCTCAGATGAATTTGACCTAGGATTGAACCCAGCACCTTCTTTCTTATGAACATATCAAGTGATAGACATATCCTTCAGCTATTTTACTGAGCAAACACAGCGTGGTCAATTTTTCCAAAAGATAGTCTAAAATATTGATGACCTGCTGATCTCGAATCTTTTAAAAACCATTAATACATTTCACTGACAGACTTAAAAAGAAATAATCATAATAACTAGTGGCTGAGTTGCTTTTTTTTTTTTTTTTTTTAATTAAAAATACAAGACAATTTAACATTTTTTCTGGCAATCTTAACTGCATAAATTTTATAGGTAGTCCAAATAAATGTTATTTCGTAACATATTAGAGGTGAAATTAATAGTAAATTGAGGTAGAGTGTATGCATGGGGGGGGGGGGGGTTATATTTTTCTTCTTCTCACAGATACGAAGCTTCAGCAGACGTCTAACACACAGACAGCCAGTTTCTGAATGGTCAAATCATGTGTGAAACACCTTTAAACATGTAAAATCCATCAAAGACTAGAAGTTTAAAATTTTTATGAATCCAATACTTTCTTTTATGAATATTGCAGAATGTAAAAATATGGTTTAAAGAATACCTCTTATAGACTTTCATATATTTTTTATAGGTTCTTGGAAAAATTAAAAGAAAAGTTTTTTAATTTAGGATGTATAAGGTTTGACTTGCGACTGGAAAAATTACAATTAAAATAAAAAATAGTTTTCCACAAATCATGACATACTAGCAATAACTCTGTTTCCTATGAATAATTAAGACATTCAGCTTATATGTTTTAAAAAATTCTTTCAAATTTTTTCGTGACAAATTAACTAAAACCTCTGATGAAGAAATTACTTGAATAAAAAATTATATAACAAGTAAGCTAACCACTATATTAATAATTTAAAATTTAACCAGTCACCATATTTAAACGAGTATAAATTTAAAATTATTCAACTAATTAACTAAAAAATAAAAAAAAGAACTCCATTAAGTCAATAAACAATTTTAAAATTATAAAAATTTCCTGTTAATTTTTTTAATTTTAAGGTAAATAATTGGTAAAAATCACAAATTAAGTACACAATAAAAATGAAGTACACATTAATAAATGAATAATTCAACAATAGAAAGAATTAGATAAAGTATTGTTAGGTGTGATAAAACCTCGTAATATGATACATTCAAAATGCAATGCTATACAGCAAATACTGTATTCGGATGATACTTATGTTTTAGTGTTATAAAGCAATCGAATCCATATGTAGTAGGAACAAAGTATGTGATGCCGTGAATAAATTTTATGAAAATTTTACTATATTAATCATACGATTTATGGAACGGTAATTTTTTGACCGATCACTTTTTTAATTTTTAGACGTATCTTTCTTTTCAAACACACTCTGAAATATCTGTTTAAGCAGAACTAAATATGAGAGATTTTAAATATCTATGAGAAAATACATCGATCGAGTGGTTCTTTGTTTACTAACAAGCGTGATTTTTCTCTAACTGCTGATTGGTTTGGGATCAGGTCGATTTCCCGACACTCAGTTTCCCGACAAGTCAGTTTCCCGACGCCACTTTCCCGACAGGTACGGTTTCCCGACAGCTCACTTTCCCGACAGGTACGGTTTCCCGACAGCTCACTTTCCCGACAGGTACGGTTTCCCGACAACTCACTTTCCCGACAGGTACAGTTTCCCGACAACTCACTTTCCCGACAGGTACGTTTTCCCGACTGCTCACTTTCCCGACAGGTACGGTTTCCCGACAACTCACTTTCTCGACAGGTACGTTTTCCCGACAGCTCACTTTCCAGACAGCTCACTTTCCCGACAACTCACTTTCCCGACAGCTCAACTTCCCGACAACTCACTTTCCCGACAGATTCGTTTTCCAGACAGTTTTCTCTCCCGACTGCTTCTTTCCTGACAGCTTACTTTCCTGAAAACTCATTTGCCGGAAACTCACTTCTTCATTATTTTATTTTATTTTTTTACTCTTTTCAACTATGAATTCTACTACAATGTAATATATATATTAGTATCTTAAGAAACTTTAGTCTGTAGTATGCGTGTGTGTGAGTGTGTTTGTATCTCACATAACTCAAAAACGGTTAGACGTAGAACGTTGCAAATTGGTATATAGGTTTTTTATATCATCTAGTTGTGCACCTCTCTTTTTGGTATTTCTGTGATTATCCGTTTTGGAGATATTTACGAAAATTATATTCATAATGGAAAATATACAAAGGTTTTGGCCATTATATATGACCTACCAACAGAGAGATTTCAAAATAAGCTAATGATAGAGCCAGTAATGCCCGTAATGATATTATTATGAAAGTTGTCGACGCGTATGCGTATAGAAAATTTTTTGTAAAGACATAAGCAGGTTCTAGTCGACGAATGCTTTTTATTTTTAATAGTTTTGTGACTCATTTATAGAACTTTCGAAGAATTTAGTTCTGTGCAATAAACCAATTGATTTTTCCAGAATATTCCAGAACTCTCTTATTATTGCAGTTAGAGCTTCCAAACTTTGGCAATCTTAAACTACAAGTTTTCGTCAAATTTGTTCGCCAACTCGCCAAACTCGATGCCAAGACCAAAAATCTACGCTGGATACTAATTTGCAATATGGCGAGATTAGCCATAAAATTTTCCTGCAGATTTGTTTTAGGATAGCCAGAAACCCTTTCTCTATTTTAACTGAGTGATTTTTTTTTTGGTAAAATTTATCTTTTCTTGATACTAATTTTTGCCAGAGAACAAAACTGAGCCGTCTATACTCGAACGATTTTCGTTGAACTCCAAGTTGCGCATTTACCAATGAGAGATTCTGTAACAAGCCGTGGAATACTATTCCTGAAAAAACTACTATATTTGTCTCGGTGATATATGTAATCGTATTATCGTTCCTTTTTTGATTGGAATAGCAGTTTTTTTTTTCCTTGTTTTTTTTTTTTTTTTTTTTTTTTTTTTTAAGAATGTTCGTGCACTGGAACCTGCCACCTGCCTGTTTATTTATGAATCAGTTACCTCACACAAAACTGTGAATGTTTTCATAAAAATATGTATATTCCTATAGTTTTATAAGGAAGTCATGTGGCGGCTACATCAGAATTTTTTCTACTGTATTACCGTTTTATTGTCAATAAATATGTATAACAATAATAAAAAAATAAATAAATAATAAACAGATTTCGCCTTCAAATGAATGTGTTAAATAAAAAATAAATAGCATAACAGCCGTTGCTAAGATTCGCAGACGATTACAATGGAAAAATAAATTTATGAAAAATTAAACATAGAAGCCAACATTTAAAATCGAAAAAAATAAATTAATAAATTAATTAATTAATTAAAAAAATTCTTATTTGAAATTCGAAAAAATATCGATAAGATTTACACCTGCAGGGTTCCAGGTACCCACATGCCAAGTTTTGTAGCTCTGCGATCAGTAGTGTGAGTACCAGAGCGCAACTTAATTTTAATATATATATATATTTTAACTTGTTACCAAAAGCAAAACCGCTTTCTAGAAATCTACTTTTTCTTAAAGCAATAATCTCATCGTCCTTAAAATAAATAAATAAATCTCATAAAAAAACAATACTATTGTAAAAGTCACCCCGCCCAGCAAAAAGTCTTACCTTTCTTAAGCAGCCAGTAAAAGGATTGATGTAAAATATCTCCGCCGCTATTGAATCCCGGGTACTCAATGCCTAGCTTAATGAAGATCTGCCAATAACACTGCATGTATCTTTCTAATAAATTCTAATCTCTTACAACATTCTTTGTTATCTGTTTTAGTTTTTTTGCTGCATTATAAAGTTATAATTTAAAGTAATTTTACGGCAGGGTGCGTAATAATATTTTAATCTTTACTAACAAATTTTTTTAATAATTAAAACTTCTACATAGGTGACGCACCCCGCCGTAAAAATACTTTAAATTATAACTTTATGAAAAAAAAAAGTTGGTTTTAAAAATAAAATATTATTTTTTTTTAGAACAACGTATAGCATCATGACAAAAGCGACATTAGCACTTACCATTGTGTATAAAATTTTTAAAGTGATAATGATTACAATTTTTGTGAGATGCATAATTTAACTTTTTATAATCATTTGACGTTCACGTTGAATTAAATGTATTTTTTTTTTTTATATCGAAAAAAAAGGAACTCGTATTTTTTTTTTTTTCTTTTGGCAGCAATTACATTATAGGTAATATTTTAGTGGCTATTTTATTGCTATTAAGAGCTTATTATTTTCATATTATAATTAAAGAAAAGAAAACTATTCGAAAATTTGAAAATCTGACTTCGACTCCGTTGTCTTCCGGGTTTTCAGCTACTGTGAAAGTTCCAAATGTCTAGGTAGTCGGAAAGTTAGTTAAAAATAGATTGCAAGATTTGTACCGGACAAACAAACAAACAAGAATGGAAGTTAATAAGAACATGGAAATAATAAATCACACATTTAGCACCATTTTTCTGAACAAATAAATAATTAAATAAAAATAAAACACTTTTCAAATTTTTATATTTGACTACGAAAATCGCTTAATTTCATGCATTCAGAAATATATTACAAAAGTACCCACTTTTGATACAAATACGGAAACTAATGTTTCTTTTTTTTCTTTAGAAAAACTCATTTTCATATGTCAGACATATATTAAAGAGTGGAAGTTTTGTTTTAAAAAGCAAGAAATTGGAAGAGTAATATTTTTATTTATTTATTTATTTTTTGCATTTTGAATAAAAAAGTAAAGCATTAATTAAAATTCATTTTAAATAATAATCAAATAGAATTACGTATTCAGCATTATTTTTTTTATTTTTTTAATCCGTCTTATTTCTTATTAAGAAAAATCTGTAAACTAGCGAAATACCGAGAAATGCATTGGATCAGTTGTTGGGAAAGTGAGCTGTGGGGAAACCGTACCTGTCGGGAAAGTGTGTTGTCGGGAAAGTGAGTTGTCGGGAAAGTGAGCTGTCGGGAAAGTGCGATGTCGGGAAAACGTACCTGTCGGGAAAGTGAGTTGTCGGGAAAACGTACCTGTCGGGAAAGTGAGTTGTCGGGAAAACGTAGCTGTCGGGAAAGTGAGTTGTCGGGAAAGTGAGCTGTCGGGAAAACGTACCTGTCGGGAAAGTGGCGTCGGGAAATCGTACCAGACCCATTGGTTTGAGCGCCTCAAAATACGTCACTTCCTCTCGAATGCTTCGGAATGATTTCGCATACGGAATTCAATGAAGGGAGAATAGAGGTTTCCATACGGATCGGGATTTAGACTCGATTCTGGCTAGTGTCCATTCCGATTACGTTCCATTTTCCGGTTTATGGAGAATACGGCTCATTTTTTTGTAAAGCGAAGCAAAGAAAAGTAATTTTTTCTCGAAAATATAATTAAACTGGAACACAGCAGCGGCACTTGCTGACCGATATGCACCCAAATTAAAACAGAATATGTTACATAACTTCCATATCATATATCATGTTTGATTCGTTTATACCCCAGTAAAACTTATACTGGTGGGCTCGTTATGGCCTACCTGACGTTCTTCACATGAGTCAAGATCATCATCTATAGTTGCTTGGTCAGCATGTTTCAAGTCTTGAATTTCGTAGTATTTTTGTCGTAATTCAAGGCAGTTTATTACTTTAAAATGAAATGTTTAAAAAACTGTTTTTGTAAAACAAGAACAAATTTCACAATTGGGAATTTTAAATATAGAATTAAAAAAAATCTCATCGCAATTTTTTCCATAGAATAACATGGGGTTTGGCAACCAGTAGTAGAGAAGTTATACAAAATAATTAGCAAGGTATGGCTCGGACGATGTAAGGGTTAATTCCATTAAAATTATTTTGATTTTTATTCATCTTTGCTTTTTTTAATTTGTTCTATTTTTAACAGTTGATAATACTGGATGATAGATATAATCCTCTATTAAAAAAAAATAATAATAATCTGGAGTTTTTTTTTTTTTTTTTTACTTTAAATGTAATTGTAACACCTACTATGAGATTTTTCAAGTTCAATTCAATTTCAGATATTTTAAGCAAAAAAAGAAATATTGAATTGTTTCAACAGGATCTCCAGTTATAAGTTATGGCATCATTCATTTCATTGATTGACACCCTTAAATTTTATTCAATTTTGAACTCTTTATTTATTTAGACTATTTATTGTATTTCCTGTTGCTTGCATAAAGAGTGATTTAAAACAACAAAATCGTGTTTTTATACATAAGGTTTTTCACTAAAATTTTTAAAAATGCCAATTTTGTGATTAAAGGTATTTCTTAATATGTTTTGCCCCCCCCCCCTTTTTTTTATAATTATTATTTGATCGAATATTTAATGAAGATTATGACAAAATTCTTACTTTCCACATCACTCTTAAAACCAGAGACCATAAAGTGACCTAAATCAGAATTGCGGCCTGTCTTTGAAAAGCATTACTGTATTATTATTCATCAAAAGAATATTTTGAAAAACAGATACAAGTACAGTAGTGCATTAATTTATCAAATTATTTTTTAGGCTTTGCAAATTTTTCAGAGAAACATCGTGGAAAATGTTTCACCCCACATCACTAGTTGTGAGTTATGGAATTTTCCAAAATGATTATCACATTCGCTGCCGATCTCATGCCAGTGCGTAATATGAAATGTTTCAAATGTCAGTCCCATGAGATCTTCAGTGAATGTGTTTATTTGTTTTTACTGCAGAAATACCTTAAAATTTCTATAAACTACTAACAAAATTCTCAGTAAATTCAACTTCTATTCAGACTTTGTGTAATGCAGGAGAATTTTTGAAGTATTTATGTTCATTTGATAATGAAGAGTTTAACAAATCTAACTACAATATGTGAACAGAAGTAAATAACTCAAATATAAGCAAAATAACATATTATTATATTATAGCTCGTGGATTCTATCTAGTACATGCATGAAGGTGGTTGGCTTCTGTTCGCAGACCATCGCATCATTTGGTATCAAAGTAGCACTATGCACTAAAAGATTGTGGATGTAATTGTGTCATAATGTAATATGTTAATTTACTTCAAATTTTAGTGAACATTAATAATTGCTGTATTGGTAAATAGATTTATTTATAATTATTTATTATAATTTATTTAAATAAGCTGCAGTTTAAAAATGAAGTTTTATTTATAGTAAGAGAAGGATTTACTGATCATCCAAAGTGTTAGGGGTTAGGATGGGGATGTTTACCTGAATAACGAGTATTTGATGCTGCTATGAACGATGACCATGTTTGATGCACCTAGCATAGAGAACGATTCTAAAGGCTAGGAAGGGTATCAAATTGATTGACAGGTAGGGTTTTGGTAATCATACAGTCATTCTGCCTTCCCTATCATTTAATTTCTCTCGACCACAAGAGAAAATATACAAAAAAATATTACCCCTGTTTTAACATTGTACTCGTTGAGTCAGCATGTGCAATTCTTCCAGTGTCACAAAAAATATGGTCAAAGCTATAAATATGAATTAGACTACTTAATTTCACAAATGTTATTTAGTTTGCTAATAATCAATGTTGCATAATACGATAGTTGAGTTCTAATAAAATGATAGAAAAATATTCTAACATCTGTTAGAAAATGTAAATTTTAGAATTATTAACTCGGAATGTTTCTTCTAAAACTACATACGTGATAAAAGTTCTTATATATTTGAAAAGATTCCTTTTACCATTGAATAAATTCCCTCAGTGATTATTTTTCTATGATTTTCTTAAGGAAAGAAGGTTTTATTTTATAAGCCCAAATCTAAAAATTTTTTTTATGATGATAAGTTTTAATTAGAAAATTCAAGTAATGTAAAATCAAGTAAAATATAAAAATCTTAAGAGAAGATGTAATTTTACTTAAAGGAAAAATTATCGAATTTTTCGTGAAAAATATTTACAAAATTGTGCAAGGTATCAAATTTTAAAAATCTGAAAACTTCTTTAAAAAGAATGAAGTTTTACTTGTTAGAAATGGTATAAATAGCAGACAGTGGCGGATTTAAGGGGGCTAGGTGGCTGAAGCCCCCCCCCCCAAAGTACTGTTAATATCTAAATTCTTATAAGAAATATTACATTGAAAATACTTCTAATAAAAAATTATTAAAGAGTTTTTGCATACATTACATTTAGAGTGAATAATTTTTTTGTTGAAAATCAGTTGCATGCCAAGTGATATCATAAATTGTAAAGTAAAATCAAAATTAAGAATGAGTTACTCCCTCATAAAATACACTTTCACTTAACCAAATCTTTTTCAAATACTGTTAAAAAAAAAAAAAAAAAAAAAAAAAAAAAAAGATTTGCTTAAGTAACAAATCTAAAGAAATTGGAAAAAATTGTTCTGTTCCTAACATAAAATTATAATCAATTGTTGTATTTATTTCAACAGACATCCAACGATACAGTTTTACTGGGTGTTTCCTCGATGGAGTTGTTGAAGCCTTTCCATTTGGATGGTAACTCAGCAGCATAGATTTATACTCTATTTAGATCAACTCGTAACAAAAACTGAATTTCTTTATTTTATAAATTCATTTATATTGGATATTCATACCATGAAGAATATTTCTGGTGTGGATAAAAAAATAAAGGGTCAGGGATTTTATTTTGAAGAAAATAACTTTAATATTGTGAAAGTATGAAAGTAATATTACACAAAGTTTTTTAAAGAATAGTCTTATGTATTCGCAACTCCAGCGCTCGAATACGCCCTCTGGTGGACAAAAGCCTAAGTTATTGTGTCGGATGTCTATTTAAAAACCTTTTGATGCATATGCTTTGAGTTATTAAATTAAAAATCATTTTCTATTAAATATTTAAAAATTTGATTCATATTAACCATAAACAATAGTTATTAAGAGGCACTTTTTTGCAATTCATGGGGATTTTATTGATTTTGTACTAGCTTCGATTAATTTTCAAGAGTAAAATATGCCGATCAGTGTAGTGTTGTAAACAATGGATACGTATTTTTAAAATCAATTAAATAAAGATAAATAATCGCATATGGTAAAAAAAGCTTTCAGATTTTATTGTTGTTGTTGTTTAACGAGGATGTATTTAATATATACTTATTTGAGCTTTAATAATAATAAAAAAAAATGTTATATGTTGACCTACTCACACCTGTTACAATTCTCGTTGATTTTCATTTTAAATTATTGTGTTTAAAACTTAAAATACTACAAGTTCAATAAAGTTACTGTTTGAATCGGCAGTGTAATCTGTTGCGAAAAATCGTAAGATGTATGTCAGTAATTAATACAGTAAAATATTATGATCCTGTGCAATAGCGTTTGTTTACATATTCACAATGTAAATAAAAACTATGGTACTGGACTAAAAAGTTCAGTCGCCAGATATTTTAGAGCAATATAGAAACATTTTAAACACATACATGAGGTATAACCTTTCTATTTGTTTTTATGTTACATTTTCACATATATGTATAATAAGATAGAAAATGGATTAGACTAGGTTTTTCATTGAAACTCCAAAGTACTCTGAAAATGTGTAAATTGTATTGTTTTACATAGCATGTCATATTTCATTTGCAATTTTTATTGTTTAATTAGTATGTAAGGACAATTATTTTCACTTGCATACATCCTCATTTCAATAAAATTATATTTTTATTTACATTTTTAGCTTATTACACATAAGTCTATTCTTTGAAAAACTTTGTGTAATATTGGTTTCATACTTTTACAATATTTAAGTTACTCTCTTCAAAATAAAATACACGACCCTTCACTTTTTTCAACACCACAAGTGTTCTTTGTGGTGTACAATATAAATGAATTTATAAAATATGGAAATGCAGTTTTTGTTATGAGTTGAAATTATCTAAATAAAGAGTATGTATGCTGATGAGTTAGCCAGTTGGAAAAGCTGTAGTAACTTTGTTGATGGCTGTTAAAATGATTGATTATACTTTTCTGTTAGGAATAAAACAATTTCTTTAGGTTTGTTATTCAGCGATCCACAAAAATGATTTAAACATCAAATTCCTTTTTTTTTTTTTTCCCTTTTTTCTTTTTACAATATTCAGAAAAGAATATTGGTTAAGTGAAAGTGTATTTTGTGAGATTGTAACTCATTTTTAATTTTGATCCTACAATTTATACTATCACTTGACAATCAACAGATTTTCAATAAGAATTTATTAACTCTAAATGTAATGAAAATAAAAATTCTTTAATAATTTTATATTAGAAGTATTTTCTGTATAATATCTATTATAATTCATATTAAACTATTAACATTATAGGATGTATGTTATGTATATCATTTATAACAAGTAAAACATGATTCTTTTTAAAGGAGTTCCTAGATTTTTAAAATTTGATGCCATGCACAATGTTTTAAATATTTTAGACACAATATGCTCTAAAAGATAGATGTTCCAATGTAATAATAATAAAAAAATAAAATAGCAAACAACACTTATAAAAAAATTTAAAAATAAAAGCTCTCAGAAGTTCTTTTTGATCAAAACAATAACACAAAGCTTCCAGGGTTTAAGCTGAGTAAAAATTTTCTTTAGCAAAATAGCTAAAATCAGAAAAAAAGCTTCAGCAAAATGCTTAAATACCAGAAACAGTAGAAAAAGATGAATATCAGTTTACACATTACTCTAAATGCCTCGATATGTTTGATTTTCATTTGTAAATTAAACTTAAAAGTTTTTAATGAGGTCTAAAGAGTTATACACAGAAGGTGATTTTTTTTTTAAATGGAAAACAAAAGAGTAATTAATAATTGTACTTACCACTGTAACCAGATCAATTCGAATATGGTACAAGCATATATTTTAACACATTTATTGGCAGACATGATAAATATTAAACTTTTTAGATTATTACTTTATATTGTAAACTTTTTTAAAGCAATGGGAACATCGTAGATACGACTTACATTCTTTTTCTGGAGATATAATTATCACTATAGCATGTAAAACTACATTAAGCTTATACCTTATACTGTATCTGAAAATAAAAACATAACTTACAAAAAAAAAAAAAAAAAAAAAAAAGTAATATAAGTGAAATTTGTTTATAACTATTCAAAGCTTTTTGGTTTACAATTTATAATTTTTTTTTTCTTTCATATTAGACCACTTTACAAATGCTTCATGTTTATTTACAAATTGATTTCCTGTATGCGATTCTTATGCATAATTTAGCTTTTGATTTTCCTTATATGCTTGAACCAATGAATTTTTCTTGATCAGTGTTGCGATTTTTTTTTTCCATGAAAGATTCGTTGTAATATTTTCGCCGAAGATTTTTTTTTTTTTTTTCAATTTGTGTTTAGTAAGATGCTTTAGCAAAAAAGCGAAAACATGTTATTTCGTTTTCGCATTTTGGATAAGTCTTTTAGCATTTTGCGAAAAATGCTACCATAACAGAAATACGGAAAGTTTCACTCGTCGAACCAGACGAATAACACTGCATCAAAGCTGTGGCGGATTTAGGGGGGGGGGGCTAGGGGGCTGAAGACCCCCCCCCAAAAAAAAAAAAAAAAAAAAAAAAAAAACACTGACATTCACAATTGAATATTGCAATTGTAAATTTTTTATTGGTCTAGAATAACACTTTGAAAAATCTTAGCCCCCCCCCCCCCCCCCAAAAGTCAAGTTCTGGATCCGCCACTGCATCAAAGCTGCACTTGTATCTACATTTGCACATGATGAAGAGATGTGCTATTATTTCGGCTCAAATCAATTGCCGTGAGATTTTATTTTTTTCTTTCTTTGTCTTCTTTTTTTTTTACTTATGGTATTTTTATCAAAGACTTATTTATTATTCTAAATTTATAGAGTTCAAAAAATAATCATCTACAAGAAAGAAAATATCTTGCAAAAATTTTAGAAAATCTCTGTGCAAGAATCACTTTTTTGTTAAATTATCATTCTAATTATTTTTAAGCTATGTATTTTTTCAGAGTTAAGTAAGTTTCATAAGTGCAATTGAAAACCTCATTTTATAAAAAAATTAATTGTAAATAAGAAAATAAAAAAAGAAAACGAACACCATTCACAACAGTTCTTTCAATTAGAAATAATAGCACAACCCTTCATCAGACGAAAATGATAGGTACAAGTGTAGCATCAAAGCAGCACTTATAGCTACTTTATAAGTACACTGCAAAAAATTTGTCCTATTTGCTGCCAGAAATTCTCTGTAATTTGAGAAAATATGTGTAATTTACGAAAAAATTATGTTGTCAGAACATAATTTCTGGCAGCAAATAGGACATATTTTTTACAGTGAAAGAAATGATTTACTGTTTTTCAGCCCAAAACAATTATTGTGAGAAATGTTTTTTATTTTTTCAACTTACAATATTTTCTTGCAAACTTTTTTTTTTATGTAAACATATAAATATTAAGATATAGTCAACTACAATGAAAAAAAAAAAACAGTTTTATAAACTTTTTAAAGTCATTGTGTGAGGAGCACTTTTTTTAAAATTGTTAATCCAATTGTTTTTAATAATCTTTATTTATTTTTTTTTTTTTTCAAAGAATATGCAAATTTGATAAGTGCAATTAAAATGCTGATTTTATAGTATCTTGATTGTATTTATTTATTAATAATATGTGCTGCAGGACTAGTGCTCAACAGTAACAAATAATAATGATGAAAAAAAAATAAGCAAACACCATAAATTTAAAAAAAATTACAACGTTTGTTGCAGGTAGAAATAAAAGCAGAATGCTTCACCAGACGAAAAAGCTAGGCACTAGCACATCATGAAAGCAACACTTATATCGATATTTACACTTTACAGCCCTCTTTACTTACTGTCGCCGGAAGCCCGAGTCAATGTTATTCTATGGGGAAATTTTCTTTACAAATAACTTATTAACTAATACATATTTTTAAATTCTGTTTTCACGTTCAGAAAATTCCCAACTGGTAAATTGATGGACCTTTTTTAAAAATGTATTTGTTTTTTAGTTTTTAACATTTTATTTTGAAATTGCAAAATGAAAAAAATTCACATATTGAAAATTTGTATTTTGCAGCTTCAAAATAAAGTATAAAAAATTAAAAAAATAATTTTTTAAAAAAGGTTCGTCAATTTAACAGCTGGGAATTTTCAGAAGGTGAAAACAGAATTTAAAAATATGTATTAGTTAATAAGTTATTTGTAAAGAAAAATTTCTCATAGAATAACATTAGCTTTGGCTTCTGGCGGCGGTGAGTGAAGCGGGTCCTTAATGAAGGGATGTGCTATTACATCGGCCCAAAACAATTCTTGTAAATTTTTTTATCTTTCTTTTTTTTTTTTTTTTTTTCAATTAATGGTGTAGCAAAAATAAATAAAAATTCTTAGCAGTTCTTTTGGATAAAAATAATAGCACAAAGCTTTACTAGAGAAAAAAGATAGGTATTAGCACAGCATCGAAGCAGCACTTTTCATGAAGGTGTGTGCTATTTTTTTTTACTCAAATCAATTGTGAGGTTTTTTCCTTCTTTTTTTAAATTCAGCAATGGTATGTTTTGCAAAATCTTGTTTATACAGTTCAAGAAATAGTCATCTACAATGAAGAAAATAGTCTTGTAAAGTTTTAGCACATTGTATAAGAATCACTCTTTCTTAAATTATCATTCTAACAGTGGCGTAGCGTGACATTTGAATCTGGGTATGCTCTGAAGCCAACGATGGCTAAACACTACTCATCAAGGCGATACCATTTCATCAAATTTAAGCTTGGATTTTTCCAGTTCCTTGGTTGTAGGATTGAAGTCTGACTACACTTGGGGTTGGGTCCTAGGCCATTGGGTGGAATACCGTCTGTGGAGGTCTTTCTGAGGGATCTTAGCCTGTATTTACATGAGTTTGGAGAAAACCATGGAAATCTCCGAACGGCTAGGTCGATGAGCTCGACCTTGGATCGAACCCGGCTCTTCCCATCTGCCAACTTTGAGCACAGAACTGCTCGGCCACTGGTGGGCCTCCAATTTCTCGGAATCGTATATAAAATTTTGTCGCTTTAACTTTAAAGCATATATCTAAAGGACTCTTATATTAACTTATTGAAGGCCGCTTCATTGATCGCTGTATTTAAATGAATTTTCAAAGAAATTTAATCACATTTCTTTTTATATACTTTAGAAACAAACAAAAAAAAAAAAAATAAATAAATAAAAGGAAAATAAAAGAAAGAATTGTGAGAAACGGAAAGAAAAAATCCACTGAAATCACTAAAAACTTGGCTTCAGGTCCTCGCTGCTTTCTACTGTGTCTTCCACAACCGCACTATGTCGGATTGGTGACCCCCACTGCTAGTGGCAGCACCTTAAGTGACCGCTTAAGGCGCTGGTAGTCTTATCTGTTCTCTGATAGTTCTTATACAAGAAATTAATTGTTACATATTTTAATAAAGTTAAAAATTTAATAAGTTTAATTCTTCCTATCATATTACCATTTGATTTCGATAGAAACTATTAAAAATAATGAACATTCCTCTTCAAAAGGAGGTATTACACCTTTACATGAACAATTACCATTGAAAACGCAACTATTATGTGTATTTAAAAAAAAAAAGGAAGCAGTATTAAAATTTTATTATATGAAAACTATTTGATCGCATTATTTAATGTGAAAGAAGGAAAAATAAATAAAATAGCGATTTTTACTAAGGAATGCAGATGATGAAAAGAAAAACACGCAAATTAAATAAAATTTAAGAAAATAAAGCAGAAAAATTAATGGAACATTCCAAAATAAATAAATAAACAAACAAATTAAATAATTTTAGAAATTCAGATTTGAAAAAAAAAAAAAAAGAAAGAAAGAAAGTAAACAAGGAAAGAAAATAAACCAAAAAATAAATAAATAAATAATTCTATGCACACCTGCAAGATCAAAGCTAAGCATCTGTCAATTTTTTGTAAATTTGGGATCCAGTGGCCTGAACTTCGAAGCGCATAGAGGCACACATGAAGAAGATACTTTGCTTTATTCATATCTATAATAATAAATGGAAAGGTTTGTCTGTCTGTCTGTTCTTTTATACGTTCAGCCCCTATTGAACGCAGAAGTACAAGAATTGACATACGGATGCTCTGGAGCCTTTCCGAGGTCCTCCTTGAAACAGAATTTAAAAATCTTAATTAGTTTCGGAGATATTAATTAAAACATCGACCCATGCCGATTGAAAAATGACAAAAAATGCACGGTTTATTGCTTAAAAAGAAGCATTCTATCAGCAGACGATTTTAACCGTTGTCTGGAATGGAAACAAAACATCTGGAAGTAATTAATGTCACATGATCTTGAACTGGGGTTAAAAATTACAAATTTCAAAGTGCTTCAAATTTTCTTTTTCGCACACAGCACTTAATATACAACCTATTCAGCACAAAACCAACCTGCAGTTAAAATTTCATCAATTTTCATTAATAAACAAAGCAGTTACATTTTAATTGCAAATTAAATTTTATTCTAACACGAAATCTATCTTTCAATAGACGATAGGAGTTTCCATAGCAACAAAATACATTTGAAGGAACTAAAAAATACTATATTTTTGCTGACTGATTCTGAAATGTTGGATATTATGATGTTGCTTTACTAAATTTAGTTTTAATTGTAGAAATGCACAATGTTTACATTGACAATGGAATGATACTCATTTTTATGATGGACATGGGAGGGAAGCAAATTATTAAAGTCACCGCTTTATCTTGTTTATTCACTATGTGGCAAGTGAATATTTTTAGGTGGTTTAGTTCATTGTACATTAACCTCCAAAATACAATTTGAAAATATGGCAAAAAGAAAAAAATCCACTTATGGACCACTAGATACTGTAAAAGGTACATTCCCTCTTACAATTTTCCTGCTTCTGGTCATAAAATCCCATCAACTCTATGGCAAAATTTATTTATAGAATAACTCATTACCTAATGTTATTGAATAAATTGAAGTACTAAAAACAAAGCTTTCGAGATGTCACTTGCCTTATTAAAAATAACGAAATAACAGAAAGTTAGGCATAACAAATGATGACTGGTTGTAAAATCACGGTCGTCAAAACAAAATTTATAGTTGCAAAATAAGACTAGTGACCACGAATTTCTAGCTCTGCTCAGGGGTCTGTCCAGACTTTTCAGACAGGGTCCTGCTTTTACGAAATTGTGAAAAATATGTATGTAGTTTTGTAAATCTAAATTTAGTGTGAAAATAAAGCTCTTGCAAACTTCTTGGCATGAGTCCTCTTTTTGTGAAATTGTGAAAAATGTAATTTTGAAAATTAAAATTAAGGTTTCATTTAAATAATGACAGTTCATTTTTATAGAGCTAAGCCCACAAATATGAATAGAAATCTTTTTATAAATTAGAAACTGAATATCAGATTTTTGGGAGAAATACAGCAGAGCGCATTTGATTATTCAGGCAGTCTATTCATAGCAGGGAAGATTAGCTTTCAAAATTAAGCAGATTTATCAAAGGTCAGTTTTTATTTAAGGAGAAAATTTTTGTAATGGGTTCTTTAACAGACCTAAGTTTTCCTCACAGACCCCTTCATCTTGAAACTTGATAAGCTTTTCACCCTTCACAAAAATAAGCTAATTCAAACAAAACCCTTCACAAATGTTGAATGATTTAAAAAAGAAAAAAATCAAAAAACTTTGATAAGAAAATTACATTTTTCGATCAGTTGCAAAAATACATTATATTTCTACAATAAAACATCAAACTAGAAATAGCTGAACAATCCTTGTATTGAAGGTATTTAAAAAAGAAAAAAAAAAAAAAAAGACTACATGTTTAAACAATGAAATGTATTTAAACTCAAATACATCCTATGAGCTGTGAAATTAGACATAATTAGCAATCACAATCACTCCAATGTATTTGACATTTGTTGTCATATACATTGTAGAAGTCTGAAAATGAGACCAATATCCTTGCCATTCATAAAAATAAAAAAACATTCTTCCTTTTTTTCAAAAAAAAAAAAAAAAAAACCAAACAAACTGTACAACTGAAATATATGTAAACAGAGGAAGAATCTTAAGTAGCAGACTATCCAAAACTAGCAGCTATATATTAACAAAAGAAAAAGAAATGTTAATTTTTAATAGAAAACAAATACACATTAATCCAGAATTTTATTTATTTATGTATTTTTCTGTTCTCACATTCTTTTTAAATACCTCACTTTGTTTCTGAGTAATAGTGTGAAATTCTCACTCAGTTTTTATGTCTGATGAGAATCCTACAACTTCAATTTACTCATTCAGTTATTTCCTTGTTCTATATAATAAAATTTATATTTTTTTACATTAATAATATAAGGAAAAACTTAATTCATTTATTAGTGTTTTAACTAAAGAAGGAAAGGAAAGTTGCTAATAGTTTAAAAAATACCCGGGCATTGAAAATATTAAAAATATATGCCAATTAAATAGTTAGATTATATATATGATCTAATTAAACAAGTAAATATACATGAAACATATTCTTAGAAAAGTAAATCAAACAAATCTAAGTGCATAAGTAATAAAACCAATATTCATAAAAGTATAAAATCAAATAAAAAGAAAAAAAAATCATCAAAATACTAAATGTAGTTTAAAAAAACAAATTTTTAACATACCTGAGAAAATTTTCTGTGGGTAGCATGAATGTTTCAATTTTTCAATTCTGTATTTATGCTGATTTAAAAAACCAAATTTTTAGTATAAGAAAACTTTCCGTAAAGCATAGCATATTTTATCAAATCGCAAATGCTACAGGAAAGTTCACTTAACTTTCAAAATTTGATCACTTTCCGGGGAGAAATATAAAACAATAAACAAGCTGCTTTCTTACCGTAACAAAATATCAAAAACTGATTACTGATGCTTGCATCTTGCACAGGCGTTTTACAGGAAGTTGTAAACAGACAGGAACATCTAAACTGCGATATTATAAAATCGGATTTCGCAATTTAAATCATTTATCATCCGTTTCTTTTATAGTATGTAGGGACATTTTTATTGCACTTGCTTGTAAGCAAATCGCCAAAATATCAAATTTGTTTTCGGTTAATTTGATTCCACCAAAAGCGATAAGCCTTTCTAATTTTAAAATCACCTCCGCTTTAACTAAATTTCTTGAATTCGACGTAATATTTGCACATTAATAATGTACTGAATACTCAAAATAGCCATTGCTTACCATTGTACACGCGTAGACCGCTGGCCGTTATCCGACACGACTTTTGAAGCAGACGACAATAGAACGCCCTCTATAGTTCAATTGAGTCGCGAATTCAAGTAAATTCAAAATGTAAATAAAAAATATAATTTTATTAAAATGTTGATGTTTGCTAGTAAAAATAATAATTATCCAATTAATTAAACAAAAAATGTGTAAAATATGACAAACAACAATACAATTTATATATTTGCAGAATACTTTGGGGCCCTAGCATATTCCCATCGACAGTTGTCACCTGAAATCTGTGACGTCACGCAACCCTCTTGTCGAAACGCCGTTTCTTGTCGAGGGTTGTTAGAATCGGTAGCATATTCACCTCGACTACTAACTTGTAATGCAGGTGACAAGAAAACTAGTCCCGCCCTCCTGCCATGACGTTTTGGAATAGGATGGGCTTACAGAAATCTTCTTCTTTGGTCTAAGGACCAATGAAAATTTAGCTTCTAGTTTTTCATTTCAGTTAAACTCAGTAACTGTGATTACTTTTATTTGTTTATTTTGATCTGTTTGTTACAGATGCAAATTGTTTACACATGTGGTATGCAATATAAAGCCTTCATTTCGAAATTGTTTTTCTTCTTTTGATTTATCAATCAATTATAAAAGGATACATTACAGATGGAAATAATAAATAAAGCACCTGTGTTCATGCCTAATAAAAAAAATTACAATTAATCTAAAACAAAAGAGTGATTATTATCATAAATGTACCAAATATTTGTTTGTACCATTACATGTTTAATATGTATTTTTTTATAAGAAATGTGTTTAGTGTGTTTCAAAAGGCAATATCATCTTTGACAATTCTTACACAAAGCGCCAACAACTGTTGAATAATACTGTTTTAAAAGAACTTTTGATACTTACATTATTAACCATACGCCATTGACGAAATATTTATGTACATAAATATAAACATATATGGTAATGCTATATATTTTACAGAATCACTTCTCTAATATTCATAAATAAATATAAATATTACAATATGCATATAAGCTACATGTTGTATTCACAACATACCAGTGATTAATTGCTTACATGTGATTAATATGTAAACACCAAACATTTTTAAATTTTAGAAATTATGTGTATAATACATTTAAAACACAATTTCAAGTTTATGCGTATTGCTAATGAACTAACTTCATACATGAATAAGTGTAATGTCTTAAAAAAGAAAAAGTGTTCATCAAATTTGGTACTGTAACTATCATTATCATCACGTATGTACATTCTGTGCACATTCAAAAAAATACTAGGTACCACTATTTTTCTATGTATGAACTCTAACCACAACAATCACTATTACACAAATATGTATGCTTTTTGCATACAACAAAAACTGAATACCATTACCTCACTGTGAATGACTCTCAAAATGCACAAAACTCAGTATCACATATGTATATACTCTTCGCATATATGTAAAACAAATTAAAAAAAAAAAAATCACTGAATGCCACTTTCTTTCTGCATAAAAGTCAGTGCCGCAGCAATCACTATCATGCATGTTTGAATGCTTCGCATACATAACCCTTGCCACAAGAGTGCATAGTCAATTCTTAACTATTATTGTATATATTAATAATTACAAATGGATATTATAATTTTTTTTTTTTTTTTTTTTTTTTTTTTAATTTCTTAAATGTTGCACCAAAAATCAAAAGAAATTTCTGTAAAAGCACAATCTGGAAGAAAATATTTTGAAACTTTATATAATTTAGGCCAGAAAAAAATATGAAAGTCATTTGATTTTTTATTTATAAAATGTTATGGTTGAGTTATGCAAAAATTTTTAGGTTTAGTCAAAAAAATTACTAAAAAAAAAGAAAACCATAAGCATATTTGTGTTTTCTAAGTAATAGGTATAAAGTTTTGCAAAAAACAGAGTTTAATTTAGTATGACAGGACCTATTTAAATCTATTTAAATCTTCCATATAAAGGCATGCAATAATTGTGAATCATCCCCAGTCATCGGTTACTATATTCATTTCTTAAAATCTCTTTGATATAGTTTTAACGTAGGAGTCACTTGGTGGCTTTTGAATTTTTGTTGTCATTTTGCTGATGAATTAATATGACTACACAATTGTTTAGTAAAGATCTTGGCGAGAAATGTCACAAGTTACAATTTCATAAAAGGGTTCTCTACTAAAGCCGTTTTATTTCTTTAGCATGATTTTTCTCAATTTTATTTTAATTATTACTTTTTAAAAAATGCACATTCTTTTCTTTTTGACACAAGAAAAAATATATTTGCTATTCTATTTACTTATTTTTGGCATAATTTTTTTTTTTTATAATTTTAAAATAAAATAGGATGGTTGGGTTTTACGTCACACTAGTGCTGCGCAGATGGGCAATTGACGACAGTCTGAGACACACCCCTAGAGGTTGTCCGGAGACATGCCATCACAATTTTGATCCTCCACCAAAGGGACAGCTCTTTCGCTTCGGTGACACCCAGAGGTATAATTTTTGATGGGAACATGGAGGACATTGCGGCCATGACAGCTTTCACGTGCACCAGCCACCATTAGTATACACGACAGTCTTTGGCCGGCTCGAATACCGAACCCGCAATCTTCCAATTACGAGGCTGGCGCTCTACTGACTGTGCTACCGCAGCCCTAAAATAAAATAGGATTTTTCACTTAATATTTTTTTTTAATAACACCCCCATCTCTAAATAAAAAATATCCATGGCTAATTAGGACATTTTCCAAGAGAATCTATTTGCAAGCTGGCAAATAAAATATCTTTATTAATTTATATTTTTATCTCGTCACCTTCGGCGACCAGCTGGTTTGCGATCTTTCAAAAATCTGACTTTACGAAACCCTCGCTCGATGGCGCCACTCGTTTCAGGGCCAAAAACAGCTTTATTGACATATTATGCAAATAGTTTTATTGATAAATTTAACCACAGTAAATTAACTCTGTTGCGCCTGCGGCGCCCTCTTCTCGTTTCAATATCTGAAACAGCCTGTTCACTCACCCTGTTATGATCTTTGAAAATTCTGACTTTAGCAAAATCCCGCTCAGTGGCACATGCAGTGCTTTATCCTCGTTTTAGAACTTGCAACAGCTTGCTCGCTCATAGTGCAAATAGCTTTGAAAATTTTAACTGTAGCAAATTTCTGTTCTGTGGCGACTAAGGCGCCGCTTTACGTTTCCTGGTTTGAAACAGCCTGTTCACTCACCTGATTGTGGCAGATCCCGAACCTGTTGGGGCCTACAGTCTTCTAATCTTCTCCCGATAAGTAATTTAATCATAATCAGAATTGGAGATATTGAATTATTAAAATATCAAAGTGCCCTCTCGCAACAGAGATTTGCAATATGCACTCTTCTATTTCAATTTGAATGACTTTTAAAATTACCTGTGAAATTATGTTAATTAGAAGCTGAGATACAAAGGAACAAAGGTAATATAAACATTGTTATTAAAAAAAAAAGTCTGATTTTTCTGTTGTTTTCTCTGAAACTTGCTTAACTGCGGGCTAAATAGTGTTAAAAATCCTTAATACGAAATGTGAGCAGAATATTGGAATTTGAAAGCCTGCATCATAATTAGAATTGGAGATATTGGAATAAAGGTGTTCTGGGCTTTCTGTGGTTTTCTCTGAAACTCCTGCACGGAATTTAACGGCTTATATCAGTTTAAAAGTCCGCAGTATTTTAAATGATGTATTATAAGTAATTTAATCATAATTAGAATTCTAGATATTGAATTATTAAAATATCAAAGCGCCCTCTGGCGACAGAAATTTTCAACATATACTCTTCAATTCCAACAACTTTTAAAATGATATATTACTTATGAAATTATGTTATTTAAAAGCTTACATACAAGGGTAATATAAACATTTTTTTAAAAAGATTTGTCTGACTTATCCGTGATTTTCTCCGAAACTTGAATAATTCTGGCCTATATAACATTAAAAACTCTCAGTACGAAATGTGAGCGGGAATCGGGATTAAAAACTCTCTAAAATATAAAAGAATAAAAAAGTTCTGGGTTTTCCGTAGTTTTCTCCAAAAGTTTCATGCAGAATTTGAACGGTTTATATCACTTTAGCAGTCCTCAATAAAAGTACTTTAAAATGTATTTCGAATGATGTATTACTTGTAATATTAATGAATATCTTTGATATATTTTGTACTCAGAATGGTTAATCTATCAAGGGCGATTGACATTTTAATTAAAAACTTTAGCAGTCCTCAATAAAAGTACTTTAAAATGTATTTCGAATGATGTATTACTTGTAATATTAATGAATATCTTTGATATATTTTGTACTCAGAATGGTTAATCTATCAAGGGCGATTGACATTTTAATTAAAAATTATAACAATCAAATGTATGTAAAACTTTTATAATCTAATTAAGAGTAACAAAATTATAAATTAACTGTAATTATAATTTTATTATTACAGAGCAAGGATTAGGAAAATTGTGTTACTAGGTGTTGCTAATACCTGGTGCCAAAACTAAAGTAATTAATAGATGATGAGATATAGCCATCTGGAAAAACGTAGTTCTTGAATAATAGTATATTGCATCTTTCAATCGAGAAATACCCAGACTGAAGTGCCTGGGTAAGGCGTTACCGCAGGCAGTGGGAACTTACAGAGGTAGCATACAGTAAAAATACTGTTAAAAGCAGCAGGTACCTGAAGCAAGGTTCAAAGAAATTTTCACGGATGTGATTTAAGTTTTTATTTATGAAGTTATTGAATAACAGTGATTTATTTTTTTGAAAATTTATTTAAATATTGATCAGCAAAGTGGGAAAGCCTGTATAAAATTATAAAAAAGCACCACAGAACTGGCGTCAAAAAGTTATAAGTACAAAACTTTGAATAAACACCATAAAATGCTATAATTGCAACAATTGTTTCAGGTTAAAATAAGACATGACCCTTCCTCAGGCAAACGAAGTAGGCACGAGTGCTGCAATCTAAGTGGCTACACACAAAACTGATTATGAAAGCAAAAGCAAATGAAGTCGAATTTAAATAAAAATACTGGTGTGACCAGAATTATAAAAAACAATAAATAAAATAAGATTAAATAAAACCTAAAAAATTCAAAGCTAAATGTAAAACAATGTTACATGAGTAATTTCCAAGCATCAGGCAAGAACAGAATGGAAGAAAAGTCTTGTTAATAATATTTCTTCTGCTCCGTTCTTGTCTGATATTATCCCTTGTAACATTCATTGGCTTCACACTAAAAACAGACATTTAATACTTTTTATGCAAATATTTTTCAATACTACTTTCCTTTCCTTACTTTAAACAGTTTTCGGACTTTTGGTTTATCTCTTTGGTAGACAGCAGCACTACTCCGAAATTTAATAAACAATATTTCAAATGAAGCCCAATGCAGAAATCCCTTTAATTTTCTTAATAAGAGCGAGAAAGTGTATTTGCTGCTTTAATGAAGCACTCATGTCTTTTTTTTTTTCCCCACCTGATGAAAGGCTGTGTTATTAATTTGACCTGAAACAGCTGTTGGGGGATTTTTACAATCTTTAGTGCTTATCAATTATTTAATTAATTATTACTTGAATTTTTCCGGTAATAATTTAAACATTTCAAACCAAAAATTTTCAAAAATTATTATTATTTTTTTTTATTTATTTATAATTAAAACTATTTGCCTAATTGTCACTTTCAAAATTAGTTTTGCTATTTTGAAAAGAAAATGTGGAATGCATGATAAATGAAATAAATTATGTAAAACAAATGTTAGAATTTTACCTTGCAACTTTGAAATAATGATTTTAAAACAAATTACTGTTCTTTGTCTACAAATCTAAGAATTTTTGAATGCTGGAATTTTCTTCATAACCATAAATAATTAAAAATAAAAAATACAATGCTCCACTCACAATATTACTACCCTTGTGCTTTGATACATTACTTTATCCTAATTTGCTGATTAACTTTATTAGGGTCAATTTTGTATTTTAGTTTTCAGTAATTCCATACTATTAACAATGCTCCTAAGCAAAATTAATGACACAATTATATTTCAGAATGTCATATGTAATACATTTATAGAGACATTAGATTAAAAAACAGATAAAATTAAATCTGTCAAAAGTGAACATTCAAATTTTTATAACCTGTAATTGTTTTTATTAGTCATCTGCTTCAATATGAAAATAATGCTAAATTATTATACTTATGTACTTATAGTACCTAAACAACTTTAATAATAACAGGGATAAACACAAAACTATAATTTAAAATTTCTAAAAGAAAAATAAATAAATAAATAATTTTATTAAAATATAATTAATCATCAATAATACGCAATGTTTTTATTAGCATTTTGTGCAAGAGAGTAATAATTTATTATAATACATAATATAAACACATGCACACCTCTTAAAAGTACATATTAAATACATAGCAAATAAATAAAGAAAAAGAATAGTAACATACTTACGTAACACAATAATGTAAAAAATCTGCCAATCCATACTACATGGAGGTCTTCGGGAAATGTTCCGAAAATGAACTTTTTCTAGAGCTATAGAACTTATACACAATAGCACAGTCAAAGTTCATATTCAGACATTATTTCATAAAAAAAATAAGCACGGATGAGCATTATACGGGCTTGAACCTGGCACCTCCTGTCTACCAGCTTTAAAAGGAGAAACACTCCGACATTAGTGCAACCTAAAAAATTTTGGATGATCTGTAATTGTTTTTATTAGTCAAATTATTAACAAACATCCCCCCCCCCCCTGAATAGTATATTCATGCATACAATAAGTCAGTTTAACAGCAACATGCATACACATAAAATTATATTTTAAATAAATTAAACATACAATTTCTAAAACTAAAATAAAGTCTTTAATCTTACTGCTATTAATCATAAATGGGTAATTATTTTATTCACATTTGGTTCAGAAATATTCAGAAAATGAAAATTATTTATAAAACCGAATATAAACAGATTTCTCGTTAATAATGAAATTTGACTACGGCTATATATACACAATAACAGAGACGACATTCACTTTCAGATGTAACAAAAAACACTATTTACAAAAGAGAGTAACACAAAAATTTCATTTTAAGAAACACACACTTTACATAGATAATGTTATATAGACAAATTTGTGATACAATTCGAGGTAATGAGCAATTTCTTTCTTTTTAGCTAGATTGGTTGTAATTTTTGATTAGGTATTATGATAAGCGTGTTACTTATTATTTCTTACTTTAATGAGCAAATTTTCCATCATCAAAAACCTAGTGAGTTATTTATACTTGTAGGCCTATTAAATACATCACAGGTACAACATAATGCAAATGAAATTGACAGTAGATTTGCACAAATTAATAATTTTGAAATATCACTTTACTATAATATCATCAGGAAAAATTCACATGTTTGATTTAAATCTTTCCGTATAAAGTATTAGGAAGCATACATTAGTTTGAAAAACTTGTATTAAAAGGTAAGGAATAAAAACTTCGTGTTTACGTTCATATTATAATAAGTACATACAAGTCAGAATAACAATTGTTTTCAAAAATTTATACTTCCAAACAAAGCCAGGATTTTTTCAGTTGTAAAAATTAAATTAATTGAAAAATTTTTATTTAAAAACTCCCATATTATTATTTTACAGAGCAGGGTTTCCAAAAGTTTAATATCATCATTTCAAACAATTGAACTTGTAAACAAACAAAGTAATACTTCTAAAAACTTATGTATATAAAAAGAAAACGAAATATTATATCTCTTTCATAAAAAGAGAAAAATATCTCAATCTGTTAAATATTAAAAATAAATAATACACTTTTATTTTATTTTACGATAAAAAAATTCCAAGTTTGTTTACATAAAAAGTAATAAATTTTATCGCATCCAAAGAAAACGAAAACATATTTCGCTTTCTTTTTAACAAAACATATCAATATTATTTATAATAAAATACGTCTCGTAAAACAATTGAATGCAAAAATTCATTTCTCTCACCTTTATCAAATCATTATAATCCATGTTGTTTACTTTCCTTTCCTTTCATTCAACATCAGCATCGACAAGCTTGTCACTGGCAAAGATTCTCGCGACAATTTCTTGTCACTTTCGACAAGGAAAAAGGTGACAAGTTGTCGATGCGATGTGAATAAACTACCGATATGGCTCCTCCCATCGACAGTGACGTCAAAATGACGTACTTGTCACCAAGCGACAGTTGTCGATTGGAATATGCTAGGGCCCTTGGAGTTTCAATGAAAAAAAAACTAGTCTCATCTATTTTCAGTTTTATTATGTATGTGAAAAGATAACATTAAAAAGTAATAGCATAATAGGAAGGTATAACTCATAAATGTGTTTAAAAGGTTTCCATATTGCTTTAGAAAATCTTTCTAATGCCAAATTTTCAATCCAGTACCATAGTTTTTGTTTGCATTGCGAATATGTAAACAAACTTTTTTGCAATGAATATTTTACTGGATTAATTACTAACATATGTCTTAAGATTTTCGTAACAAATTACACGATTACACTGCCGATTCAGAAAATAACTTCATTGAGCTTGCTTGAGGTATTTTAAATTTTTAACACGATAATTAAAAATACGTATCCACTGTTTACAACACTGCACCGATAGGCATATTTTACTCTTGGAAATTAATCGATGCTAGTACAAAATCAATAAAATCCTCATGAATTGCACTCAAGTACCTGTTAATAACCATTATTTATGGTTAATATGAATCAAAATTTTAAAAATTTACTAGAAAATGATTTTCAATTTAATCACTTAAAGCATGTGTATCAATGGAATTTTAAATTGACATCCCACACAAGAACTTAGATTTTTGTCCATCAGATGGCGTATTCGAGTGCTAGAGTTGCGAATACTAGTTTTTGGAAAATTTTAAATTTCTGTAAATTTTTAAGTCTGTTGTCTAACTTTCTAAGTTTCCTCATCTCTAATCATTTGTATTTGACCAATAAGTACATAAAAACAGTTTTGTTGATTTAAAAAGGACAATGTGTACCTTGACCGCTTAAAGATTTTGCATGAAACTTGATACTTCAAGCTAGCTAAAGGAAAAATTTGATTACTATTCAAGCGAAGCAGCAATCAATACGCATCAAGCATTCACTATCCTTGCTACAGCATAAAAACCAAATAATTCCAGAGATCAGGTATTACAAGGGTGAAAAAACAGGATAAATTTTGTAATCAGAAAGTTGAAAAAGTTGCTTTTCTATGTCTGAAACAGCATCCAGAATTGACCATTTTTTTCGTTTTTATTGAAATTTAGGAAAAATTTTCCCAAACTGTTCCCCACAAATTCTCCATCCCGAAATGTTTCCCCTGAAGCTTCAAAAGTTTGGGGATGCTTTTATTCACACAATGAAAAAGCAATATGTATGCCAGATATGTTCCAAGGTGTTTTTCTAAAATGAGTCATCTAAAGGATCATCTTCGCACACACACGAAGGAAATGCCATTTGTGTGCGAAATATGTTCTAAGGCACTTTATTGAAAAAATAATTTAAACAGACATCAGCACACTCACACAAATAAAAAGATATATGCGTGCGAAATATGTTTGAAATGCTTTCCAGAAATGAGTAATTTAAATATACATCTTCGCACTCACACGATGGAAAAAACATATGTGTGTGGAATATGTTCAAAAGGCTTTTCTCAAATGAATAATTTAAAGAGACATCTTCGAAGTCACACGAAGGAAAAGCCATATGTGTGTGAAATATGTTTAAAATGCTTTTCTGCAAGGAGTAGTTTAAATACACATGCTCGCACTCACAAAAAGGAAAAGCCATATGTTTGTGAAATATGTTTAAAAGGCTTCTCCGGAATGAGTTTTCTAAAGGAACATCTTCGCACTCACACGAAGGAAAAGCCATATGTATGTGAAATATGTTCGAAAGGCTTTTCTATCATGAGTCATTTAAATACACATCTTCGCACTCATACTAAGGAAAAACCATATGTGTGTGAAATATGTTCGAAAGGCTTTTCTATCATGAGTAATTTAAATAGGCATTTTTCCATTCACACGAAGGAAAAACCATATGTGTGTGAATTATGTTCGAACTGCTTTTCCGCAATGAGTAGTTTAAATAGACATCTTCGCATTCACACGAAGGAAAAGCCATATGAGTGTGAAATATGTTCGAAACGCTTTTCGCAAATGTATAATTTAAGTAGACATATTCGCACTCACACGAAGGATTAGTCGTTAATGTGCGAAATATGTTCAAAATACTTTTTTGTAGTGAGTAATTTAAATATACATGCTTGCACTCACACAAAGGAAAAGATTTTGTTTGTGAAATAGGTTCAAAAGGCTTCTCTCGAATGAGTCTTCTAAAGGAACATCTTCGCATTCACACAGAAGAAAAGCCCTATCTTTCTGAAATATGTTCGAAAGGCTTTTCTAAAATGAGTAATTTAAATAGATATCTTCAAACTCACACGAAAATTAGTCGTAAGTGTGTGAAATATAATCTATCAGATTTTCTAAAAAGAGCAGCATTAATCGAACGTACACACGCATACGACAGAGAAACCATATGATGTAATAAACTCCAATGTATTTTCTCAAAAGAGCAATCTAAATATGCGCCGTGATTAAAAAAAAAATCGTGTGAGAAGTAGACGCTTTAATAAATATTTCAGAAATAACTAGTAAATAAAAATGCGTGCACGTGTTCTAAATAGCTTTTTTGAAGAAGGGTTTTAAAATTGGCATTTTCTAACACATACATAGAAAAAGACACAAACTTGGCTTCCTCACAAAAGTACCACAGGCAAAAAAACGCTCATATAACGGATTAAAGTCCCATTTTCGGCGGTTGAAAACGTCACATACGCTGTGATGTGCGACTGCGAGATGTGTTAGTCGATTGTTCGAACGTCTGGATCCCTCTCTATTGTTAAATTGTTGACTGGATTGTTTCGTCTCGAGATACCAATCGATTCTCTCATTCTCATGTGTCGCCGATTGTCCGCGAGAGTATTTTCTCGAAATGAGATTATATGGGATTTCATACGAGTCGATAGACACAGTGGACTCTTGTTTTTCTTGATGACAGTGATTATTGATCCCGAGCTTCTTTTCTTGAGATGGCAAGGGGGAAAGACGAAAGATGGACATGTGTTCAGTAGAGCGCCCGAGATGGATCAATGTAAGGCTCCTATATATACGAGCTGGCGCATCAGGCACTTTGTTGCCTTAGGGTTGCCACATGTACCCAGCGCGTTTCTCTGTAAACAAATGACAAACAGTTTTTTTTTTTTTATCGTTTTTCGTTACTTTAGAGTAACTTGTTTTATTATATTTCATAATTTTAGCTAAGTAAACTATGATATGGAAGTTTGTTTAGCGATAAACTGCTGTAATCGTTGAAGAAGTTAATATAAAATGCTCACAGACCGTGTATTTGAGTTTAGGCGACATTTTGTAAAACAAACAGAAACCGCCCGAACAACACATCTTAACCCAATATATCCATAGGATATCTTCAGAATAAAATTGCATCTTGAGAATGTACCGTGAAAAAAATGTGTTTTTAGGAATATTATTGTTGCTTATTGCTGTTATCTAAACCTGATTAGCTTCAGATCAAGATTTCTTAAAAAGATTAGGGATGCGATAAGGACACCAAGCTGGAATGCTGTCCTCTTCGGAGGCAAAATAATGGCGGTGATGCGCCGGCCTATTATTTATTTAAGGGGCTCTAGATCAATGCGACCGAGCGATGACGTCACTGATCCTAGATCGGGCCAGGAATCAACTGAACGATTTGGAACAATTATGACGTGTTTCGAGCAGCGCTATCTATCTAATTTGACCTTTATTAGCAAGTTATTTATTGTATTTCTGTTGTTTATTTTGTCTGGACTTTTAATACGTAATTCCATAAAATGCTAAACTATATTACGTTTTTTCTTAAAAAAAAAAAAGAAAAGAAAAGAAGATCTTTTATGTAATAAAAGATTATACAATAAATTAATAATATTATTAATTTATTAATAATAGGTATTAGTATAAATTAATAATTATTATTTATAAATATATTATATAAATACGTATTTATAAATAATATTATTAATTTATTACTATTATAAAATATAAATTATATTGGTATAAATATATTATATAAATTAATAATTATTATTAATAAATTATTAATAATATTATTAAATTTAATATTAATATAATAAATTTTCCTTCTTTCTTGTTAATGTAGACTTTTGTATTCTGCTAACAAAAAATAAGACGCTATTAATTGATTGTACTGAAAAATTACTGATATACATTACTTTGGTTATGATTTTTCTAAATTCACGTATAAATTTTAATCATGAAAATGTTAAGAATGTTACGTTACATTTATTTTTAAAGGAGCAGAGTGGATTTATCTTAAATGAGCACTTCTTGATGTAAGAAAACACTTTTCTTTATCTTCGATTTTTATTATGAACAGAAATGTATAACAAAAACGTTTTTGAAAAAAAAAAAAAAAGAAAATTAAATGAAATATGCTGTATAGTTAATACAATGGATTTATATAAAAAATAATCTTACTGTCTTCTTCGATTTATGAATCAATATAAAGAGCTTTTTCTGTTACTACCGACTGAATATTAAAATAAACTAGCAATGTAAACACTGCTTAATTTTATCATAGCTACTTTTTTTACAGTCTCTTTTGTTTATTAAATTTAATAATTGAAATCTTAAAATTATTTTTTCCAAAATTAAAAATATGTGGAAGGATTTTAATTTATTTACTTATAGTTAACTTATTGTTTTAAAGGTAAAAAAATACAATCGTTTACAAACTTTTCTATTTGTAAACAAAAAACAATCGCATGAATGAACAGCTTTGGCTATAAAAAACAAAAATGAAATAATTAATTTTCCCCAGTCTTTTTTTATTGATTAAATTAACAAAATATGATAGCGTCCGAATTAAAAAAAAAAAAGTATTTTTGTTTCAATTAAAGTTGTGTAAATTTTTGTTTAAACTAACAATTTTTAAAAACAAAGGCTATTTCAATATGTTTATAAAATGAATCATGTGAAATACAATAGTAAATAAATTTGAACTATCTTTTGTTTATTTATTTCATGAGTACAAGATTTCTTGTTTATGAACAAATATTCTTATGAACTTAACAGTTAACTGTTTAAGGAGATCTCCCAAGATATTTCTCGAATTTTCATTGGCTAGAGTAAAAAGAAGAAGAAATCAAATTAAGTTCCGCCTTATCCTGGACGTCATGTCCGCTTGGGTGGAACTTATTCCTTTTCGTTAACGAACTCTCTTTTCGATCGATGACTTTAGAGTACCGCTTATGCGATTTATCGAAAAACTCCCATCGTAACGAAAGAGTTTCGATCTACGTCATCTTTTGACGATCGATACGTTTCGATGTGTTCGTGGTAGCACCCATAGTGAGGCACTGCAATGCAAGTTCACAATACCTACGCGGTTCGTCCAAAGGAATGGAATTCGTCCCGCTGATTGGACGAGAGGATATAGCACAACAGCAAATCAACGATTAGGCTTCGGGATAATACTTTTCTTCGATGATATACTATACATTTTTAATATTATAGACCATTTTCATAAAGAAATTAAAATCTTTTACTGCCTATTTAATCGTATTTATAAAGTGACATTATTCATTTTTTTTTTTACCCCACTTTAAAAAGTAGTTCTTTTTTAAAAACCGAATTTGTATGAATAAATAATAAGATTAAAATATGTAAAAATGTATTATTATTATTATTTAAATTTGCTATTTGTTTTTTCATCGGTATAACTCACGATTTATACTATTTTCTATCATATACAATAATCAAAAATTTCAGATCACTAGGTTCATGTTTGTTTCCATCTACTTGACGCTTGTTAATGATAAATGTAAAAGATGATTTTTAAAGTAGAAGTAGCGATATTTTTTAAATTAAGTAAAGGGCAAACTATGAAAAAACAATGAAAGGAGGGAAAAAAATTAAAGAATTGTACAATAAAACCTCATCGTTTTTAAATCGATCTGAAATTCATAAGAAAATAGACTGCTAGAATTTAATTAGTACAAATTATAGATATTACAGTCATAAGACAAGGGTTCAAAATTTGAGGATAAGTTGAAATTGCAAATTCTTCAAACATTGATGTATATTCATTTACACAGCATTAGACGCTCTTCTTTCCTTTATTTATTATTATTATTATTTTTTCTTATTTGAATTTCTGTTAAAATGGAGATATATTATATCATCGCAAAACATTTGTAAATACTTTCATTAATAAAATTTACCATAAAAATACAAAACATCGATCGAAAGAAAATAGAAAAGTATTATCCCGAAGCCTTATCGTTGATTTAATAGCAGGAGACTTGGCGTTGGAATATTAAAACAGGAATAAACTACTACGTCAGAAACGCCAAAGAAAAATTATTGAGGTGCATACAGCTGTTTCGGTAGCCTAAAGCGTACCGTCTTCAGTGCAAAAAGAAGCACGCAAGTTCTTTTTGCACTGAAGACGGTACGCTTTAGGCTACCGAAACAGCTGTATGCACCTCAATAATTTTTCTTTGGCGTTTCTGACGTAGTGGTTTATTCTTGTTTTAATTATCGTTGATTTGTTGTTGAGCTATATCCTCTCGTCCAATCAGCGGGACGAATTCCATCCCTTTGGACGAACTGCGTAGGTATTGTGAACTTGCCACTGCAATACGACTTGCGTTTTGTTAACATCTTAAGACAGAGTTTCCGCGTAAGATAGTGTTGAGCGAAGCACCACAATCCCAGCCTTGATACATTGCTGTGATTGGCCGTAGGTTATTGCTCTGGTTCCGCCATCTATCGGTCCTTACAAACGCGAATATGCATACAAGCATTTTTTTTTTTTTTTTTTTTTTTTTTTGTAAATAACTGTATAATTGTTTTAGAATTATAAATAAGTATATTCAAGCAATGGATTGAAATATAATACAATAATGCAAAATAAAATTCCTCGAATAGTATTTAAATTTAATAAAATAAAATTTAAAATGCTCCCTGCTAACATTTTTTTAATTTTGAGTTTAACAAAACATTTTAAATATGTTTTGTACTGCTTTGTTAATTTATCGATGAGTTAATTTTTACAAAACGTTTTTATGTTTGAATACTAAATATTTGCATTAAAATTTAGCATTCAAACATAAAAGTAATTAACAATATTTAAAAACCAATATATAATTTGTATTTAATTAAAAAAAAAAAAAAAAAAAATTCTTAAATATATTAAAAATTTTGAATGCTAAATATTTGCTTTAAATTTCAGCATTCCAATTTAAAAATATTTAACAAAAATTAGCTTGATAATAAATCCATAAAATATTACTTAAAATTGCTTACAATTGTTTGCAATATATCGTTAAAATACGATAATGCATAATTGAGGGAAATAATTAAAAATAATTTACTGGAAAATTTTCAAAAATTAAAATTTTATTGTTATTATTTTTTATTTAAATAATTTTCGAAAAAGAATCATATAATTAATATTATTGTATCTCAGTGCATATGTACCCAACTACGCTGAATAGAAAAATATAGATATGCATCTATCTTTTTTTTTATCATCGTTAAATTCCATTTTAAATTAATTAATTAAATTTTTTTAACTAATTTAATTCTAATATTTTAGAACTAATTTGAAACTAAGCCTAAGCTAGCACTGATTTTGATCCAATAGAGGGATCGGAGTTGTCCAGCCTCTGCTTTTGACCGGTCGTGGATCAAATGTCTCAGGGTCCAGTTGGATCAGTCGAAGTGTTCCAGAATCTGGACTCCGCCGTAGATTGGTCAGCGAGAGGGAAAAGGTGATTCCTTTTTTCTCGGAAAAAGTCACTCAAATGGCTGTCTTTCCCCGAGTAAATTGCACACAGAAATACACACGGATAAATTAGTAAATAAAAGTTATGAATAATTTATTTACTAAAGGTGAATGAAAAACTTCAGATACAGTTACAAATTCATTTTTCTTTCTTTCTTTCTTTCTTCTTCTTTTTTTTTTTTTTTTTTTTTTTTGAATACCTTCTAAAGACTGATTTAAAAACTTTTTTTCGGCATCAAAAATTTTTACTCGATTACATGGGGATGATAGATCTATATATATATTACTATATCTAAGCTCGGAGTAAAAATGAATCACTTTTTCTACCTATGTCTTATTACTATATCTATGGTAGCAATAGTTATATTTTTTATAATGCCATTTTCATTTTAAAATGGACTTTTTTTTTTTCCATTGGTTTTAGCAAACGATAACGCAATTAATGTATATTTTTTAAGAAACATCGAAGAAAAAATATATTTTCACATTTACAAACTGTGATTATATTTATTTTAAAAATAAAAATTGTCTGCTAAAGAATTTCGAATCAGGAAATCATTCTATCCGCGATTGTAATGAAATGCTCGCCCTCTGGTGGGCTAAGGTAAAATTACAATTAACATGCTTTAATTCGGCTTTTCATCGAGCCGCCATTGCTTGCCTATGTTTAGTTTCACATATATTTATTGAATAAAAATGAATAAATCCGGTAAAAAAGATAACACTTACTGTTGTGTGCTATAGTGTAACTCCAAAGGATCAAGAAATCCAGAATTAAGCTTCCATTTATTTCCAAATGACAAATTTAAAATTTCAGTTGCTTCGGCTAATGGAAGTAAAGAATTAATGAGATCATTTGAAACTAATATTTGTTCAACTTCAGTTAAAAATCTACTCCCGATCGAACTTTGAATAAACTGAAATATTTTTTTTCCAAAAGCAATCAATTTTCCATGATGTAATGGCGGAGAAATTATAGTACGAATATTAAGTAGAATAACAAAGAGAACAATAATAAATACACGTGGCTATTATATTTACTAACAACAAAAGCTGAAAAAGAGTCATCTATCGATCATTAAAAACGCGGATCGTGACTGTATATGTATAAATTAAAATCATACAAATGTGTGTGACATATGTACGCCGAGCATCAACAAAACCTCTCTGTTTTTATCATGGACTACTGGTCCATATTACACAACAGAGCATGGTTCATATTACACGCAAAAACAAAGCAACGTTGTTTCCAATCGCATATCGCTATGCAAAATGGTGCTTATGAAACACATGTCTAAACTGTTCAGCAAATAAGTACATTTGCTAATATTAATGCGAAAATTATATTACAATTATCTAGTAGCAGAAAGTAATACTTTTATTGTAACATACTTGTTACATCAATGATTATATAAACCGAAAACTCAATTTCATAATCGTCCAAATACAGGTACGCAATTAAAAGTCACTTCCAGCTTTGTATAACAGTAATATTCACTAAAGGCAATGAGATGGTTTCACTATCTAGTGTTGAACATATAAATTCCCTTATGGTCCATATTACATGATGGTCCTTTACACGGTTCTCCCCTATATATATAACAGTATTTACGTTGATATATATATATTAGCGATTTAACATATACGGTAAATTTTGTCGGTTACAATATATTTAAAGAGCGCATTCTTACTGGTCTCATAAATAAACCCTATTAATAATAATATAATACCAATAACAACAGAAATGTCTGTAAAATATTTTAATAATGTTATGATAAAATTTTGACCATACTATTAACGTGTGCTATCAGGTTGGTCAACCAAGATTAAAATTTTCAATGAATAAACTACAAAAATTTCAACTACAAAAATTTAATCTAATACACTTAAAAGGCATATTTTCTTAAACGTATTGAAAATATGTTTACTTTTTGTGCTGCATCATATGCTTAAAATCTCATATTTAGAGCTATATTTGAAAGAATTTAAAGAGAGTATACATTTAGGCTGACCAGATCAAAGTACCTTTATAATAGAGAAGCATAAAAAATTGCTACATTTATTAAATTATGGATGCATGTTTTCATTCCTAATAAATACTGATCCCCGATTGTAATGAAATGCTCGCCCTCTGGTGAGCTAAGGTTAAATTAACGGTACCACTGAACGGATATGTTTCACGCTTTCGTCAAGACGCCATTGCTTGCTGCTGCTGTATATTCGATAGGATGAATAAATCTGGCAAAAAAGATAACACATGCTGTTACTTTGTGCCACAGTGTAACTGGATGGATCAAGATGGATCAAGAAATCCGGAATTAAGCTTCCATTTGTTTCCAAATAACAAATTTGAAATTCCAGTTGCCTCCGCTAATGGAAATAAAGCTTTAGTTAGTAGAAAGTCTGAATGGATTAGACGTTTACGAATTGTAAAACAAGTATCGTCAAGAATGACTGCTTGTTCGAAACATTTCGCTCCTGAGGATTTCACAAGTAATAATGCGTTTAATTTTGTTTTAATTATAAAATATTTTAGATAAAGCTGGTCGTTTCCTTCGCTAACGAGCTAAAGCAAAACGATTACATTTCATGGATATCATGGAACAACTATATTATTGGTCCACAAGTGCATTTGGTGATTTTTCTTTAGTGATTATGGCGAAATGCCGTTTTTGCAAATGGTTGCGATGGATGCCAAGCGTAAACAAAAGCGCATTGTATTGCAAAGGATACAGAAAGGCATTGTTATCGTTCAAAACGGTGCCAAAGAAAAATCGCCAAATTCAGTTATGGACCAACTCTATAGTTGTACCTTTATTTTTATTTATTTATTTATTTTTTTAAATGTACCTTTGTTGTAAGATTACATATTGATGCAGTTAAAATACAGTGGAATTATTAAATAATAAAACGCAATAATTTTCATTGCAACCTATTATGCAATCGATTTTCCATGATATAATAGCGGAGAAAGAACAATAATAACTACACGTGGCTATTATATTTACTAACAACCCCAGTTGAGAAAGCGCCATCTATCGATCATTACAAATGCGGGTTAATAATTTAGTTTCTACATTTTTTTAAAACTTAGAAAAATGCCTTCAAAAAAAAAAAAAAAAAAAAAAAAAAGGGGCGTCCCCATTTGTCCCCAGAAAATGGGGACGTTTGGTCAGTATAGATATAATGGATACTAATTATCTCGAGTTGTAATGAGAGAATTGGAATTTCGTTGTAGATTAGCTTCATATTGATGTCTTGAACATAACTCAAAATAATTTTGTTTATTTTTATGCTTTAAATTAAGTTAGAAGTTAACGGTAAGCCTCTCATTCATCGATGGCTGTGCAGCAGAGCGGTGGCTGTGCAATTTTTTAAACTAAATCGAAAACACCTTATAAAGAAACTAATTTTTGAAAGCCAAAATTATATATTTATAAGATTCTTTCATTCATAAAAAGGAACTTTATTTCTTTTTATACTTTTATTTTGTAGATGCATTTATTAACTATGGAATTTACATTATATAGAGTAATATGATAATTACGTCAAATTTTATGAAATATTTGATATAACAATATTTTAATTTAAGAATTTTTAACTTTCAGTGGAAAAAAATGTTAAATCATTTTTATTGGAAAAAGGAAAAGATGTGGAATTTTACAGAGAATTTTTTTATGAGATTTTTCTGAAAATCATATTAGGTATATATGTAAATACTCTCACGCAGATATTCTGCGGGGAAAGCGTTAGTACCAATAAGTGATCTAAAAATATCTACCCAAGCAGCACCGAAACGTTCTCTGAACGTTCAAAAATTGTTCTGCAAACACGTTCTAAGAACGTTCCCTTTGAACGTGTTATAGGCGTCTATCTGTTAATCTTGAACACGTACAATAGTACGGTTCAGGGAACGTTCAATGAACGTGTAGCTATCACCATCGGCGTTATAGAAGCATTCAGAGAACGCTCTATGTATACGGTCTCAGAACGTTTTCAAAACGTTATACACATTTTCAGAACGTTCTAGAAAACGTACTGTAAATGTTCTAAAATAGTGTAGAAACGTTCTGAAAACGTTCTATACACACGTTCTCACAACGTTATGTAAACAATTTTCGAACGTTCTTTGAACGTGCTAAAAATATATTTCATGAATAATAAAATGGAAGAACTCGCAACAATTGTTCCGGGTCGAAAGGAGACACGACCCTTCGTCAGACGAACATAATAGGCACGAGTGCTTCAAATACAAGAGCTACGTTGCAGATTTTTTGCAGCACTCGTGCCCACTTTGTTCGGTAGATGAAGGGTTGTGTCTTTTCTCTTCCCGGAACAATTGCTTCGAGATCTTGAATTTTATAGTTTCTATTCAAAGTTTTGCACTTGTTATTTTATTTACTTATTTTTTTCTTTTTTTCCTTCCTTTCCTTATTTATCTTATCTTTTCTTTTTTTTTTCCTTTTTGTGTAGTTTTTATCTTATCTTTTTATTTATTTATTTTTTTTTTCATAAATAATTGTCTTAGTATTATAAAATTTTACATACATGCATTGAAATATGGTATAACAAAAGATCAAGTATTTTGAATATTCTAGATCTAGATAAATATTTGAATTCAAAAACAAATAAATAAATAAATTCAAGTTCTGGAATATTTTGAAAATTTTTCAGATAATGTGCCCCCTGCTAACTAATTATTATTCCCCCCTAGATTTTGCATCATTATAATTTAACAATAGAATATAACCATATTTGGATATTAATTTTAATAAGTTAACGGCCCTCTTCACTTACCGTCGCCGGAAGCCCGAGCCAATGTTATTCTATGAGGAAATTTTCTTTACAGATAACTTATTAACTAATACAAATTTTTAAATTCCGTTTTCACATTCAGAAAATTCCCAACTGTTAAACTGACGGACCTTTTTTGAAAAAGTGTTTTTTTAATTTTTAATATTTTATTTTGAAATTGCAAAATGAAAAAAATTCACATATTGAAAATTCGTATTTTGCAGCTTCGAAGTAAAATAAAAAAATGTAAAAAAATATTTTTTTTAAATAGGTCCCTCAATTTAACTGCTGGGAATTTTCATAATGTGAAAACAGAATTTAAAAATGTGTATTAGTTAATAAGTTTTTTGTAAAGAAAAATTTATCATTGAATAACATTAGCTTCGGCTTCCAGCGGCGGTGAGTCAAGAGGGGCCGTAAGCAAAAAAATTTAAAAATATTTACACTGTTAAAAAAATGCAGAAATAATACAGAAATTCTCTGTAATTTCAGAAAAAAAGTCGTAAAATACGTTTTGTCTACGTAATTTTTCCGTAATTTACGCCTTTTTTTCTGAAATTACAGAGAATTTCTGTATTTTTTCTGCATTTTTTTAACAGTGTATGTCTAAATTTTGAAACTTACTGCAAACTTTTAGCATTCAAATACAAAAGTATTTTATTAAATTTTAAATTATCAATGAAATCTCAAATTAATGCCCAGATATGTTACATATTCTATTTTTAAACTATAATAATGCACATCAATAGAAAACAAAAAATAAAAATTAGTTAAAAGAAGTACACACGTGTACAAAATTTAAACAGTAAACTGTTTTCTCGTTTTCTTTTTCTTTCTTTTCTTTTTTTTATTTTTTTTTTCCACATAATTCTTAAACAAATAAACACAGAAGTATAAAATTTGGATAGCATGTTTTTTAAAATACCGTAAATCGAATTTTATATAACTTTAGCATAAGTAATAATTTTTAAACTAAATATCAGTAAATTTTTCTCAAAGGTAAACATTGAAAAAATGAAAAATTTCAGCAATTTTAGAAAAGAAAACATAATGAAAAATTGTCTTGAAGATGCATTACAGATAGGTTAAAGATGTACGCGCATCCATGCGTTAGATTAAAACCGTATATTTCTTTTTGTAATAACTTTTTTGTTTCTTCTTTTTTCTTCATTTTTTCGCGTGTGAATAATTTTTTAAAAATTTTACATAGAAATATGAAAATCGGATAAAGTGTTTATTATTAAATTATTTATCGACGTTTTTATTATTCTGGTGATGATCACGGTTTATACAAATTAGTAATTATTATTATTATTATTATTATTTCAAAAAATCCGTTACTAAAGTAAAAGAAAAGTGAACACAGAAAGTAAAACCAGAATTTTGTTTAACATTTGAGGGCATGTGCGTCTTCACTTGTCTATAATGCATCATCAACACAATTTTGCATTAAGTTTTCTTTGCTAAAATTTTTGAAATTTTTCATTTTTTCCAAAGCTTACTTTTGAGAAAAATGATTAATTGTTAGTTTAAATTATTACTTATTGTAAAGTTATGTAAAATTCGACTAATGATATGATAACGAACATGACATCCAAATTTTATGTCCATGTGTTTATTTGTTTAAAAGATATGCATAAAGAAGAAAATGGGAAAGTAGGTTTCCTTTAATTTTGAACCGCGGTGCATTTTAAAAACGTTTAAAAATATAAAAAATAAAAATTATTATTATTATTATTATTTTTATTTAAATAGTTTACGTGAAATTTACTTAATATTTTCATATTTCAAATCATGCGTATGCGAAATTTATTTAAATTATTGATTTTGAGTTTATAAATTTTACATACACATGCAGTGAAATATAACAGTATAAAAAGTGGTGAAACATTTTCAAAAATATATAAATAATTAATTAAAAGTTTATTCTGTAAAGAAATAAATAAATAAAAATAAAATAAATAAACTTCAAAATTTAAAACATTTAGCAATATTAAGATTCACCTTAGTAAGTATTTCTTTTTTAATACTTCTCCCTGCTTTTAAATTTCTACAGTGTAATGTAAAATGTAAACATACATGATCAAATCTATCTATATAATTCTTGTTGATCAGTTGCAATTATTTTTTGCCGAAACTATATAGTAGTGTAATTATTGAAATACGCGAGGATAAAAAATAATTTTTAAAAATGAACAATATTTAAGCATGCGGACTCAACTCAATGAACTAATAAGAAAAAATTACGACATTTGTCTGCTTACATTATTTTATGGAAAACTGTATTTTTAAAAATTGCTTCTTCAATCTTTATAAGCGTCATTTTAAACATAGAAATACTTTAAAGATTACACAGAATATGAATAATTCTCATAAATTGACTAAAGATCATAAGCATAAAAAGTTATCACCAGCATCGCGACAAAAATTTAAAAGGCATCATGGAAATCCTATACTATAACTGTACTGCCTGCGAAAGTATGAAACTGGGTCTTCAACCATGAATTTTATTTTGAAACCTTTCTTTGAATGATCTTAGTCTCACTATTGCACAATATTAATTTTGTACTAAGACTAATTCGGCTTCTGGTAAATTAAAATTTTAATTAGATGGGGAATTCGGTATAATATTTATGAGTTTCAAATTTTAAAAGTAAGTAAGAAAAGAAAAGTGCGAAAAATTCGCATGTGTTTGCTAGTTTAAACTACAACGTTGAACTGTAATAATAAAATATCGAACGAAATAAATTTTGAAAGTAGCGTGAAAGATGTAAAAAAATTAAAATTTTCAAATTTAATTTAAAAATATTATATGTTTTTTTGATAAATGTTAATAAACTAAATTTTGTAAGATTTCAATGTACACGTATGCAAAATTTTACAAAAAGGAAAAGTAAGTGAACGAACTTATCTGTATCCTGAATTCCTAAAGCTGTTGTAGCGTATCCGAAAGTTAAATTCAAATCTGAATGTAAATACAAAATATGATGAGTAAGCAAGCAGTAGTCAGAAGCTTTGGACTTTGGATCGCACGGGCCACACCTAGAAATACCAACTTCCTGTGCAACAACAGAGCAGATGGCATTTACACGCGACGAAACTTTCTGTCGATTAAGCAATTTATTCAATAACACCCGTTTCTAATAAAGATTTTTCATACTGTTCAAAACTTAAACTTTTTAAAAATTATTATACTGAGGCCATCCTAAAACTTTCTTCTGTATTTTCCTGCGCAGGTCGATGTCATAAATGTTATTTGCTAAAATAATCTATCAAAATTATTTTCCATGGTAAATGCATACGATTTTCATTATAGTATACAAAATATGTATCTTAAGAAATGTATTTTATATGATGAAAAATGTGAAAAGTCGATAACTTTGTTTTAAATTATCACAGATTTAGGGTTCATCCTTTCGCTTTAAAAGTATAGACGACTTTTCTGGTAAGAATATTGAAAATTTTAACACAATAGCAAAAGCGATGAACTATACGCATTGCCCATACTTTTTTTCAAATTAAATATTACTAATATAAATATATATATAAATATATATATAAATATATATATATATATAAACACATATTTAATTTTCCATGGAAATGTTAAAAAACAATGCTCACTCATGTACATTTATACGAAATTTTGACCTATTATAACATATTAAAAATTTTGAAAATAATGGTATGAGAGCGCCACCTATTGAACGAACGATTTATTAACAAATATAATCGCCACCAGTTTAGGTCACAGTCCAAGTAAACCATGTTTGAATAAATTACGTTCATTAGTTCGTGAGATACAGCATCCATAAAATTTTAAAATTAATTTAATCACAAAAATTTAATCAACACAGGTTTTTATAATTAAAATTTTTATATATGAAATTTTGTACATTTTTCACCAAAAATGCTAAAATACAGATATCTGAAAAATCTCAGAAAGCAATAGCAGCACCATCCGTCAGTGGATATATACGGAATCTGAAGCAGCCCATTTTGTCATTATATATATATGTCTCACATACAAGGTTTGATAAGTATTCGTATTATAGAAGGTGAGGTACAGGCTTCCCGTAGGTTGAAACGTAACAGTGTCACCTGTCATTTGATATGTACCCGAAGTGAATCAGTAAAATTTACGTAATATCTATTTCATGTACCAAATTTAGAGCATTTATAAATCATAGAAAATGAGCTATTGCGTTCCGTTCCCTTGAATAAAATTAAATTGCAGCATACCACTGCCTCCTGTTGTCTGATATGCAAGCGAAATTATTCTGCAAAGTTTTATATGATATTAATTTTACATACCAAGTTCAGTGTATTAATATTTATTTATATCACAAAAACTGAATTATTGCCATTACGTTAACGGGATTAAATTGCAGAAGAGCAGCGCCACCAGTTGGTCAATATATGCACCCGAATTAAATCAGCGTAGTGTTACTTAATATCTGTTTCACATATTATGTTTGGTGCATTTGTGCTCTGTAGAAGCTGAGATATAATCTCCCCATAAAAGGGAGAATTTACAGAATAGAAGCGAACCCTATCTGGTGATACATTCCAGAGGCTAATGAGCACCAAAGCTGATATTTAGGTCAATATCTAATTAAATATTCCTGATATTTAGCAAATTAGTTTAAAGTGTAACTAAACATCAAGTTTGGTTAAATTCCGTCCATTGGTTTGTGAGATACAGAGTCCACAAAACTTTGATAACACACACACACACACAAAAAAAAAAAAAAAAAACTGGCATTTTCAAAGAATGGTAGAATTGTGTTCTGGACATCTCAAGAGTGTATAAACCCATGGAAAACAAAAGATCAAAAATTCCCAATTATCCAACATATTTTTTTTGGTATATACAAAATAATATTAATAATAATAATAAATAAATAAATAAAATAAATTAATTTTTCGTAACTTAATTTATTAACAATTTAAGAAGCAAATAATAATGAACATCTGCAAAAGTAATCCGGTGTAATGTGTTTGACACAATTCAACAACATAAAACTTAAATAAAATTATAAATAATTATAATAACGTATAATTAAAGTTTAAAATTTTGTAATTTTTTCCCACCGCATCTCTATTACATTTCAATGATTATTCTGCCTGTCAACAAAATTTAAAACTGAAAATAAGGAAAAAACTGGAAAAAAAAAAAAAAAGGCATTTTGTCATATTCGTAATAATCACACTGTGACAGAACGTGTTACGACGGTGATACACTTGAACGTTTTTCATAGAACTAGACTTGTACGTTTTATAGATGGTACAAAGCAAACCTTTTCAGAACGTTCTAAGTAATACTATTTTTGAACGTCTAATGGATCGTTCTCTTGTCACGAAACACGGTGTTTGAACGACTGTAACCGTTATTAGACGTTCACAGAACGTTCCCGTGCTACTTGGGTAGTTGATCACGAAAAAAATCAGATTTCATACTATAACGTAATTTCAACTCAAATTTCGCCACCTACAAAGTGTCTGGTTGAGTTAACCCCCTGGCGCACGTGTCTGGCAGCGGTCGATCGGAGTTAGGAATGTTACCCAAATGATCATATAAAAAATCAGATTTCATACTATAACGTAATTTCGACTCACATTTTGCGACCTAAAAAGTGTCTGACTGAGTTAACCCCCCAGCGCACGTGTCTGGCAGTAATCGAATGGAGTAAAGAATGTCATCTATTTGAACATATAAAAGATTCAGCTTTCATACTATAACGTAAATTCGACCCAAATTTAGCGACTTAAAAAGTGTCTGGCTGAGTTAATCCCCCTGCGCACGTGTCTGGCAGCGATCGATCGGTGTTAGGAATTTCACACAGTTGAACGTATAAAAAAAATGAGCTTTCATACTATAACGTTTTTTGATGCTATTTGTTTGAACTTTGAAAACCTAATATCTTGCAACCCCTTACACAAGTTTCATAACATCCAAACGTAATTACCTACTACAGTGTAAATACTCATGAAAAATATTAGCTTTCATACTATTCCGTATGTCTGGCAGTCGTTAGCTCTTAGTCTAAAAATGTACATATAATACTTTTTATAAATAGTAATTAATAATAATAATTTTATACCTTTTTTTTCCTTTATATTATAGGATTCGGAATCTTTTTTTTTTTTTTTTTTTTTTTTTTTTTGGGGGGGGGGGAGGTTATAGTTTGCTTAAAATTATATTAAAATCTCATTTCTTCTTAACAATACGTATGTGTAATAAGTTTATAACAGCTAGTAGTACTTCATTTTTGAACTACAGTGATCACAGGTCAAAATTATTTCTTTCTGGTCTATGTGATATTCGGTGGCATTAAATCTTCTGTTACTCTAGTTTTTACAGCATTTTAAAAATAATATAATGTATGGGGATACAGATATCACCCAACAGAACACAAAACGCAAGTTCAAGATTAAATTGTATGTCCTGTATAAAAGAATTAAATTCAAAGCATAATATAATATCAAATCTAATCTATTACTTAGGTAATTAATATTAAAATTATTATTTTTGAAAAATAAGGTATTATTAAAAAACAAATCTCAAATATCTATAAATGATGGGAATTTACTTCTTTAGAGGTACAATGATTTTTAACTATTTCTACTTTTCTGCCATTTCTGTAAACCTAATACGCATTCCTTTTTTTTTTTTTTTTTTAATGTAAAAATACAAGATTATTATGCAATTGGGGGGAAAAATTATTTATACATTAGCTACTACTTTTTGTATGTACTACCATTCATATTTTAATGTTTAAGGTCTCAGTGAGTAATATTTTTAAAACTTTTTGATACTATCACATATTATCGTACGTTCAAACAGTACAAGTGATCTATTTATATAATTATTTATAAAATTTCTATTTATATAATTTGCAAGAGAGGTGACGATTTTAGTTCGTACTCAACTATATTATATAGCAAGTTGAGACCTAATTTTCATATTTTAGTTAATTTAATAAAACCTAATTGTCCAGTCGATGAGATGTGCAGTCCGACAGATTCAGAAAAATCGCCGCTTTCATTTGGTACCTTATTTGTAATGAAGCTTTAATTAGATTTTTAAAAATTAATCAAAATATGAAAATAATAACCTGGTAATAACTTCAAAAGTGGACATTTAAATTTATAATTGTTGCCAAAATAATTTCCCAGTTACTCATTTGCTTATTTATTTATTTTGTTTAGCATAAAATATGCTTTCACGCAAAAAATAAAAAATATATTAAATTTGCACATGCATATGAAAAAATGAAAATGGAGTAAAAAAACAACCATAACCTCTTTTAATATACTTCAATTTGACTTTTTTGTTTTCCTTAAATAGTATGTTTTTGGTACGGATGTATCGAGCTTGACATGAAAGCTTTATTGATAATCCTGGGTAATATTTTAAAATTTAGATGCTGAAATAGGTTGGACATTTTTCGCCAAGGACTCTGCTTTTGTGAAAGCCACTTTAAGCCAAGTTAGAGCATCAAAAACACAAATAAATTATAAAATAGTGAAAAATAGAATAGAAAGGTTGGTTGGTTGTAGGAATTAAGGCCGTTTGACTCTGTAAGTGTCCTAGGCCTAAAGGGGACATGCCCTCCTGACGGGACTAATGTGAAAGTTGTACTTCACCGGACTAATGTGCAAGTTGCATCGAACGAACAAATTATTTAAAATGACACTATTTAAAATTGGATGTTGCTCTAAATATTTGACACTTACTTTCATTTTAATATTTATTATCAAAATTCTTGAAGAAATAATTAAAATTCTTCAAACAATAACTTCTTCTTCCAAAGCTTCTTTATCGCAAAATTTAATGACATTATGTACAACACGCTTCGATTCACTACGGAGAGGTTTAATCTGAGAACTCGTACCAGATGTATGATCCATTTGTTCCAATATAAACAAATTGTTATACATAAAGAAATAAAAGAAAACAAAGCAGGAGTATTAATGATTCTACTCATCACAGAAGAAACAAGAATAATAGAAAAATTTCCCCTCTCTCTTCCTTTTTCCTTTGCTGTGTCTGCCAGTGAGTGAGTGGAATCATGCTGGCACTTTGCCAACCAGGGATCAATCGTCCGCGGCCGGGCAGTATATATATATATGTATAGAATGTTTAATAAATATGAATAACAGATTAAAAAAATATAAGAAAAGTAATACATAATTTCACTATTAAATCCCCCCCCCTCTAAATTTTTCCGTTGCAATAAATGTTCATATTTCAGAACTTTCCAACTCTGTAGCGCCTCAGATGATATTTAACATTTAAAATAATCTTCCCCCACCCTTCCGCTAAAAATCAAATTTGTAGCCCTAAATTTACCGAAAAGTGATAAAATTAGGAGGGCCGTTCCTAAAAAATGGTGGGTAATAGGGCAAAATGAGTGCCATATTCGAATTCAGGAGGTCATTTTGCATAAGAATTTTTAAAAATGATGTTGGGGAGCAATTGTCATGCAGAGTAGTGTAATTCTTTTTAATTTTTTATTGATTCGTTAAAAATGCTTCTCATTATGCATATTTATACGAGATTTTGCCCTATACTGCAATATTAAAAATTATAAAATGTTAGTAATGCTGCATGTTGAGCTATAGTCCTCAAATAGCATATACAATAGTTTACGTCAATATACAACTACATTAAAGTTATTACAACTATATAAAATTCTGTGTATTGGATCATGAACTACTAGAACTATCACAAAATGTTTTTCACAAACAGAGACGCATAGAAACATAGACAGACATTTACTAAAAATGGTCATATGTTCTGGGCCTTTCAAAGCGTATAAATCTATTCAAAACCAGAAGTCAACAGTTTTTATGAATCCAATACTTTCTTCTATTTAATATAGAAGAATATCATCATCAAAATATAAGCTAGATACATTTTATACTAAGTAAAGTTATGCTTTAAAAATACTTTAAAAAATAATTAAATATGAGCTAAAATGAATGCTATATTCTTTCAAATATGCCAATCTTATTAGAGTGTTAAAATTCACATAATGTTGAGTCTGCAGGTTAAGTTGTTGAGTCTGCAGCTCTTTCTTTTCTCTAAGTTTTTCTTTAAATTTTATTATTATTTATTTTTCACCTACAAGTATATGTTAGTGAAAATATTGCTTTAAGTTTACATTTTCTGATACATTTGTTTGTTTATATTTTATGTATAATTACACATTTGTTAGATTCTCTCATTAACAAAAATTAGGTTAGTTGGGTGTCAGCTTAACTCAATAACAAATATTAGATCAAACACAAGATCCAACTCCCAAACAGCACATCGTCTCCCCAGGATATCTTCAAGATGCCTTCTGGATGAAAAGACATCCCAGAAACGTCGTTAAGATGTACTGTGGATAAGTTAAGCCTAACTGTGCTGTTAGGGTAAAAGAACATATGACATATACTCTGAAACAAGAAATCATCTAAGCCATTAAGCCATTTCCAAGCATTGCTTCGAGTGTAATCCTACATTTTATTTTCATTTAGCGAAAATCTTTTTCAAGTCAAAAAAAAAAAAAAAAAAAAAAAGAAAGAAAAAGAAAAAAAAAAGTGACCTTAACGATTTTAAGCTTTTTATATTTATGAATGACAAAAAAAAAAAAAAAGTCTTCACTGAGATTTGTGGCTCCTCTTTTGTCTGAATATTTATATAAAATTCACATTGTCTCAATTTTTATTTATAATCACTCCATCTCAGTATTTGTCATTTCCTATTCGCTAATTTCCATAAAATCCTTACAATTTTATTTGCTCGTTCATTAACCAGGCTCTTGAATCAACTTCCCTGTTACATTTAAGAATACCAATCCATCTTGCAACACTTACATTAGTTTACTTTGATGTATTAGTAAAGAAGGCATAGCAGAACTTAAAGTGCACTTTGGGCAATCTCCAGATATAGTCCTAATACTATATCCAAATACTTAAGGTAAAAAAAGAAGTTGGTTGAAGTTTATCTATGTTCTTATTTCTTGGTATGGATATTTAATAATTTATCAACTTTCCTTCAAGAGCTAAGTCATCAGAGTTCCAATCTTTAGTTTCTGTTACGGAAAACATCTTTTTACCACAGTAATTTAATATTCTCTAAAATAATCAAATGCCTTGACTCATGTAAAATATTAAGGCATTCAATAAAAAGTAAAAAAAAAAAAAAAAAAAAAAAAAAAAAATGATATGAGTATTTCCTAATTTTCTATCGGATAATTCCCAAAAAATTTCTCAGACTTTCATTGACTCGCTGTTTAATTTGTCCCTAGAATCCACTTTCCTCTTTTATTTAAGAGCACTAACCCCTAGTAAATTTAAAGCACTAATAATTCAAATTGAAATTATACATTGAAATTATACATAGAAAAATACAAAATATCAAAATCGTCTTAACCGTGAAAGATGGATAAAAGCAAAAATTTGGAAATAATTTTAAATTGATGTTAGATCTATATTAATAAAATCAGAGTTTTGTCTGTAAATTTGTCAGAATCGAAAAATTTTGCGATATCTTCACGTTTGACACCCCATGAAAGCCGAAAATGACTTCAGAAAATTTTGCCTGTGTGTGTGTGTGTGTGTGTGTGTGTGTGTCATCGTGTCCGTATGTCGCTTTTTTTGTCCGGGCATCACTCGAGAACGGCTGGACGGAATTCAACGGCGTTTGGCAGGAATTTAGGTCTTCACCCAACTTAAAATTATATCTATCAACTTTTCAGAAATTCCCCCCCGTTCCCCCTTAGGGGGTAAAAGACTAAAACACGTTTGTCCGGGCATCACTCGAGAACGGCTGGACGGAATTCAATGGCGCTTGGCAGAAACTTAGGTCTTCACCCAACTTGAAATTATATCTATAGAAATTCTCAAAATTATGATTAGTGTTTAAATTGTGGGTAAAAAACGCCTGCGCATGCGCCATAAATATTTTTTCACTAAAACTCTTTGAATGGAAAAATAAAATGCAAAAATAAATTTTTAAGTTAAAGACTTTTTTTATTCGCGTGATTCGCACTACAAATTATGAAAAGATTGAAATGAAGTTTTGCCATCTGAGTTTCATACTTTAGTTAATTTTAAAAAATCTAATTGTCGTATCGAAAAACTGTTTACACCCCAGGATTCAGAAAAATCACCTCTTTCATTTGGTACTGAATATGTAACGATAGGTCTGATACTTCTAATTTATTTTTCCCTTTATCCGCTTTTCTGTTGCCACTTAAATTTCATACTTTAGTTATTTTTTTAAAAATCTAATTGTCGCATCGAAAAACTGTTTGCACCCCTGGATTCAGAAAAATCGCCCCTTTCATTTGGTATCAAATTTATAAATATAGGTCTGATATTTCTAATTTATTTTACCCTTTTTCTGATTTCATCGCGGATTCGGTAAAAGGTTTCATATTTATATATAGGCATTTATATATATTTTTATTTTCCAGAAATAAAATGAAATATTTTTAATTTCACGCGAATAATAATAAAAATTAGAGAGAAAAATACTTACAAAAGTTGGTGATTTTTTTTTTTTTTTTTTTTTCTAATGAGGAATTTGCACGTGGATAAATATTTTCATAGAGATATTTGGCATTAGTTTAATATTTTTATTTAATTAAGCAGTACTTTTCTTTCCTGCAGTAAAACAAAATTTTTTGTTGTTATTATGTACCTTATGAGGTTTTTTTTATGTTCTCCCTTAATTGTAAATTATTATAATTTGGATTTTATTAAGATTTTTTATTTTTATTTTGTAAATATCAGAAAAGAGTTTTTATTTTATTTTATTTATTTATTTATTTAGTGTATGGAACAGCTTTAGTATTGGATCCCTTTGGCAAAATTTGAAATTCGGAACCGAAGTAGCTCGGACGTTTCTCGCCAAGATCTTTGATTGCACAATTGAGATAGCCAATTCAGTTCATCGCAAAAATGGCTTAAAATATTTAAAGTCACCAAAGGGTTCCCATACTAAAGCTGTGCGTTTTGTACTCATTTATTTATATTTTCTATTAAAGGCTTCTGTATTCACGAAATTTGGTGTGTAAATTGTTTGTTTGCATCCGGCACTTATTGTAACTGGATTTCACGAAATTCGAAATCCCCCCCCCTCTCGGAGTCGGAGGGCAATAAACGGTATAACTTCAGTATAACCCCACAGCTGAATTTGGCGATTTTTCTTTGGCGTCGTTTTGAAGGATAACGATGTCGTTCTGGACTGTTTGCGATATAATATGGCAGCCTAATATGTTGCTTATTTTGGATTTACGATTTAGATTATGATTTTATCATTTATCATATATGATTTAGCCATAATCGCCAACAAAAAAATCGCCAAATATCGTTGTGGGTTTATACTGAAGTCGTTCCCAATAAACATGTGTAAAAACATGTTTTTCCATTTGAATTCGCTTTGAATTATCTTAGAATGGCGAATTTTGGTGTGCGGATATTGATTAAGTGTACGCATTATGTACATTAGTGGGATTTTGCAAAACTTCGAACTCACCCGCTGAGGAAGGGGAAGTAAGAAGTGGGTAAGTTGTGCCGAAGACAGTGGAGACCTAGACTCCTCAATTTGCGAGCGAGAAAACCTCTACCAATCACAGCGAGAACTTAGGTTATTAATAAAGATATGGGATTTTGACAACTTATTTAAGTTTAATGTCCAGCGAAGCGGGCAAAGCCTGCTAGTTACATAATAATTTCATTTCAGTGAAAAATGAAAAAACTACTTAATTTTTTATCTTTTACAGTTCTTTTCTTAGATGTATAAAAAATGCAAACCGACAGAAACTTTTCGATATAATGTTTTAGAAACAAATTTTAAATAAGCTTTTTTTTTTTTTTTTTAATTGGCCACTTACTGCTAGAAGGTGGACACTAATAAATTTCCTTTTGTGTGGCCACTTTTTGCATTGTTTTTAAAAGTCCTTGACAGTTACCTACTGCTGATTATTTTGGGTTGAAACCTGTATATTAATGTATAGTTATTTTCAGAAGAAAGTTCTATCTTTTATTCAATGAGAATTTGCAGCTGCTACAAATAACTTATAAGCATTTCCAAACTGGAAGATAGTCAAATTTTTCTAAATCAATTTATTTTATTCTCTTACTCTAATGGTCAAAAGTTCGAAAAGCCATGCTGTTTTATAAAATTGGATAAAAAGTATTTTTTCGACATCAATTACACCATTGAATTCAGTAGAAACTATCTAAAGATAAAAAAAAAAAAAAAAGTTATTTTGAAAGTTGCATTTTTTGTGTAGTAATTAACAAAATATTTTTCTTTTCTTGTTGTTTTCTTTTATGAATGTCAGCCACTTACCAGTGAAATTGTTCCTTAATAATTTTATAAAAGTATTTATAATTTTATTAATACTAGCATACTTATTTTGATTATATAATTTTATACCGCTATTAATTTATACTGAAGTTTTTTAAACATATCGTTGTCTTGTCATTTTTAATTAAAAAAAAAAAAAAAAAATGTGGCCAGTAAAAAAACTGCTTGTAGTGACTGGCCACTAATGAATTTTTCCAATTTTTCTCCTTAGCATGATACAGAATAATAACGATGTTACTTTAAAAAATCATTTCTAATGAAAATTATTTTGAAACAAACTAATCAAATAACAGTCGAAAATGTTTTAATCATGTATTTAAAAAAATCTTGATTTTCTCTGTATGCAAGCCAAGATGCTCATTTCTCCACAAAAATATTTTTGAACACAACTAGGGTTTTTTCTACTTTTAATTCATGATTAAAAATTATGCCTGACTAAAAAATGTTTTAGAGTTTATACATCAAATATCAGATTCTTCTACTGTATATGTACAATGATGTTAAACTGATTTATTTTCAAAGAAATGTTTTGAGCACAGTTTTAATGAAAATCCTTTTAACTCAAAGATTATTTTCTCTTGTGTGAATATGGAGATGGGTTTTGAAATTATTGTGTAGGCAAAAATACTTTATAGACAATGCACAGGTAAGATTTCTCTCCTCTATGAGAGCAATGATTACTCTTCGAATGTTGTTCTTGAGAAAATCTCTCACAGCACAATTAATAACTAAAAAGTTTCTATTCTGTATGAGTACGAAGATGAGTCTTTAAATTTGCTTTATAAGAAAATACTTTGTTGCACAATTCACAACTAAAAGGTTTTTCTTCTGTATGGGTACGGAGATGATTTTTCAAATATTCTTTGCAAGAAAAATTTTTGAAGCACAATTCACAGTCATATGGTTTCTCTCCTGTATGAGATCGAAGATGATTTGTAAAAGTATTTTTATAAGAAAATTTTTTCCCACACAATTCACAAATAAAAGGTTTTTCTCTTGTATGAGTACGGAGATGATTTTTCAAATTTCCTTTAGAAGAAAATCCTTCGAAGCACCATTCACACTTATGAGGTTTCTCTCCAGTATGAATACGAATATGTTTATTCAAATATGCACTTTGAGAAAATCTCTTAGAGCACAATTCACACCTAAAATTTTTCTCTTCTGTATGTGCAAGGACATGTTTTCTCAAATATTGTATCAAAGGAAACCTTTTACCACACATTTCACAGTTATAAGGTTTATCTAGTGAATGAATACGAAGGTGTTTGTTTAAATCACCCTTATCAGCAAAGGTTTTGGAGCAAACTTCGCAGTTGAAAGGTTTTTCTCCTGTATGAGTAAGGAGATGCCGATTTAAATGTCCTTTAAGAGAAAAACACTTACAGCAAACTTTACAGCTATAAGGTTTCTCCCCTGAATGCATATGTAAATGTCGACCATGTGCACTTTTATCAGAAAACTTCTTTGAGCAAATTTCACAAACATGTGGTTTTTCACCAGTATGAGTACGAAGATGACCATTTAAAGAGCTTTTATTAGAAAATTTTTTCGAGCAGAGGTCACAATTATATGGCCTCTCTCCTGAATGCACACGAATATGTACATCCAAATAACCTTTCCGAGAAAAACCTTTTAAACAAACTTGACAAACATATGGCTTCTCCTGCATATGAATACGAACATGCTTATTTAAATCTCCTCGATCAGAAAATCTTTTGGAGCACAGTTCACAGTTATAAGGCCTCTCACCTGTATGGATAAGTTTGTGTCTATTTAAAACACTCTCATAAGAAAATCGTTTGGAACACAGTTCACACTTGTAAAGTTTCTCTCTTTTATTCTTAAACATGTTTCTTATAATTATTCTTTTTAGAAATTTTTTCGAGCAAACATCACATTTATGCTTACAGAAATATCTAATAAAATTGGTTCTAATTAAATACTTTTGTCGCCATCTTTACAATTACATGGCTTCTCCCTTGTATAAATAAAAGGATGGTAATATATTTAAGAAATTTTCTAAAAGTGTATTTTAGAGTTAAAAGGTTTCTCTTTTATGCACGACTGTGAAGATCCAGATTAAAAAGAGAAGATCTGTTCTTCACAATTTGAAGTTAAAATATCATATAGAGAACTGTTGGTTGAAAAAAAACTAATTTTGCCAAATATTTATTTTTTAAAATATTGAATAAAGGCGATTTATGAAACAATTTTAGCTACGAAGATTAAGCAAATACAGAGGCGCAATTGATCATAAGTAATTACTTTAGGAGCAGCCAAAACTAAGGCTCCTATATATATACGAGCTGGCGCATCAGTCATTTTGTTGCCTTAGGGTTGCCACATGTACCCAGTATTTTTCGTACATAAACAAACGGCAGCCATTATTTCTATCGTCCTTTATTACTTTGGAGTTATTTTTTTAATCAATTTCATCATATTAGCTCGGTAAATTATCATATGGGAGATTATTTTGTGATAAATTGCTATAATTACTCAAGAAAACAACATACAATGTTCAGATTTTCATAAGATAATTTAGGAAGAATAAAATAATTTAACTTTTATTTGTTTATATTTTTCTCTTTGTTTTTCACATGTTCAAATGTAAAAATAAAAGAATGTGGTACTTTAATCATAATATTTATGTTAATAACCATAAATTAATTAAAGAAGATTTTTTATTACTGTACGTTTGAGTTTTGGCGACATTTTCTGGGGTCGCCAAAGTTGTTTCGTTTCCGTGTCGTAATTACGTTTTTTTTTTTTTTTTTTTTTTTAAGGTTCGTTTTTTTAAATGAATAGTATGCGCTAGAAATAGCAGAAAAGTAAGTAAATAAATAAAGATTTTCTACTTTTAAGCAGTAAGCTTTTTTTTTTTCAAAAAATTATGATTATACAACACATCTTATCCCCAATACATCCACACAATAGCCTAAAGATTAAAAAAGAAAAGAAAAAAAAGAAAACATACCAAGAATGTAATGTGTATAAATGTGCTGTTAGGGATATTACTTGTTGCTTATTACTCTTGACCTTTTTGCCTATCGTAGCTCCAGATCAAGATTTCTTTAAATCGCTAGTTAAACGATAAGGGCACTAAGCGGGAATTAGAGATGTGCCGTCATTCGAGTGAAATAATCGATTAACTCGATTATTTGGAATCATTCGATTAACTCGATTATCTAAAAATCATTCGCTAATTTCATTCGATCATTTCACTCGTTAATTTCATTCGATCATTTCACTCGTTAATTTCATTCGATCATTTCATTCGTTAAATTCATTCGATCATTTCATTTCGATTATTTTTTCTCTCGATTGCTACTATATCCTTTATGCGCGTGCGCGAATGATTTTATAACTTTATGTGCGTGCGCGAATGATTTTATCGATGATTTTCTTTCGAATGATTTTATAACCTTTATAAGCGTGCGCGAATGAATATTTCGATTATTTTATTTCGATTGATTTTTAACAGCAAGAATTTACTTGCTTATTTTGTATTTCGATTATTTGCAGTGATATATTTATTTCCTGCTTATAGCGAATGAATCATTCGTTCGGTGGTTCGGCTGAGTGGCCATTCTTTGAATGTTGCTTTTTACACGTTATATGTGTATTTTGTGAACCGTTGTTTTTCAAAATACGCGTTATTTAGATTTAGTAATGTTTCTATTCATAAAAATACTTTAAAAATTATAAAAATTTTGTTCTTTTAAGGGGAGGGGACCCATAATTTTTACTTTATATTAAGATTTTTTTTTTTTTTTTTTTTTTTTTTTTTTTCTAATATAAATACATGGATTTTTCAAGTTTATATGAAACATTTCAGGGTTCAAATATTTTCAAATAATTAAAATTAGAATACGTAATAAAACAATTTTACATTAATTACGGATTTATTAGAATACGTAAATAAAACATGTTTACATTAATTTCAAATTATTATGATATTAGACATACACACATACACTCACTAATAAATAAATAAATGAGCAAAATTGGGAATATGCAACATAAAACAATAGAATAAATTTAGCTTTATACTAATGATCAATAATACTCAATTTTTAAACTTTCTCTTACTATATACCTGCATATGGTAGAGAATGTATAAATTTTCGAAAATAAGTTTTCGTTACATTTACACGTTTTAAGGAGTAATGAATCCATTTTTTTTTTTTTTTTTTTTTTAAGTGAAGTGAAAACTTCTTTAGGCGCGTTGAGCACTTTTGGGTGAGCAAAAATCATTGAACTCGCGTCATCGTCAGCTAACGCTTTCCATTTCAAGTGAAAACTTTTGGGTGAACAAAAATCATTGAACTCGCATCATCGTCAGTGAACGCTTTCCATCCTTGTACGATACAAATAATGTATCATACAATTACTAACTTGCTAATGTGAAGTGTTAATAATTGTATAATTTATAATGTTTCACAATCTGGTGCGGCTCTACACAACTTCTCTCATCTCCGGACACTGTCTCTATTGCAGTTAGACCTCACAAAACCGTGAGAGAGGTCAAAGCCGCCATTTTTCTAACGTTTTTACAATCTGGGGCGGCTCTACACGACTTCTCTCATCTCCGGACATTGTCTCTTAAAGATTGCAGCCGGAAACGTTGCAGTTAGACCTCACAAAACCGTGAGAAAGGCCAAAGCTGCCATTTTTCTCACGTTTTTACAATCTGGTGCGGCACTACACGACTTCTCTCATCTCCGGACACTGTCTCTATTGCAGTTAGACCTCACAAAACCGTGAGAAAGGCCAAAGCCGCCATTTTTCTCACGTTTTTACAATCTGGTACGGCTTTACACGACTTCTCTCATCTCCAGCCACTGTCTCTTAAATATTGCAGCCGGAAAGTTGCAGTTAGACCTCACAAAACCGTTAGAAAGGTCAAAGCTGCCATTTTTCTCACGTTTTTTATAATCTGGTGCGGCACTACACGACTTCTCTCATCTCCGGACACTGTCTCTATAGCAGTTAGCGCATTAAATAAAATTTTAATACAATTTTTGTAGTCGTAGTTTATATTAATGAATGAAAAAACGCTTCATTTAAAAGTATTTCCTGCACAATAAAATATTTCCTGGCGATTCAAGAAATACACACGTAATTGTTCAAGTTTTCACTTCTGTCGGCACTCCCGGAGTGCAACCTTTTTTTCGGTTGGTCTGTGTGTCTTTTAGCCGTTGTATATCTCAAGAAAAAATTGTAGCAGGAAGTCAATTTTTTTCTTCTAAATCTGTGTTATATAGGGATGTTCAGTAAACTTTTCACTGTGGTCGAACAAATGGTTCATCTACAGGGACATCCAAGATAATTGAAATTTCAAATTCATTATGCCTATATGGATGAAATTTCTAGTAGTTGCAATTTAACATCTATATTTTGCAATAAATAAAATTAAATGAGTATACTTTCTTTTTTCTTTATATAAATAAAATCACGCTTTGTGGAGAATAGGGTATGAAAATCACCGATCATTTGTTTAGAGAGCTACTCAAAAGCATTTGGATATATTGGAATATATATATCCAAATATCCTATAATTGGAAATTGCTGGAAATTAATATGTCTTTTTTCATATCATATAGATCTAAATTACACAAGGGGCTCTATATATCACTTTTCGACAGTATAAAGGGCTACCAAAATTTAAACGAAACTATTTATTCTGTTGAATGTAATTAATGTAAACGTTTTACTGCATTCTGCAATGTCGACGAAAATTGCTCAGGAATAGAAAATTAATTGATCACACTAATACGATAGACAACTTTTTGTAGACAATTCAATTTAATTTTCAGCTCTGTTTTTTGTATAATGTCGCGTTTTGTGGCCTCATGAATATAAGAGTCAATTTTTTCAAATGCTTAATCTGTATATATGTGTGCTAAAAGCATAACTTAAAAAATAAATAACTGCAAAAAATTAAATTTGTATCTTGAATTTCATGTAAGGTTGCCATTTAAATAGTTTAAAATGCAAAAAAAAAAAAAAAAAAAAACTGATCGAAAAATAAAAAATAAAAGCCACGGCCGTTCATTAGTCGAACAAAGTAGGCGCAAGTTCTGCAAACAAGAAGTAATACGTTATCTGCTAGTACAAATTACTGTACTAATGCCACTTCTTTTAAAATACCTTTCTTTGATAGCAGCCCAGCAAAATTAAACAGTGCGAGTAAATGGTAACAATTCAATTCGATTTCTTTGTTCTTTTGAAGTAGCCACTATTTACAAAATTAGTATATTGTGGCCACCAATATACTCTTTTCGATATTTTCCTATATTAATTCACTAAGTGCAAATAATTTATTAAAACTATTTATTAAAATTATGTAACTGGTTGAATATAAACGCTTTTTATCTTAGAGAAAATTAACACTAAATATCCAAAGAAAGACAGTTTTATTGTCTATAAATAGAATCTTAAAAAATGCATTTTTGTAATGTTATTGCATATACCAGGTTTCGTACAGTTATATGCCACTGAAGTTGAGATATAGCCATCCCACTATCGAGGAAATATGCAGTATAGCAGCGCCATCTATTGGCCGATAAGCAACTAAATTGAATCAGCATAATGTCTTATAATGACTTTCTCACACATTAAGCTTTTTTTGACAATACGTAATAGAATCTGAGATATCGCCTTCTCTTAATTTTTGGAAATCGCTGTGTAGCAGCGCCACCTGTTGAACGGTTGATACCAAAAGTTGAGAGGCATTAATCTATGTCAATGTGTATCTACATATACATTTATATGCAATTCTCTGCAGTAGTTCCTGATATATAGTTTTCCCTTAAACTGCGGACATCGCTGTATAGCAACGCCACCTGTTGGTCGATAAGAATTTAAATCGAATAGCAAAATATCACATAATGGCTTTTTCATATATCAAGTTTTGTTGTATTATACGCAATGGAACCTGAGATATAGCATCCCCTTAAATTTCAGAAATCGCTATATAGTAGCGCCACCTGTTGAGAGATTGATACCAAAAGCTTATAGGCCCTAATTGAGGTCAAGGTGCATCTACATATAAATTTATATACAATTATGAGCAATAGTTCCGGAGATACAGTCTCCAGAAAATTTCTCTCTCTCTCTCTCTCTCTCTCTCTCAAACACACAGAGAACGAGAGACAGACAGACATTTTCTATAAATAGTTAAATCATGTTTAGATCATAGTTAGATCTCTCAAAACGCGTAATCGAAACCCGGAAGCCGAATTTTTTTCGATTCCAATACTTTCTTCTATTAAATATAGAAGAAAGTAAAAATGGTATATTGAGCTGACCAGTAAACGTGGGTTATGTACATAAAAACTTTCAGACAAATCGGTTCATAAATAACTTTTTAAAGCTGAGATTGAAATGCTGAAGTAATGAAAAATTTGAAACAAGTTGAGGGATCGAGTTGATTAAATAATTGGTTCAGTTGAGATCTTCATATAAGTTATGCATATATCGAGATATATGCAAATCTGTTCACAAATACTTTTTTTAATGTGAGTTTGAAAATTCTAAGTGCCCGTCATTTTGAAATACGATGCCCGATCGAGTTGATTAATAATCTTGATTGATACATTGATATGATCTATATGTACATACCGAATTTTAAGCAAATCTGTTGAAAAATGCTTTTCTTATCCGAATTTGAAAATTTCAAATGGCTGTCATTTTTTAACTTTATGATAGATCAAATAACCAATAAAATCACTTAAGCTACCATTGTCAAATTTGTGTTTCAATTGATTCAGTTACACATACATACATATACACACACACACATACAATCGAACCTCGTTAATGTGAATTACTTTTAACATGAACTTTTTCCACAATCCCCGTCAAAATTAAGATTAGATTAGTTATATGAAGATTAGTTACTGATAGCATGAACTACTGATAACATGAAATTTTTTTTTATCCCCCTTGAGATTCACGTTAACAAGGTTCGACTGCGTATATATGTATGTATATATACACAGAGAGAGATAGGGGGGGGGAGAGAACAAAGTAATTATTATAGGACGATTTTTGAAAAAAAAAATCTATCTAAAAAGTTAAATAAAACTTAATTATTAATGGTGAGAAAATTAAAAATTTCATAGCAGTGAGTGAAAAACAAAGTTTAAAGAGAGAGTAACCTGACAGCCACGAAGATACCGAAACTATTACAAAACGCTTACGTCATTAATAATCGATTGTAAAATCATTCGATTATTAAAATCATTCGATAGCAAATCACTCGATTATCAAAATCATTCGATTATTCCCATCTCTAGCGGGAATGCTACCCTTATCCCAGGCAACAAAATGGCGGTGATGCGCCGGCATATATATTTTATTTAAGGGGCTCTAATGGGGTAAGGCTCCTATACACCAGGGATTATAGCGCCAGCTCGTATATCTAATATATACGTGCTGGCGCATCAGGCATTTTGTTGCCTTAGGGTTGCCACATGTACCCAGTTTTTTTCGTACATAAACAAACGGCAGCCATTATTTCTATCGTCCTTTATTACTTTGGAGTTATTTTTTTAATCATTTTCATCATTTTAGCTCGGTAAATTATCATATGGGAAATAGTTTAGTGATAAATTGCTATAATCACTCAAGAAAAGAACATACAATGTTCAGATTTCCATAAGATAATTTAGGAAGAATAAAATAATTTAACTTTTATTTGTTTATATTTTTCTCTTTGTTTTTTACATGTTCAAATGTAAAAATAAAAGAATGTGGTATTTTATATTACTTACAAACTTTGAATAAACACCATTCGGTGTATATAAATTTCCTCACTGGTTTAGGTATGTGGATGACACTTTCGTTCTTGTTTCCCCTGATGTCGATTTGTCCAATTTACTTTCTTTGGTCAATTCGATTGACCCATGCATTCAATTCACTTTTGAGGTTGAACAGGATTGCTCTTTGCCTTTCCTTGACGTACTTGTGATTAAAGAAAATGATTGTTTCTCAACTACTGTCTTTAGAAAACCATTCTCAGTCTCTTTGCCGCCGCATGCTCTCTCTAACAACGCCCCTCAACAAAAAATGTCTGCATTTTACACTTATGTTTATCGTGCCTTACACATTTGTTCTGATCCGTCTAATCTTTCGAAAGAAATTAATTATTTAAAATCTCTTGCTCTCTCTCGTGGTTATAACCCATCTATTATCGATAAAGCTCTATATAAATTTAAGAATCCTAAACGTTCTGCTCCCAAATTAAACGATCACAGTCTCATCCCAGTTGTTTTACCTTTTTATTCTTCACTCTCTTTTAAAATCTCTAAAATTCTTTCACCGTTTGGTTTCAAAGTCATTTACAAACCCGTCAATAAAATTAAATTTTCTTCTCTTAAGGACCCCATTCCCACCGAAAACCGTTCTGGAATTTATTTAATTCCGTGTTCGTCCTGCAACTTAGGTTATATTGGTCAAACTAGGAGGCGTTTGAAATACAGAATAAATGAGCCCCGTCGGAATGTTCGTAATGAAGAGATTACCAAATCTTCTATTGCTTCCCACTGTTGGTCTCAAGGTCATCGTTTTGATTTTTCCAAAACTAACATAATTTCATCTCCTGCCTGTTCCTCCCATTTGGATATTCATGAAGCATTTTACATATTTAAAAATTCGAAAAATCTTGTTAATGATATTTCTTCCAGTCCATTCTTCTCTGATGCTTGGAAATTACTCACGTAACTTAGATTTTCGTTTAATTTTGATATCCCTAAATTGTTATATGGTTAATCTCACTCATTTATTTATTTTCTTATTTTCTTGTACAATTCTACTCACACCAGTTGTCATGTTTACTTTCTACTTTATAAAGTTTTTCTTTTCACTTTAAACGATTTTGTGCGTTGCCGCTTTGACTGCAGCACTCGTGCTTACTTTATTCGCCTGATGAAGATTCGTGTGTTTTTTCGAGCCGAAATAATTGTAGCGAGTTTATTGCATTTTATAGTGTTGTAAGTAATATTTTATACAACGCCAGTTTTGTGGTGCTTTTTTATTAAAAATGTGGTATTTTAATCATAATATTTATGTTAATAACCATAAATTACTTAAAGAAGATTTTTTATTAGTGTACGTTTGAGTTTTGGCGACATTTTCTGGGGTCGCCAAAGTTGTTTCGTTTCCGTGTCGTAATTACGTTTTTTTTTTTTTTTTAAGGTTCGTTTTTTTAAATGAATAGTATGCGCTAGAAATAGCAGAAAAGTAAGTAAATAAATAAAGATTTTCTACTTTTAAGCAGTAAGCTTTTTTTTTTTTTTTCAAAAAATTATGATTATACAACACATCTTATCCCCAATACATCCACACAATATCCTAAGGATAAAAGAAAAAAAAAAAAGAAAACATACCAAGAATGTAATGTGTATAAATGTGCTGTTAGGGATATTACTTGTTGCTTATTACTCTTGACCTTTTTGCCGATCAAGATTTCTTAAAATCTCTAGTTAAACGATAAGGACACTAAGCGGGAATGCTACCCTCATCCCAGGTAACAAAATGGCGGTGATGCGACGGCCTATATATTTTATTTAAGGGGCTCTAATGGGGTAAGGTTCCTATATATACGAGCTGGCGCATCAGGCATATTATTGCCTTAGGGTTGCCACATGTACCCAGTATTTTTCGTACATAAACAAACGGCAGCCATTATTTCTACCGTCCTTTATTACTTTGGAGTTATTTTTTTAATCATTTTCATCATTTTAGCTCGGTAAATTATCATATGGGAGATTATTTTGTGATAAATTGCTATTGTCGGGAATCCCCCGCTCATTCTTCTGCTTTGAGAACAAAATGCCTTTCCAGACAGACGGGCGCCTCTTTTTCGAGAAAGGTGCTTTTTAGAATCAGAAGCAGAACAGAACAGGACCTTGAATAGAGAAGGGGCTATGCTAAGATTGTTTTGTTTACAGACGCCCCGGTCCTAAAACAGAACTATTGAAACTTTTAAGAATTAGAAAAAATATTTAAGAACTAATGACAATTTAAGACTTTAATGTTAAGAAAGACTTTAATATTTAATTGTAAATACTGTAGATAGTTTTTGTTCTGTTTTCGTTTTACATCACATGTATGCTAACAAAGCATTAAATTTTGTTAGTGCTACATTCATCAAAAGTGCTACATTCATCGAGTTTAATTTCTTTAATGGATGATAGTTGCCCCATCCACACCCGGACTTTTGGATTAGAAGTTTTCAGGTGAGATCCATCCATATTTTATTATTTTAGAAGTGAATATTATTTTGAAGAATAAATATTTTATTAGAAAATTTAAGTAGTAACTGTAAGAAAAGAGTTAAGATTTGAAATATGCTGTATCGGGTCAGTAACAAGAATAAGTTTTAGATCAGAAATCTGGTACAGCCATATTTTCTGGCATCCCTGCCGGGATGTGGGCAGCTATATAAATCCATTACTTATAATTGAAAGCTATATCCATTATTTATAATTGAAAAGATAGATAATATTATAAAATTTTAAATTTTTGTATTTATTATGGCTAATTTAGTAATGGCTAAAAAAGAGAGAGCTCTCATAAGAGACAGTATTAATAAATTTATAGAGAAATTAAAAACTTTATATGATGATATAGATCCAGATGCTGTAGATTTAGAAGAAACTATAGAATTATTGAATGAAACTACTATAGAATTAAAGAGTAAAGATGCAGAGATTAAACATTTAACTCAAGAACTCCAATTAGAAGCCGAATTAGTAACGGCAAATGAATATCGTGAAAAAATAATTACTTGGCGATTTCGAGCCAACAGAAAATTAAAAGAACTAAAGAAAAGTGAAACAAGTGTTTCATCAATAGAAAGACCTATTTCAAAAGAAGCAATGCACATCAAATTACCACAGCTAGATCCTGTTAAATTTAACGGGAATGCAGCTGAATGGCTGACTTTTTGGTCGTCATTCGAAACGGCTATTCATAACAATGAAAGTTTAGATCCTGTAGATAAATTAAATTATTTGAAATCATTTTTAGCACCTGATCCCTTAAAATGTATAGAAGGATTCTCTGTCACCGCGAGTAATTACATAAAAGTAGTAGATATTTTAAAAGAAATATATGGCAAACAAGACCTCTTAGTGAATGTACATTTGAATAAATTATTAAATATTGCCCCACTAAAACATTCAAGTGACATTAAATCGCTCAGGAAAATTTACGATGAAATCCAAACTAACATTAGAAGTTTAGAATCATTAGATGTTTCTTTGGATAGCTACGGCAGTTTATTGTCCCCGATATTACTAAAAATATTACCTAAAGATTTAGCATTACAATTTAATATGGAATTTCACGGTGTTAATTATGTCGTGAAAGATATATTATCCTTCTTAAATAAACAACTTGTATCGCGCGAATGCTTAATAACTACCAGACAAGAGGATAGCGGCGCCAGTCATTTCTCCCCCCGAGCTCAAAGATTATATAATCAAAATCGTAGAGATGTTTTTCCCCACCGCGTTAATAAATTTGATACTCAAAACCGGAAATTGCCTACTGCTTGTGATTTATTAAATGAGAATAAAAGTGATAGGTGTAATTTTTGTTAAGAATCGCATTTAAGTAACAAATGTGTCAAAACTCATAATTTACCATTTGATGAAAGAGTTAATCTATTGCGAAAGAAAGGATTGTGTTATTTATGTCTCCAACCTTCGCATTTAGCTAGACACTGCGTATCAAAAAATTTATGCAAGTTATGTAATCGTAGACATTCAGATATAATGTGTAATGGAAATAAAGATTTGAAACAGGAAATAAGTAATTACGAAAGAAATGATCAATCTAAATTGGCGTTATCGAATCATAATTTACAAGCAAATGTTTATTTGCAGACGTTAATAGTAGCAATTTCTAACAGAGATGATAGTAAATCATCATATATTCGGTTAATTATTGACTCCGGATCTCATAATAGTTACATCAGTAAGTTTGCAGCTGATAAATTAAAATTAAAAAGAATGACTAAAGAAACAATCAGACATGGTCTTTTTGGGGGCATGGAAATGTCAGCTGAACATAATCGTTATGAATTTACGATCGGGAGTTTGGATAATAAGTTTAAGTGTAAAATACAAGCACTAGATCAAGAAAAAATATGCACAGGCGTGAATTTATGTCGCGGTGATAAATTAGTAAAACTCTTAGAAAAGGAAGGTGTATATTTATCAGATGTCCCTAGAAATAATAAATCCTGTTTATACCAGAAAAATCCAGACGAAGTACATATACTTTTGGGAGCTGATATGTCCGCTAAACTGTTCACAGATGACATAAAATATTTTCCAAAATTGGGATTAACTACATTTAGAACTAAATTGGGTTGGACCATTTTGGGCAAGACAGAGGGTCACAAGAGTGAGCAGGACAATTCTTTGGAGGGTCTATCGTTGTCATTACACCCCAGCAAAACCTTTACTGATGGGGACGTTATGGCCTATAGCTGGCATCCTGCAGTTGCCATCAGTTGCAGGTTGCCTTGGGTAGATTAAGCAGCGGGCCATTTGTGGCTGCCAGTAACAATGGTTGCCGTCAGCGAAAATGGTGGTAGCCCTGCCCAGAAATGGCACAACAAAGCTGGCCTTATGCAAGCTAAGTGCACAAGGCCAAAAGCATGTTTGTCTCATTGTGGCCTCAATCCACAGGATGTTCTGACGAACCAACTCTGGCAAAATACCCGCATATAAAAGAGGGCGCTGCGGTTAAACTTCCGTTGATTTGAATTCCCTCGCATTTCACACATTTCATAATGTTTATTGCTCAGCAAAGACGTTACCTCTCATAAATGGATATATATAATAGGAACAATGCGATAGTAACACATATAATAGTAAGTAATTCAATATTTAATTTGATTTTCTATTTATGTTTAAATATTATTTTTAAAAGTTGTTCTTTATTCTAAGACTGTGATTAGAAGTTCGGGATTTCTAAAACAATGTAGTATCAATTTAATCTATTTTCATAAAAAAAAAATAATAATAATAATTAAAATCTTTTTTTTTTTTTTTCAAGCAAATGTTTTTGCATATGCATTATATACTTTTAAAAGAAAAGGAATAGATGTGCTTTTCTTTACAAGCGTTAAAATTGCAATAATGTTTTTTAACTTTATTTAAGATAAACAAATATAATTTTATTTTTTATGTGAATGTAATAGAAATATTTATAATATAAATATTTTGATTTAAGCATGCAATACAGATAATATATCATAAATAAACAGCTCTAAAAAAAGATTTGTTTGTTAAATTATTTCTTTAAACGAATTTTAATAATAAAATATATATTTCTGTCTACATTCTGTAACAATTTAAATTGGCAATTTTTTTCTTTTTAATTCAGGTTGGGTTTGTTAAATTTCTTTTTTGTGAGTCGAATTTATTATTATTATTTTCCTTGGAAATCGGATTATGGTCTGGTTAATCTTTGATTAGTCAAGTGTGATTGTGAGCATGTTTTTTTTTTTTTTTTTTTTTTTTTTTTCCCTTTAATCATAATAATTAGAAATTCCTTCAATATAAATGTAGCTGCATAAAAATATATAAAAGTATTAAATATACATCTACTTCAGATACTTTTATTTAACAGACACATGCATTAAATGTAAACTTACAAATAAAGCGAAATGTTTTGTGCGTGCGTGCTCTAATTGCAGAGCTACACAATTTGGTAAATTGATAGATTGGACGACTGCACACCTCACTAAGACATTTTCAAATTTAATCCTCCCTTTTTTTTTTTTTTTTTTTTCATTTTCTTAAATTTATTCTTCAGTTTTAATCGTCCGTATTTCTTAGCAGCACGGCTGATATATTATTTGTTTTATATTATATATATATATCTATCTAAATTCTTTTGAGAAGGATACTTTATTTATTGTATTTATCAGAAAGAAATGGTAATATATAGGAAAGTTTAAATGTATTGAATTTTAAATTTAATTAAAATGTATTTGCTTTTATTTAATTGTTTTTATTTAATAATGTATTGCTTGTATTTGCATTTTTCTATTTTCGAAATGTGTAATCACTGAAATAATATCGCTAATAAATAATAAAATAAATATTAGGTACTAAAATGCATACATAAAATAAACTTATAATTTCAGTTTGATTTTCGCTCGCTGTAATTTTCCAGATGAATCTTTTAAAAGTGCAACTGAAAACATCTTATGTCATCATAAAAAAAAAATTCTGTCTAAGTAAGCAAAATGTATCTGTGATCTAAATCCGATGTGTTAATTTTTCTGTAAATATTTAGATGAATCAGCAACTACATGACCAGATGGCGGGTATAAACCGCTTAGCAACAGCGTTCGTTTTTTTTTTTAGAACTAAAAGATAATCAACTTCCTTATTTAATTTGCGAAGCTTTTGGAGATGGGGAGGAGAGGTGAATTTAAATCTTAAATTGTTAATAATCTTCCCCCAACTTAATAGTTATTGATTTCATAATTATGAAAAAGTAATTCATAACTTTTAGAAGAAATAATTATTTTGATAAATTTTTGAGAATAAAAAATTTCGGGTCTAAGTTGGTTTTGAATAAGTTTTTAAGTCCACATTAATTATATTACCAAGATTGGGTCAGATTTCGGCTTGATATCAAATTCAACTGTCGAATACGTGTTGGGTGAAATCCGAACGGTGCAGGGCTCTTGTTCTGGCTCAATATCATAGAATTGTAATAAATATATTCGCTAAAGATTAATTTTAGTTTTAAATAAGCTTATTTTATTTAGAAAATAATATAAATTTGATGTAACTTCTGTTTTTTTTTTTTTTTTTTTTTTTTTTTTCTTTTACTTTATATATGTAGCATTTCCCTTCAAAAATTGCTTCAAAAAACTTATTATTGAATTATACAGATTAAACTGAACGGAACTGTTAAAAAATAAATTTATATATATATTTAAAACTATTACTTAATTATTAAAAGCAAAATATTTGTGTTATAAATTACTTTTTCTTTTCTTCTTCTTTTTTTTTTTCTTTTTGTAAAAGAAACATTGAATTTAAAATTTTATCGATAAATAAAATAGTAAACTACATTTAAAAAAGAAAAAAGAAAAAAAAAGATTGAAAATCTTGATTATTGTTTTATCTATTACAAAAATTTTTATGTCAGTGAATCAAAAGTAAAGAAAACCTGAACTTAAATAATTTAATTTTTAAAAAAAAGGACAAAAGAAAGTCGACTGATCTAAAACTGAAATTCGATTTTAAAGCACCATGTTTATTACATTATCGATGTTTTTATGTAAGAAAAAGATTATACACATTAAAAATTTTGACAGTGAGATTTTAATGTACATCTAAGTTTTGAGGTTTCCTGAATTCATTCTTAAAAATTTCACGGTAATATACGAGCACGTGTATGTATATATATATATATATATATATGTATGTGTGTGTGTGTGTGATTGTACATCGTAACCTCTAAACGCTTTCTTTATTCTTTTGAGCTAAAATTTTGAGATAGTGTTACTGTCGAATGAATTGCAGATTGTGTAATGGTATATTTTAATATATGCATGCTCGTAGAACTTGTAATTCAGTTATAAAAACACACACACAAAAAAATCTTATTTATTATGGCCTAATGGCTCAAAATATTTGCATGCTAGCATCTAACCTAAACATTCGATTCAGGAAAAATTGAGTAGGCTTGTTACAGGTCACCATGGACATAAATATATAGATTTTTACGATTGCGGGACAAAGTTTACTTAGGGATACGCAGTACAATTTTTATATATTACGATATATAGACTCAAATAATTTGAAATTAGGTTTAATGATGTTAGATTGTTTAAAGAGAACAAGGCTGATATACGTTAGTTTGAATCTTTGATTCGCTAAAGTATGATTACTATAAAAAAAAATACATGCATATTATTTGTAGTTTTTTTTTTTTTTTTTTTTTTTTTTTCAGGGAAACAAATATTAACAAGTATTATACCCTATGGCTAATTTCCTAAAGTGCATTAAGTTATTTAAAAAAGAATGAAACCGATATAGGTTTTCTTAATTTTTTACAGTATAGTTTTTTACTGGAAATTACAGCTTCCCAATTATAGATATATACGTCTATATATGTGGCGGATTTAAGAGGGGGCTAGGGGGCTAAAGCCCCCCCCCCCAAAAAAAAAAAAAAAAAAAAAAAAAAAAAAAAAAAAAAAAAACACTGACATCCATAATTGAATATTGCAGTTGTAAATTTTTTATTGGTCTAGAATAACACTGAAAAATCTTAGCCTCCCCGAAAAGTCAAGTTCTGGATCCGCCACTGGTCTATATATTTCAATTATATCCTTTATTTGAAAATAGTGTAACATAGAGAATTATTATTATTATTTTTTTTTTTAAAGTAAATGTATAAGATTTTTTTCTTTTTCTCTTTTTTTTTTTTTTTTTTTTTTTTTTAAGAAAACTTATCAAGTGATTTTTTTCCCCTTGTACTAGAAACCCTGAATTTATAATTACAGTCTTAGAATAAAAAACTTCTAAAAATAATACATAAAAAAAAAAAAGGAAGGAAAATCAAAATGAATATTGAATGCATAGCAAACAGCATTGATAAAATTAAGGATATTATAAATAAACAAATAAAAACAATAATTATTAAAAAAAAAAAAAAAAAAGCCATAAACAAACCGCTGCTGGCCCATTAATGAGAAAATGCAAAGGGTCAATGAAAGCTGCCGGCAGTAATATGAATATTTTATGTTTGCCACAGCTGGTCCAATGAAGGTTTCCAGCAATAATACTAAAAAATTATGTTTGCCATCAGGTGGCCCAACACTGGCCCACTAACAACTTCTAGCCTAATGTTGGTTGCCACCAGTGGCCCACAACCTATTTTCAACCGACAGCTAGCTGCCAGCAATGACCCATCACTGGCCCACTGACTTATTCCAATCGTACGGCAGGCTGCCAGCAGTGGATCGGTCGAATGCGGCCACCTGATGGCCGGCGTAACATATTCCCTTTGGCACCTTAACTTTTGCCACCAACGGGCCAGCAGCTGTTATTGTTGCCAACCAACACTTGGCCTCGTGTTGGCCATCATCCCAGGTTTTGCTGGGGTGTCAAACGCCTGTTTATCAGATTTAAGGCGCCTTGACACTCTAGGAATTACTAATGAAGATAATAAATCGAAACAGGATTTAGAACAAGAAACCAAGAATTATTTTCTAGAAACTGTTAAACGAGATAAAAGCGGTCGATATGAAGTCAATTTACCATGGACAGTTGACCATTCGATTTTATCAGATAATTACTCGTTGGCAGAAAAGTGCCTGTACAAGACGGAAAATAAATTAATCAAATCTGATAGGAAAAGGGAATATGGGGAAATTTTTTATTTCTGGGAAAACAATCAGATTATAGAAGAGGTATTGGACCAGAAAAGGGACAAGGTACATTATTTAGCACACAGACCTGTGGTTAAAGAATCTAGTGAAACCACTAAAATTCGCCCAGTATTTATTGCCTCAGCACACACTAGAAACAGTCCCTCCCTTAATGATTGTTTAACAAAAGGACCAAATCTTGTAGAAATAATACCTAGCATTTTGAATAGATTTCGCAGATACAAGATAGGAATTTCGTCCGATATAGAGAAAGCATTCCTGCAAATTAAAATAACAGAGAAAGATCGCGACTTTTTGAGATCTTTTTTGGTTTAATAGCGAAAATAAATTAAAAATTTATAGACATTGTCGTGTGGTTTTCGGCTTAACTTCAAGCCCTTTTTTGCTTACGGCAACATTAAATCACCTTTTAGAAAATGTTCCCGAACAATGGCGAGAGACAGCTAGGCTCTTAAGAGATTCCTTCTATTTAGATAATTCCCTCATCAGCCTGAATTAAATTCAAGAATCAGAAAAATTCATATCAGAATCTCAAGAAATTTTGGCTTCGGCACATTTCAATTTGAGATGTTGGCGATCGAATTTGCCCCAGGCTATGATCGACAAAACTGAAGATGAACCGAGGTTTGCTCCCGTGTTAGAATTACTCTGGGATTTGAAAAATGACGGTTTAGTTTGTAAAATTGAAGAACCCCTAAACATAAGTGAACCCCTTACAAAAAGAAAACTTTTATCAGTTACCCAAAGAATTTTTGATCCTGTGGGATTCACAGCACCTGTCAGTTTAGTTCCCAGACTAATCCTTCAAGAAACGTGGATTCAAAAGGTGAAGTGGGACGAAGAGCTCCCTGAAACTTTAAAACAACAATCTTCTAATTGGCTGAAAGGAATAATTTTTTTATCCCAAATTAAAATACCTCGGTGGCTTAACATTTGCCCAGAAAAAGAAAAGAAAACATCATTACATGTTTTTTCTGATGCAAGCAAGCGAGCATATGCCACTTGCGTATTCATAAGAGTAGAGACCTCAGAAGGAATCAAGATCCAGTTAATCAATGCTAAAAGTAGAGTTGCACCTATTAAGGAATTGACCATACCCCGCCTTGAACTGTTATCTTGTCTTATTGGCGCTAGGTTGGCCAAAAATGTGCAAAACGATTTAAATTTACATGTAAATACCATATTTTGGTCAGATTCAACCACTGCTTTAGGTTGGATTAGAAGAAAACAAGAATGGGGTACATTTGTACATGACCGAGTATTAGAAATCCGAAGACTGACCGAAGTTTGCAATTGGAGACATGTACCCGGAAATTTGAATCCTGCGGACCTCCCGTCTAGAGGATGTTCTTTTGAACAACTACAGAAATCGAGATGGTGGGAGGGTCCGAGTTGGCTTTATTTACATGAAAATGAATGGCCTCAATTAGAAGAAGACCCAAACGAAGAAATCATAAACAGCGAAAAAAGGAAGACAATCCTAAATCTTTTAGATAAAAAAGAAGATAATTTCAATCGATTTTATCAGTATTTTTCCTCTTACAAGAAAACAGTTAGAACCATTGCCTGGATATATAGATTTTATCATAATTCGAAGACTACTGAGAAAATATCCGAATTAGATATTTCAGTTGAAAAATTTTCAAAAGCAGAAAATGTACTTCTACGATTAGTACAACAAGAATCTTTTTCAGGGAGAACAGATCCAAAATTAAGAAATTTAAGGCCTGCCGAAGATAAAGCTGGTCTCTTAAGAGTAAAGACCAATATAATTCAAAGAAACGACAGTGAAAACTTTAGATATCCTGTGATCTTACCTTACAAGCACCCCGTCGTCCAAAGATTAGTATTCGAGAAGCATTTAGAAAATCAGCACGCTGGAGTCAGCACTCTAATGATACTATTGAGAGAAAATTTTTGGATAATGAAGTCTAGAAAATCCATTAGAAATTCAATAAGAAAATGCGTGATTTGCAGAAAACTTCAGACTTCCAAAATAGATGTTGAACCTGGAGTACCACCCGAAGACAGAGTACGAGAAGCAGCCATCTTTGAAGTGGTAGACGTAGATCTAGCCAGTCCTCTACATCTTTCTGATGGATCAAAAGCGTGGATAGCTTTATTTACTTGCGCTGTCTACCGAGCCACATACATCTAGAGATGCAAAAAACCCGGGAATTTAAAACCAAGGGAAGAAACCCGGGAGTTTTGGGGAAAAAACTGGGATATTTGGGAACTTTGGGAATTTTGCGGGGAAAAAACGAATTAGAAATCTCTAAAGCAAATAATAAGTTGTTTACTTAATATAAATGGCAATTTTAAGGACTTTGATATACTGATAAGCTTATAACATTATTTTAATTTATCATTTTATTTTCAATTTATCAATTTATGCAGCCAAATCATAATTTGAAAAGAAACTTAAGCTTTCTTTTATTAAATTAGCATTTAAGATAAATGTATCCGTACAATGTTGGATACAATTTCCATAATATACAAGCTGAAAAATTAAGGAAACCAATGTACATAATCCTGTAATAGTTTGAGAAGAGAAATAATTAAGGTTTAAAAACTTATTTAAAAATTTCTATTTTTAAAGAATTATTTAAAATAATGAAGTGTTCTTTAAAAAGAAGGGATGACATTTTATGCAATTACTACAGTAGTATAGTTTCTTTTACAATTTAATTTCATAAATATTTCTAATTAGAGTTTTAAAAAAATTGATGTTAAATTTCCTACAATGAAAATTTTTTGATGAAAATTTATACACATATCGTTTTCCTGATTTTAATGCATGAAAAAAAAAAAAAAAAAGTTTCTGCATTTCTAGCACAAGTGGGGAAATTTTTCTAATTACTTATATATTTCCCTAAAACAGATTAAATTTAAGAATTCTTCTTCTTATTATTATTATTATTTTCCATTGTACAGAAAGAAAAACATTAAAAAATTTCTTCTAAGCAACTTTCAAGAATCAAATAAACATTGAGATTTTACAAAATTGAATAAGTAATAATGTACAAATGACTGGTATTTAAAAAAAGAGTTCAATTGTATTGTGATTTTTTCTAATGTATTTACCTATAGTAGTACTTATCATTATAGATACTCCAACAAAATGGTTAGAGAGGTAAGAATATACTAAGTAAAATGATTAAGAGAATTATCAATATTACACTCTCCTAATTCCCAAATTACATGCAATTCTGACCACAACATCCCCTATCACCCGCATATGTACACTTTGCTCACAGTAAAAAAAAAAAAAAAAAAAAAAAAAAAAACTTTCATTGGAGGCTGCTGTTTTAGTGTGCATGAATCTCAACTCAATTCTGCAGCAATCACTATCGTGCACATATGCACAAACATGTATTAAAAAAAGTCAGATGCTGTTACCTTGCTGTTCACGAATCTCAAAATGCAAAAAACTTATTTCATTAGCATATACTATCATTATATGTATGCTTTGTGGTACAATATATGAAAACAAAAGTAAAAACATCATTGGGTGTTGCAACTTCGCTGTGCATGAATCTCAAAATGCACAAAGCTTGATACCGCAGCAATCACTATCATCGCATATGTACACTTTGTTCACAGAAAAAAAAAAAAAAAAAAAAAAAAAAACCTCACTGAAAGTCGCTGCCTTATTAAGCATGAATCTCAACTCAGTTCCGCAGCAATCACTAACAGGCATATGTGCACAACCATACATTAAAAAAAAAAAAAAAAAAAAAAAAAAAAACACTCAGATGCTGTTACCTTGTTGTGCACAAATCTCAAAGTGTAAAAAACTTATTTCATTAGCAAATGCTATTAATTATATACGTATGTATGCTTTGTGTATGTGAAAGCAAAAGTAAAAACATCATTGGGTGTTGCGACTTCGCTGTGCATGAATCTCAAAATGCACAAAGCTTGATTCCGCAGCAATAACTATCATTGCATATTTGGTAAGAGCTAATGATACACTTTGCTCACAACAAACAAAAATAAATAAAAACTAGTATGTTGTGGCCACCACATGACTTTCTTCTATATTTTCCTATACAAATTCACTCAGTAAAAATAATTTATAAAAATAATTTTAAAAAATCTGTATTAGAGAAGTAGTATAACACTAAATATTCAAAAACAGTCAATTTTGTTCTGAATATTACACTTAAACAACAACAACAACAAAAAAAATTCTTTTTGTTAAAAATGAAAAAAAAAAAATATATAACCTTATTTTAAATTATTGCAGATCAATGGTTCAACCATTCATTTTAAAGGTATTGGCGAGATCTTTTGAAAGATACCCATCAAGAAAATTTCCTCCCCCCCCCCAGATGGGGAGACGAGGATCCTACATACACAATTTTTTTTTAATTTCATAATGATTATTAAAAAATAATTCTCTTTATGCACATTTATACAAAATTTTGTCCTATACCACCAAGCTAAAAATTTAGAAAAAGCAGGATGGTAACGGAAGCTTCTGGACAATTTTTGCCAAAAGTTGATAGACACTAATTTATGTCAATGTGTAACTACATACCAATATGTATGGAATTCTGTACAGTAGTACCTGAGATACAGTTGCCACAAAATTTTTTCCACACGCACAGACTTTTTCTAAAAATGATCAAATTGTGTTCTCAAAACATGTAAATTTATCAAAAACCCGAAGTCGAAAATTTTTATGAATCCAATACTTTCTTCTATTGAATATAGAAGAAAGTAATAAATACATTTTTAAAAAGTCTACTGGATACCGCTGCCTTAGTGTGCGTGAATCTCAACTCAGTTCCGCAACAACCACTATTACCCATATATGCACAAATATGTATGTATATTAAAAAAAAGAAAAAAAAAAAAAATCCCTCGGATGCTCTTACCTTGCTGTGCACGGATCTCAAAATACAAAAAACTTATTTCGCTAGCAAATACTATCATACACGTATGCATGCTTTGTGTACATAAAAACAAAAATAAAAACATCATTGTGTACTGCAACTTCACTGTGCATCAATCTCAAAATGCACAAAGCATGATTCCGCTGCAATCACTATCATGCACGTTTGTACTCTTTATGCACAATAAAATCCCCCTTCCCCCCAAAAATCACTATACTAAAGCTCTACAAGTAACTGTTGCTAAAGAACGAAACAGAGATACCTTATGCATTTATATGGAAAGGGATTTAATAAAAAGTCCCATTGTACTAAATTAAATTCTGTTTTGTACAGAAATTTATATCTATTAACACTCAGGAAACAAAAATAGACTTCATGTTTTTATAATTATTTTTTGTCACATTTTAAGGATGGTCATTAAACTCATGTAAGTAGAATAATTTTTCCCTTTTTCATACGAGAGGAAAAAAAATATTTTAAGTGAAATAGCTTTGTTATTTATTGCAAATAGAAATTTTTTAAGCAATTAGGGGCTCTATTTATCAATGCCTGTAGAGGTCCTACCCTATTTATCGCAACTCTGCTTTTCACTATTCAAAATATTAAGAGTGTGTAACACAAGATAGCAGTAGAACATTACTATAGAAATCCCCTTACTTTATTTCAAGTTGAGACCACTCAGTTGGAGAAGACTCTGGATTTTAAAATTTGTTGTATTGACTCACTGTCTATAATACTGAATCGAATTTAAAAAAGAGTGAGTTTCTAAATAGTTGCTTAAAACACGAGTATAAATATAGACATCGCATATTCTATTTTAGATATCACACCCTGACAAATCAAAAAATGGCAATTTTGAATTTATGTAATTGAAAATGTGTATGAAGTGTCTTAACGTGTACAAAAAGCTTATCTCTATTTCGAAAATTATCCACATGAGAGATAGTTATGTCAGTTTTACTATAATGCGAGTCAATGCTTTATTGTTATCCTGATACTGATTTTTTTCAAATACTGCATTTTTTATTTATTTTCCTTATCGGGGTGTGATATATTTGATCAAGGCAACTTAAATAGAGCAGTATAGAATTATAACTAGGATAAAATTACAACTTACTTTTTGATATTCACCATGAAACAAATTGCATGGTCTTTATACAAAGTAAACAAAAGAAAAAAAAATTCTAGAATAAAATTTAAAATCATATACTTGTGTATGACCTAAAATTATCAATACAAATATGCAAAAAAAAAATTAAATAAATAAATAAATAATAATAATAATCTATTTCACTTAAAAAATTATCTTATATTTTATGCTTTCAAAATTTTTTATAGCTGAATCAAAATTCGATATTGCTAAAACATATTGCTAGTTAAATCTATGCTAAGTGGCCAAAAACTTGTCAAATTCCCTTTAGTAAATCCTCTTTCCAGAAGAAGCATTGTTTAAAAGTATGATTAATGCAATACTAACCACGATTGAAGAATAGGGATGCAGGTCATTTTTTATTCAGTTAATTCAGTAATTAAATATTCAGTTGATTCTTTGATAGACAATAGAACTGCTAAATATGCAAGTAAAGAAAAACCATATAATTTGAAAAGTAAAGTACTTACAAATTACAAAAATAAATATGATAATCCTTAAAGTTTTTTTCAAATCCTTTTCTTCTTAAGCACTAGCCCTCATTCAGCTTGAGATCCTTTTGAAAACTATCCAGCTATATAGTGAATGATTTTCTTCAGTCGTTTTCCCACAATTCTTCAAAAAATATTTTGGGGTAAAGTAGACACATTATATAATAATCCGAAAAAGAATCTAATTTGTTACGTTAAAACATCAAAACTAACACAACAAATCGGTTCTCATTCAGACAAATCCCATTTTATAAATTAGAAATTCACTTCATTCTTCATGTGGTCAGGCTTTCAATACAGATAAAATCTAAAATAAAATACCTAATGAGCAAATTGAAGTACAAGATATTGATATTATTTACAGCTATAATTCAATGTTCTATATATTTATTACTATCATTTTTTTTTTTTTTTTTTTTAAGTAAATAAAGTGATTAAGAAAATAATTACATTACAGTCAGTTTTCTGAATGCAAATTGAGCAGCACTTTAAACAATTTATATATCAGTTAAAAATGGACAAATAATTGAGGATGAAATATTTTAAGAGTATCGAATCTAATACACAGTATATTAAATCTGCTAACATGTTTGTTATTAAAACAAAATATTTAGAATTTAATCAAATTTTAATTTTTTATTGACTTTGTTTTTAAATAATATGCACTTATTAGCATTTTTATTAGTAAGGAAAATACCAGTATTTAACATTTGCTACATTTTCAATATATATATATACTAGCAGACCCGGCCACGCGTTGCTGTGACTAAGTTATACGTTGAATTATACGGCTGTAAACTATTTAGTAGAGTCAAATTATTATTTACGAACAAAGACGAAAACGTTGTAGCCGATGTAAAAACCCACAGGGTTAAGATATGAAACTTAGGTCAAAATTTGGAAGCGATTGATAAATATTTTCGTAGTGTTGATATTAAGCACAAATTAATTTTATTGTAGGGTCCTATAAATTTTAATGGAGAAGTGATATATATTATTTCTAATGCTACTTTGGATAAAATTGCTAAAATGACTAATATATAAATTAAATTCTATTAAAATTCTATTAAAATAAAAGTATAAAAGAAACAGACGACTTTAAAATCAATTTTTATGGAGGAGTGAAATATAATATATGCTATTCGCAACTCCAGCGCTCGAATACGCCCTCTGGTGGACAAAAGCCTAAGTTATTGTGTCGGATGTCTATTTAAAAACCTTTTGATGCATATGCTTTGAGTTATTAAATTAAAAATCATTTTCTAGTAAATATTTAAAAATTTGATTCATATTAACCATAAATAATAGTTATTAATAGGCTCTTTTTTGCAATTCATGGGGATTTTATTGATTTTGTACTAGCTTCGATTAATTTTCAAGAGTAAAATATGCCGATCAGTGTAGTGTTGTAAACAATGGATACGTATTTTTAAAATCAATTAAATAAAGATAAATAATCGCATATGGTAAAAAAAGCTTTCAGATTTTATTGTTGTTGTTGTTTAACGAGGATGTATTTAATATATACTTATTTGAGCTTTAATAAAAAAAAAAAAAAAAAAAAAAAATGTTATATGTTGACCTACTCACACCTGCTACAATTCTCGTTGATTTTCATTTTAAATTATTGTGTTTAAAACTTAAAATACTACAAGTTCAATAAAGTTACTTTTTGAATCGGCAGTGTAATCTGTTGCGAAAAATCGTAAGATGTATGTCAGTAATTAATACAGTAAAATATTATGATCCTGTGCAATAGAGTTTGTTTACATATTCACAATGTAAATAAAAACTATGGTACTGGACTAAAAAGTTCAGTCGCCAGATATTCTAGAGCAATATAGAAACGTTTTAAACACATATATGAGATATAATCTTTCTATTTGTTTTTGTTACATTTTCACATATATGTATAATAAGATAGAAAATAGATTAGACTAGGTTTTTCATTGAAACTCCAAAGTACTCTGAAAATGTGTAAATTGTATTGTTTTACAAAACATGTCATATTTCATTTGCAATTTTTATTGTTTAATTAGTATGTAAGGATAATTATTTTCACTTGCATACATCCACATTTCAATAAAATTATATTTTTATTTACATTTTTAGCTTATTACACATAAGTCTATTCTTTGAAAAACTTTGTGTAATATTGGTTTCATACTTTTACAATATTTAAGTTACTTTCTTCTAAATAAAATACACGACCCTTCACTTTTTTCAACACCACAAGTGTTCTTTGTGGTGTACAATATAAATGAATTTATAAAATATGGAAATGCAGTTTTTGTTATGAGTTGAAATTATCTAAATGAAGAGTATGTATGCTGATGAGTTAGCATCCAGTTGGAAAAGCTGTAGTAACTTTGTTGATGGCTGTTAAAAGGATTGATTATAATTTTCTGTTGGGAATAAAACAATTTATTTAGGTTTGTTATTCAGCGATCCACAAAAATGATTTAAACAAATCAAATTACTTTTTTTTTTCTCTCTCTCTCTCTTTTTTCTTTTTACAGTATTCAGAAAAGAATATTGGTTAAGTGAAAGTGTATTTTGTGAGATTGTAACTCATTTTTAATTTTGATCCTACAATTTATACTATCACTTAACAATCAACAGATTTTCAATAAGAATTTATTAACTCTAAATGTAATGAAAATAAAAATTCTTTAATAATTTTATATTAGAAGTATTTTCTGTATAATATCTATTATAATTCATATTAAACTATTAACATTATAGGATGTATGTTATGTATATCATTTATAACAAGTAAAACATGATTCTGTTTAAAGGAGTTCCTAGATTTTTAAAATTTGATGCCATGCACAATGTTTTAAATATTTTAGACAATATGCTCTAAAAGATAGATGTTCCAAAGTAATAATAATAAAAAAATAAAATAGCAAACAACACTTATAAAAAATTTTAAAAATAAAAGCTCTCAGAAGTTCTTTTTGATCAAAACAATAACACAAAGCTTCCAGGGTTTAAGCTGAGTAAAAATTTTCTTTAGCAAAATAGCTAAAATCAGAAAAAAAGCTTCAGCAAAATGCTAAAATGCCAGAAACAGTAGAAAAACATGAATATCAGTTTACACATTATTCTAAATGCCTCGATATGTTTGATTTTCATTTGTAAATTAAACTTAAAAGTTTTTAATGAGGTCTAAAGAGTTATGCACAGAAGGTAATTTTTTTTTTTTTTTTTTTTTTTTTTTTTGAAATGGAAAACAAAAAAGTAATTAATAATTGTACTTACCACTGTAATCGGATCAATTCGAATATGGTATAAGCATATATTTTAACACATTTATTGGCAGACGTGATAAATATTAAACTTTTTAGATTATTACTTTATATTGTAAACTTTTTTAAAGCAATGGGAACATCGTAGATGCGACTTACATTCTTTTTCTGGAGATATAATTATCACTATAGTATGTAAAACTACATTAAGCTTATACCTTATACTGTATCTGAAAATAAAAACATAACTTACAAAAAAAAAAAAAAAAAAAAGAAAGTAATATAAGTGAAATTTGTTTATTACTATTCAAAGCTTTTTGGTTTACAATTTATAATTTTTCTTTCTTTCATATTAGACCACTTTACAAATGCCTCATGTTTATTTACAAATTGATTTCCTGTATGCGATTCTTATGCATAATTCAGCTTTTGATTTTCTTTATATGCATGAACCAATGGATTTTTCTTCATCAATGTTGCGATTTTTTTTTCCATGAAAGATTCGTTGTAATATTTTCGCTGAAGATTTTTTTTTTTTTTTTTTAATTTGTGTTTAGTAAGATGCTTTAGCAAAAAAGCGAAAACATGTTATTTCGTTTTCGCATTTTGGATAAGTCTTTTAACATTTTGCGAAAAATGCTACCATAACAGAAATACTGAAAGCTTTACTTGTCGAACCAGACGAATACCACCGCATCAAAGCTGCACTTGTATCTACATTTGCACATGATGAAGAGATGTGCTATTATTTCGGCTCAAATCAATTGCCGTGAGATTTTATTTTTTTCTTTCTTTTCTTTGTCTTCTTTTTTTTACTTATGGTATTTTTTGCAAAGACTTTTTTATTATTCTAAATTTATAGAGTTCAAGAAATAGTCATCTACGAAAAAGAAAATATCTTGCAAAAATTTTAGAAAATCTCTGTGCAAGAATCACTTTTTTGTTAAATTATCATTCTAATTATTTTTAAGCTATGTATTTTTTCAGTTTCATAAGTGCAATTCAAAACCTCATTTTATAAAAAATTTAATTGTAAATAAGAAAAGAAAAAAAGAAAACGAACACCATTCACAACAGTTCTTTCAATTAGAAATAATAGCACAACCCTTCATCAGACGAAAATGATAGGTACAAGCGTAGCATCAAAGCAGCACTTATAGCTACTTTATAAGTACACTGCAAAAAATTTGTCCTATTTGCTGCCAGAAAATATGTGTAATTTACGAAAAAATTGTGTTGTCAGAACATAATTTCTGGCGGCAAATAGGACATATTTTTTACAGTGAAAGAAGTGATATACTGTTTTTCAGCCCAAAACAATTATTGCGAGAAATGTTTTTTATTTTTTCAACTTACAATATTTTCTTGCAAACATTTTTTTTTTTTTTAAATGTAAACGTATAAATATTAAGATATAGTCAACTACAATGAAAAAAAAAAAAAAAACAGTTTTATAAACTTTTTAAAGTCACTGTGTGAGGAGCACTTTTTTTTAAATTGTTAATCCAATTGTTTTTAATAATCATTTTTTTTTTTTTTCAAAGAATATGCAAATTTGATAAGTGCAATTAAAATGCAAATTTTATAGTATTTTGATTGTATTTATTTATTAATAATATGTGCTGCAGGACTAGTGCTCAACAGTAACAAATAATAATGATGAAAAAAAATAAGCAAACACCATAAATTAAAAAAAAATTACAACGTTTGTTGCAGGTAGAAATAAAGACCAGACGAAAAAGCTAGGCACTAGCACATCATGAAAGCAACACTTATATCGATATTTACACTTTACAGCCCTCTTTACTTACCGTCGCCGGAAGCCCGAGCCAATGTTATTCTGTGGGGAAATTTTCTTTACAAATAACTTATTAACTAATACATATTTTTAAATTCTGTTTTCACATTCAGAAAATTCCCAACTGGTAAACCTTTTTTAAAAATGTATTTTTTTTAGTTTTTAACATTTTATTTTGAAATTGCAAAATGAAAAAAATTCACATATTGAAAAGTTGTATTTTGCAGCTTCAAAATAAAATATAAAAAATTAAAAAAATAAATTTTTAAAAAAGGTTCGTCAATTTAACAGCTGGGAATTTTCAGAAGGTGAAAACAGAATTTAAAAATATGTGTTAGTTAATAAGTTATTTGTAAAGAAAAATTTCTCATAGAATAACATTAGCTTCGGCTTCTGGCGGCGGTGAGTGAAGCGGGTCCTTAATGAAGGGATGTGCTATTACATTGGCCCAAAACAATTCTTGTAAATTTTTTATCTTTCTTTTTTTTCAATTAATGGTGTAGCAAAAATAAATAATAAATAAAAATTCTTAGCAGTTCTTTTGGATCAAAATAATAGCACAAAGCTTTACTGGAGAAAAAAGGTAGGCATTAGCACAGCATCGAAGCAGCACTTTTCATGAAGGTGTGTGCTATTTTTTTTTACTCAAATCAATTGTGAGGTTTTTTCCTTCTTTTTTTAATTCAGCAATGGTATTTTTTGCAAAATCTTATTTATACAGTTCAAGAAATAGTCGTCTACAATGAAGAAAATAGTCTTGTAAAGTTTTAGCACATTGTATAAGAATCACTCTTTCTTAAATTATCATTTTAACAGTGGCGTAGCGTGACATTTGAATCTGGGTATGCTCTGAAGCCAACGATGGCTAAACACTACTCATCAAGGCGATACCATTTCATCAAATTTAAGCTTCGATTTTTCCAGTTTCTTGGTTGTAGGATTGAAGTCTGACTACACTTGGGGTTGGGTCCTAGGCCTATGGGTGGAATACCGTCTGTGGGGGTCTTTGTGAGGGATCTTAGCCTATATTTACATGAGTTCGGAGAAAACCATGGAAATCTCCGAACGACTAGGTCGATGAGCGCAACCTTGGATCGAACCCGGCTCTTACCATCTGCCAACTCTGAGCACAGAACCGCTCGGCCACTGGTGGGCCTCCAATTTCTCGGAATCGTATATAAAATTTTGTCGCTTTAACTTTAAAGCATATATCTAAAGGACTCTTATATTAACTTATTGAAGGCTGCTTCATTGATCGCTGTATTTAAATGAATTTTCAAAGAAATTTAATCACATGTTTTTTATATACTTTAGAAACAAAAAAATAAATAAATAAAAGGAAAATAAAAGAAAGAATTGTGAGAAATGGAAAGAAAAAATCCACTGAAAACTTGGCTTCAGGTCCTCGCTGCTTTCTACTGTGTCTTCCACAACCGCACTATGTCGGATTGGTGACCCCACTGCTGCTAGTGGCAGCACCTTAAGTGACCGCTTAAGGCGCTGGTAGTCTTATCTGTCCTCTGATAGTTCTTATACAAGAAATTAATTGTTACATATTTTAATAAAGTTAAAAATTTAATAAGTTTAATTCTTCCTATCATATTACCATTTGATTTCGATAGAAACAATGTATTAAAAATAATGAACATTCCTCTTCAAAAGGAGGTATTACACCTTTACATAAACAATTACCATTGAAAACACAACTATTATGTGTATTAAAAAAAAAAAAAAAGAAGCAGTATTAAAATTTTATTATACGAAAACTATTTGATCGCATTATTTAATGTGAAAGAAGGAAAAATAAATAGAATAGCGATTTTTACTAAGGAATGCAGATGATGAAAAGAAAAACACGCAAATTAAATAAAATTTAAGAAAATAAAGCAGAAAAATTAACGGAACATTCCAAAATAAATAAATAAATAAATAAACAAATTAAATAATTTTAGAAATTCAGATTCGAAAATTAAAAAAAAAAGAAAAGAAAAGAAAGTAAACAAGGAAAGAAAATAAACCAAAAAAAAAAGAAAGAAAGAATTCTATACACACCTGCAAGATCAAAGCTAAGCATCTGTCAATTTTTTGTAAATTTGCGATCAGTGGCCTGACCTTTGTAGCGCATAGAGAAGAGACAGACATGAAGAAGACATTTTGCTTTATTCATATCTATAATAATAAATGGAAAGGTTTGTCTGTCTGTCTATTCTTTTATACGTTCAGCCCCTATTGAACACAGAAGTACAAGAATTGACATACGGATGCTCTGGAGCCTTTCCGAGGTCCTCCTTGAAACAGAATTTAAAAATCTTAATTAGTTTCGGAGATATTAATTAAAACGTCGACTCATGTCGATTGAAAAATGACCAAAAATCCACGGTTTATTGCTTAAAAAGAAGCATTCTATCAGCAGATGATTTTAATCGTTGTCTGGAATGGAAACAAAACATCTGGAAGTAATTAATGTCACATGATCTTGAACTGGGGTTAAAAATTACAAATTTCAAAGTGCTTCGAATTTTCTTTTTCGCACACAACACTTAATATACAACCTATTCAGCACAAAACCAACCTGCAGTTAAAATTTCATCAATTTTCATTAATAAACAAAGCAGTTACATTTTACTTGCAAATTAAATTTTATTCTAACACGTAATCTATCTTTCAATAAACGATAGGAGTTTCCATAGCAACAAACTATATTTGAAGGAACTAAAAAATACTATATTTTTGCTGACTGATTTTGAAATGTTGGATATTATGATGTTACTTTACTAAATTTAGTTTTAATTGTAGAAATGCACAATGTTTACATTGACAATGGAATGATACTCATTTTTATGATGGACATGGGAGGGAAGCAAATTATTAAAGTCACCGCTTTATCTTGTTTATTCACTATGTGGCAAGTGAATATTTTTAGGTCGTTTAGTTCATTGTACATTAACCTCCAAAATACAATTTGAAAATATGGCAAAAAGAAAAAAATCCACTTATGGACCACTAGATACTGTAAAAGGTACATTCCCTCTTACAATTTTCCCGCTTCTGGTCATAAAATCCCATCAACTCTATGGCAAAATTTATTTATAGAATAACTCATTACCTAATGTTATTGAATAAATTGAAGTTACTAAAAACAAAGCTTTCGAGATGTCACTTGCCTTATTAAAAATAACGAAATAACAGAAAGTTAGGCGTAACAAATGATGACTGGTTGTAAAATCATGGTCGTCAAAACAAAATTTATAGTTGCAAAATACGACTAGTGACCACGAATTTCTAGCTCTGCTCAGGGGTCTGTCCAGACTTTTCAGACAGGGTCCTGCTTTTACGAAATTGTGAAAAATATGTATGTAGTTTTGTAAATCTAAATTTAGCGTGAAAATAAAGCTCTTGCAAACTTCTTGGCATGAGTCCTCTTTTTGTGAAATTGTGAAAAATGTAATTTTGAAAATTAAAATTAAGGTTTCATTTAAATAATGACAGTTCATTTTTATAGAGCTAAGCCCACAAATATGAATAGAAATCTTTTTATAAATTAGAAACTTAATATCAGATTTTTGGGAGAAATACAGCAGAGCGCATTTGAATATTCAGGCAGTCTATTCATAGCAGGGAAGATTAGCTTTCAAAATTAAAAAGATTTATCAAAGGTCAGTTTTTATTTAAGGAGAAAATTTTTGTAATGGGTCTTTTAACAGACCTAAGTTTTCCTCACAGACCCCTTCATCTTGAAACTTGATAAGCTTTTTACCCTTTACAAAAATAAGCTAATTCAAACAAAACCCTTCACAAATGTTGAATGATTTAAAAAAGAAAAAAAATCAAAAAACTTTGATAAGAAAATTACATTTTCGATCAGTTGCAAAAATACATTATATTTCTACAATAAAACATCATACTAGAAATAGCTGAACAATCCTTGTATTGAAGGTATTTAAAAAAGAAAAAAAAACTACATGTTTAAACAATGAAATGCATTTAAACTTAAATACATCCTATGAGCTGTGAAATTAGACATAATTAGCAATCACAATCACTCCAATGTATTGGACATTTGTTGTCATATACATTGCAGAAGTCTGAAAATGAGACCAATATCCTTGCCATTCATAAAAATAAAAAAAACAGTCTTCCTTTTTTTCAAAAAAAAAAAAAAAAATGTACAACTGAAATATATGTAAACAGAGGAAGAATCTTAAGTAGCAGACTATCCAAAACTAGCAGCTATATATTAACAAAAGAAAAAGAAATGTTAATTTTTAATAGAAAACAAATACACATTAATCCAGAATTTTATTTACTTATGTATTTTTCTGTTCTCACATTCTTTTAAAATACCTCACTTTGTTTCTGAGTAATAGTGTGAAATTCTCACTCAGTTTTTATATCTGATGAGAATCTTACAACTTCAATTTACTCATTCAGTTATTTCCTTGTTCTATATAATTAAATTTTTATTTTTTTTACATTAATAATATAAGGAAAAACTTAATTCATTTATTAGTGTTTTAACTAAAGAAGGAAAGGAAAGTTGCTAATAGTTTAAAAAATACCCGGGCATTGAAAATATTAAAAATATATGTCAATTTAATAGTTAGATTATATGATCTAATTAAACAAGTAAATATACATGAAACATATTCTTAGAAAAGTAAATCAAACAAATCTAAGTGCATAAGTAATAAAACCAATATTCATAAAAGTATAAAATCAAATAAAAAGAAAAAAAAAAAATCATGAAAATACTAAATGTAGTTTAAAAAAACAAATTTTTAACATACCCGAGAGAATTTTCTGTGGGTATCATGAATGTTTCAATTCTGTATTTGCCGATTTAAAAAACCAAATTGTTAGTATAAGAAAACTTTCCGTAAAGCATAGCATATTTTATCAAATCGCAAATGCTACAGGAAAGTTCACTTAACTTTCAAAATTTGATCACTTTCCGGGGAGAAAAATAAAAGAATAAACAAGCTGCTTTCTTACCGTAACAAAATATCAAAAACTGCTTACTGATGCTTGCATCTTGCACAGGAGTTTTACAGGAAGTTATAAACAGACAGGAACATCTAAACTGCGATATTATAAAATCGGATTTCGCAATTTAAATCATTTATCATCCGTTTCTTTTATAGTATGTAGGGACATTTTCATTGTACTTGCTTGTAAGCAAATCGCCAAAATATCAAATTTGTTTTCGGTTAATTTGATTCCACCAAATATGTCAATTTAATAGTTAGATTATATGATCTAATTAAACAAGTAAATATACATGAAACATATTCTTAAAAAAGTAAATCAAACAAATCTAAGTGCATAAGTAATAAAACCAATATTCATAAAAGTATAAAATCAAATAAAAAGAAAAAAAAAAAATCATGAAAATACTAAATGTAGTTTAAAAAAACAAATTTTTAACATACCTGAGAGAATTTTCTGTGGGTATCATGAATGTTTCAATTCTGTATTTGCCGATTTAAAAAACCAAATTGTTAGTATAAGAAAACTTTCCGTAAAGCATAGCATATTTTATCAAATCGCAAATGCTACAGGAAAGTTCACTTAACTTTCAAAATTTGATCACTTTCCGGGGAGAAAAATAAAAGAATAAACAAGCTGCTTTCTTACCGTAACAAAATATCAAAAACTGCTTACTGATGCTTGCATCTTGCACAGGAGTTTTACAGGAAGTTATAAACAGACAGGAACATCTAAACTGCGATATTATAAAATCGGATTTCGCAATTTAAATCATTTATCATCCGTTTCTTTTATAGTATGTAGGGACATTTTCATTGTACTTGCTTGTAAGCAAATCGCCAAAATATCAAATTTGTTTTCGGTTAATTTGATTCCACCAAAAGCGATAAGCCTTTCTGATTTTAAAATCACCTCCACTTTAACTAAATTTCTTGAATTCGACGTAATATTTGCACATTAATAATGTACTGAATACTCAAAATAGCCATTGCTTACCATTGTACACGCGTAGAACGCTGGCCGTTATCCGACACGACTTTTGAAGCAGACGACAATAGAACGCCCTCTATAGTTCAATTGAGTCGCGAATAATGTATAATTTTACTATAAAATGACCTCATGATTTTAAATATTTTAAAGAGGGCAACAGCTGTAGTTATAAAAAGGAAAACAATAAGGCTAAACCAGAAAAATAAGTAAATTTGATAAATATTTTAAAACTTTAAAATTGGAAATCTTATGAAATATTGGGCATTTAAAGTAAATACATGTATCATTTTAAATAGAAAAAGATTTTGAAAAAGTTTAGTGTATTTTAACGAAGTGATGAGAAGTTTTTGAGTATGTTAAAATTTTAATAGTAAATTCAAGTTAATAAAGATGGGAAACATTGAGGATTAAGATAAGAATAATTATAAAATAAAAAAAAAAAAAAAAAAAAAAAAAAAAAACTTTTTATATACCATGCTTTTAAATTTTAATATACTAATAATATACTAATTAAAAGGAAAATGATAAATATTCTATCATAGTTTGAAGTCAAATTTGTTTTCAAATGTCTAAATAAAATATCTGATGTAAGATACTAATGTTTTGCAGCGGAATAGATTTCATTTCTGTCATCCTTGGCGAAAAAAAAAAAGAATATCGCCAAATTATCTGGCGAAAATATTTAATTCCTTTCAAAAATCATGGTTATTTTAACAACTTATATTAAAAGAGTAATGAATAATATGAAACAATATTTCGTACAATACATATTACATGTCATACATACGTACAATGAATAATACATATTACATTTCGTACAATTCATACATCTGGCATGTATATTTTCGTGTTACGCTCTTGATCGCCAAATAATAATGATAATAATAAAAAAAAGCCAAGGGCGACAGAGTTTTGAAATTTAAAATTAAAATTTTGTCAATTTGACAGCAAAATAATTCAATCTAACACCCGCGATAACTAATACATATCTATACCCAAATATAAGGATTAAAATCGGGAAATAAATTTCCTCGATTTTTAATAATTTCTTACAAAAAATCCAGTGGGCAATTAACATAGGAAATCTTTTTCTTGGCTGCACAGACGGTCAGTGAGTCACACTTCGCTTGCGTATAGAACTCATAGATATAGTATAGCATATATAGAATAGAGTGATCATTGGGGAGAAAAAAGTTATTCCTTTTCATTTGGGAAAAGACGACGTTTTTACCAAAATATGACCGTCTTTCCCCGAATGAATACACACGGGAATACATACTAATATTTTAGCAAATAAAATTTATGAATAATTTATTTGCTAAAGGGGAATGGAAGACTCCAGATACAGTTTCAAATTCATATTTCTTTCTTTCTTTTTTTTTTCTTTTTTCTTTTTTTTTTTTTTTTTTCAATACCACTTAATGGCTGTTTCCAAAGCTTTTATTTGTTTTTTTTTTTTTTTTTTTTTTTTTTTTCGGCATCAAAAATCTTTGTACGATAACATGGGTATGAGATATATATATATATTACTATACTTATGATAGAACTACATTAGCACTTTATCAATGTGTATAAAATCTTTAAATTGATTATGACGTCAATTTTCGTGAGATGCATAATTTAACTTTTTATAATTTTTTAACGTTCACGTTTGATTAAATGTATTTATTTTTATGTCGAAAGAAAATGAACTCGTAATTTTTTTTTTTTTTTTTTTTTTTTTTGGCAACAATTAAATTAATGGAACTCACAGATATTTTGGAGCAACTTTAATAAAGGTCTATAATTAACAAATAATTGCAATAAAACAATATTGTGACAATAAATTGAGATAAAAACTATCCTATCTCTCAAGTTGGACCAAACTGCACACAGTGTGCAAAATTTCATTAAAATCGGTTCCTTAGTTTAGGAGTTTACCCCGGACAAACATCGTGACACGTAATTTATATATATATACAGATGGGCACATATTTAATAAAGCAGCATTAACTCTTCCCTTTTCTTTTATTTGCAATTTTACTCTTCCATTCTCTTCTTATAATAATTAAAAGGATATTTTCAAACCATGTACAAACTAATAAGGTTAAAAAATTAATAAATGTTTGAATGCAAATTGAACAAACAGTACAAACAACAGACATATTTGACATTTAATGCAACGTTTATTCTTCAGCATAAGATAAAGAAATCATACTTTATTAAATAATTGAAGTTTATTATGTTAGCTGTTCTACGAATTAAATATATATACATATATGATAATGGTTATAAACAGGGTGTAAAAAAATCATGATTTTTTTAAAAAAATCAAAAAAATCGGATTTTTTTGATTTAAATCAGATTTTTTAAAAATAAAAATCATACACACACATAAACATTTAAAGAGAATCATATTTTTTAAATATAATTAATCTCAATATATAGAGCTGGTAAATACCTAGTTGTTCATAGTACAAAGCTGTAAATAAAATATTTCTTTGTTTATTATGCAGATAATGAAATGACTACCTAAAGTATTTTGTCAAAGTTGATAATTTCGAGAGCCTAGCAGTATTGACAAATCACATAATGACCTACTTTACAAATTTTAAAAGAAAGGTTTTAGAAATACAGCTTTACAGAAATATTAATATCACACAGGAGGAACAATATTAGTATTTATATTTATTTATTCAAAGATTTGAACAAAAATGCCAGTTTGGCAGCCTTTTCCACCCCTAATTGGTTTCTTATTTTAGAATGCACAAAACCAAAGGTTGAAAACATTCTTTCAACCCCTGCAGATGTGGCCTTTGCAGTCATAAGTTGTTCTATTACAAAAAGTTCTTTCGATGAAATGCAATCCTTTAATACTGAGAAAGACTTCCACCAATCTAAAGCGTTTACTTCTTTCACCACCTTATCTTCAAATAAGGGTCCATTGAATGGTTCTGAACGTACAACAAACTTCAAAAGAATAGCCATTAAGGATGTGTCTTTGAAGTTTTCTTTGACGAATTCAGTTGCTTTATTTTTTTCTTCTGCACTTAAGTTTTTTGCCTGAAATGTTGGGGACAATAAATATGCTAAAAAATGCACTGGCTTCAAAGCTTGGTCATATCTGTTTTTTGAAGCATTTATTCACAATAGGTGTCTTCTTGCAACTATCAAGAACATTATTTTCTTTTAGGTCTGTTTCTAGCCTCTTCCATATGTCAACAGCTTCAGCAGTACTGCAGCTATCTTTCTGAATTCGATCTAGAGCAATTGAAATTGGCTTCAAACGAAGCAATAAGTCCTCTGCATTTTTTTTAATGCCCATATTCATAATCTTAGCTTTAATACTATCATCTAATGCATCTCGATTTTCATCAACGATCTGCACTAAAATTGGCCAGTTCTTAATATAACTTTCTAAAGAATCGCACATCGTATTCCAACGCACTTGTAACGGTAAACTTAGGCCAACACTTTTTCCTTTTTTTTCATTAAATTTTGCTCTAGCAAACTGATTGTTGCGAAAATATTTAATTATTTGTATCACATGTTCTGATACACCAGGAAGTTCCAAATCTTTTGCAAGCAGGTTTAGAATATGAGCTGAACAGCCATAGCACACTACATCAATGCAGTCTTTGTCTTGAGTTTCTAATGATTTCCTCATATTTACCATATTAGCTGCATTATCAGTCACAAAACTGCGAATACGGCAATTGAATTTTTCCTGTACTTTCTTTATGGCAGTAATTGCCAAATCTGTTAAATTTTCACTAGTATGAGGTGTTCCAGAAGTGTCAACAGTATCCACTAGATGCACATTTCCCTCGATAGTAGTCACACATATACAAACTACAGGCTGATTGTGGACATTTGACCACCCATTTAAGACATGCATAAAGTTTGATTTTTTAAATTATCACGACAATTTTCCATTTCGGACTGGTAGACTTTATCTAGCAAATTGCCGCCTAAATCAGTTTTGCTGGGTGGGAAGTATCCAGGGCGAAGTATCTCCATTAATTTTTTAAAATGGGGATTTTCAACACTACGAAACGATGTATTGGTAGCATAAAAATACTTTGCAACCTGAGAGTCTATTACTTCTTTTTGGTTGGATGATGTTTTTACTACAAAAGAAGATCATCAATTTTCAACATTTTAGCTTTCTCAGATGGCAGTGGAAGTGTAGAAATTGATTTGCGTTTTAAATTTGATGGACCAGGAAGGCTTAGACTGCTTTCAGCATTACAATTAGTATTAACTTCTACTTGAACACCTAAAAAAAATTATATATATAAATAAGAATGAATTTAATAAACTTTCTTTCAAACACTGAGATCTAAGTTAAGTTTAATAATTATAGAAATAGATTTGAAAAATTTCTTAACCCTATTAAAACATTGTTCTATTGCCACTATACATATTGTCACTTACATTGGTTACATGTGATTAAAAACAACCTTTTTGTCTTTTACTAAATGGGAGGGGGGGGGGAACCTATAGAAATTTTTTTTAATCCTGTAAATTACGATTTAGTATTTTATTTTTTTGTAAATACATTCTGAGATCTTGACAATTAATTTTAGGTACGTTTGAAGGAGTTGCAAGTTGCATATTACTATGTAGAAATTATAATTTTTATTTTGCTTTAAGATTAAACCTTAAACCTGTCAAAATATTTGCCTGGGAAAAAAAAAAAAAAAAAAATCTAGCTATTTTATAATTTTTCAACAGTTTCCTATTTTGCTGTACATTTAATCAGAAACTTCTGAGGAATAGATCTATAATAGATATATAAAAAAATAAAATAATTATATTTTTAGGATTTAAGATGGGGTAAAATGGTAATGATAGTATGATTAGATTTAACTTATTAATGCTCTATAATATTGCCATTTCTATCTTCAATAAATATTTCATGAACTTATTTTATTAAATAAAATTTTATACTAACATAAAGTTGTTTTTGAATATCTTTTTTTTTTTTTTTTTTTTTTTTCTTTCATTGGAAACATTTATTTTGCTAAATTCATTCTGAAAAATAATGCTGACTTGAAGGAATATAATAAGCAAAATGAATAAAATTTTCATTTTAATTAAAAATTTTACTATCAGAGATTAATTCTTATTTATTCATTTATTTCAATTAAAAAATGAAGTTAAAATATTTCTAATTTTCAGCAAGTTTCTTCAATTAATTAAAAATAACTATTGATATTAATAAAAATAAAATGTAATTACACCAATAACTCTCCTAAAGTAGTGCTGTTTACATTTTAATTATTTGGTATTTGCAATGTAATAATTAAACATAAACGCATAACACTTACCTTCAGAAAGTTGTGGATCATCTACATCTTTATCTTCATTTATAGTTTGAGTTGCACAAATGGAAAAATGATTTTTTAACCTTGCATTTCTTTTCCACACTTTTTGCAAACAGCTCTGCTTCCTTTCTTACCTACTTCAAATTTATCATGGAAATAAAACCAAATTGGATCTTTTTTTCTTCCAGCAGACATTTTTTAAGTAGTTTAAACTACAGGCTTTTCTCAAGTAATATTTTCTATGTCAAAAGTCTAATACTTCAGCTCAACAGATGCAAAAACCATGTGCTACAGCAATAATTGTAATTGAACATGTAAGCTCTAGGACAATAAACTAGAAAAAACAGGTTTTCAGATAAAGAATGTTAATCTCTTCTATTACCTCCTAATCTTAAAGGATACAGGTGCAGGGTAAGGAACAATGCAAGGGTCATAACAAGAAGAGAGAATTTGAAGAGAAGAGATAAGAATGGTCAAGTGAGTGTTCTTAGGACAACAATAAAGAAGAAAGGAGACTTGAGAAAAAGGCAGCACTAACTAGATTTAAATTTTGAAAAGAAATTCTAGAAATTTTTAAAAAAGATTTAAATCGATGATTTTTTAAAAATCAGTTGATTTAAATCAATGATTTTTTTAAAAAAATCAATTGATTTAAATCATGATTAAAATCACTGATTTAAATCAATTGATTTAAATCGTTGACACCTTGGTTATAAACATTTCCGTGGTGATTCAATTATAAAAATTCTTCATAAACATATACACCGATAACTTGTGTTATACATATAGTAAAACGAAAACAATAAAATACATTATAGCTTTACGGGCAAGCTATCGGTAAACATCATTAAAAGAAAGTTAATTACTTCTAATTCAAGATCATTACATAAAATTTTCTAAACAGAAACACTTAGAAAAAGAATATCTAAATTCTGATAGCTACTAGAATGAACTGTAGTTATATAATAAGCATACATAATATTTTTTGCGTTTTCAAAAAAGAAAGAAAAACTTACTTTCGATAGTCTGTACTTTTGAAATCATTTATATTTTTTCTTTCCAATAGATGATTATAACACTTTCAAAGATCCTCGAAATTATAATTTTTGATGATTTTGAAGTAACATATTTTAAAAACATGTCCATCGACGGCCATCTTCAGCGATTGTTATCTGTTAGCAAGAGGTTTCCATCACTTGCAAATATTATCCACTTTCCAGACAGGTTTGCAACCGCTTTGCAATTGAAAGGTTCCGTTTGAATGTAACTGTAACTAACTTGTAATAATATTTAACAAAAGTTATAAAAATATTCATAATTTCACAATTCCCAGTTTTGGGGAAATTTAAAATTTCCCAATTTTGTCTTAAATTCCCAGGGAAAAAAACCGGTTTTTTTTCGGGAAAAAACCGGGTGTTTTGAAAGCCTTGCATCTCTACATACATCTTGAAGCCATTACGTCTCTGTCCACAGAAAGTTTTATTCAGTCTCTGAGAAGGTTCATAGCAAGGAGAGGGAGACCCTACATCATCTATTCAGACAACGGGAAGAACTTCCTTGGAACTAGCAATGCTCTCTCGAGTGTAGATTGGGAAACCATCTGCAAGGTAGCTTCCACCCAGAAGATCAGATGGAAATTCAACCCTCCTGCAGCACCGTGGTGGGGAGGCTGGTGGGAGAGGCTTGTTGGAATGGTTAAAGGAATCCTGAAAAGAAAGTTAGGTCGTGCATCTTTGAATTACGAAGAACTTTGCACCATACTGTGTGACTGTGAACAAGTGATTAATTCACGGCCTATAACCTATGTTTCCGAAGATAACACAGATCCCTTACCTTTAACCCCAATGATGTTCCTAAGAGAACTACCAACATCAGGAGTACCTGACCTAGATGCTTTGGATTCTAAAGATCTTAACCGCAGAGCCAGATATAGGCAAATAATCAGAGAAAACCTAAGAAACAGATTCAGAGCTGAATATTTAGGACAATTACGACAACATGCATCTAAGACCAAAAGATTCAAACAATTGAAAGTCGGCGATGTTGTCCTATTAGAAGATTTCAATAAGAAACGTGTTCACTGGCCTTTGGCAAGAGTGATCGAGATTTACCCAGGCAAAGATAATGTCATACGCCTAGCTAAGGTGAAGACCGAAAATGGATTTTTTCTGCGTCCATTGCAAAGATTGTTTCCTTTAGAAATTGACAGTACCGAACTTAAGAATCACCCCACTTTACATAAATCTGTTCCAGAAAATTTAAGTCCTTCGACTTCCGAAAACAAGAACCTCTCACAGAAACCGATACTCAACTCCAGAGAAAAGGAACCTGTGAAAGACCCTCCAGAACCTACCAGTTCCAGAACTAGTAACCAGAAGTCCACAACAGATGATCCCACTTCCAGTCCCCCGGTGGTCTCTCGAACTGGCCGTGTGGTGAAACCCCCTCAACGACTTCAACTTGGATTGTTGAGTTCCTCCGATTAGTCGCAAATCAAGGTGGGAGGATGTCGGGAATCCCCCGCTCATTCTTCTGCTTTGAGAACAAAATGCCTTTCCAGACAGACGGGCGCCTCTTTTTCGAGAAAGGTGCTTTTTAGAATCAGAACAGGACCTTGAATAGAGAAGGGGCTATGCTAAGATCGTCTTGTTTACAGATGCCCCGGTCCTAAAACAGAACTATTGAAACTTTTAAGAATTAGAATAAATATTTAAGAACTAATGACAATTTAAGACTTTAATGTTAAGAAAGACTTTAATATTTAATTGTAAATACTGTAGATAGTTTTTGTTCTGTTTTCGTTTTACATCACATGTATGCTGACAAAGCATTAAATTTTGTTTTCTCATCTAAGAAGTGCTACATTCATCGAGTTTAGTTTCTTCAATGGATGATAGTTGCCCCATCCACACCCGGACTTTTCGATGAGTTTTCAGGTGAGATCCATCCATATTTTATTATTTAAGAAGTGAATATTATTTTGAAGAATAAATATTTTATTAGAAAATTTAAGTAGTAACTGTAAGAAAAGAGTTAAGATTTGAAATATGCTGTATCGGGTCAGTAACAAGAATAAGTTTTAGATCAGAAATCTGGTACAGCCATAGCTATAATTACTCAAGAAAAGAACATACAATGTTCAGATTTTCATAAGATAATTTAGGAAGAATAAAATAATTTAACTTTTATTTGTTTATATTTTTCTCTTTGTTTTTCACATGTTCAAATGTAAAAATAAAAGAATGTGGTATTTTAATCATAATATTTATGTTAATAACCATAAATTAATTAAAGAAGATTTTTTATTACTGTACGTTTGAGTTTTGGCGACATTTTCTGGGTTCGCCAAAGTTGTTTCGTTTCCGTGTCGTAATTACGTTTTTTTTTTTAAGGTTCGTTTTTTTAAATGAATAGTATGCGCTAGAAATAGCAGAAAAGTAAGTAAATAAATAAAGATTTTCTACTTTTAAGCAGTAAGCTTTTTTTTTTTTTTTTTTTTTTTTCAAAAAATTATGATTATACAACACATCTTATCCCCAATACATCCACACAATAGCCTAAGGATAAAAAAAAAAAAAAAAAAAAAAAAGAAAGAAAACATACCAAGAATGTAATGTGTATAAATGTGCTGTTAGGGATATTACTTGTTGCTTATTACTCTTGACCATTTTGCGGATCGTAGCTTCAGATCAAGATTTCTTAAAATCGCTAGTTAAACGATAAGGACACTAAGCGGGAATGCTACCCTTATCCCAGGCAACAAAATGGCGGTGATGCGCTTCCTATATATTTCATTTAAGGGGCTCTAATGGGGTGAGGCTCCTATATATACGAGCTGGTGCATGAGGCATTTTGTTGCCTTAGGGTTGCCACATGTACCCAGCGCGTTTCTCTGATAAACAAACGACAAATATATATATATATATATTTTATCGTCTTACAGTCGGCTGCAAAATTATTCGAGCACTAGCCAATAATTCCTATATTTAAAAAGTACACTTAAGACTGTTTTGCTAAGTAAATCCTTGTCGAATCATGTTCTTAGACTGATTAAGAACATGAATCGAGAAGGATTTATTTAAGAAAGCTGTATTAAGTGTACTTTTTTTTGGCAAGGATTATTGCTAGTGCTCGAATAATTTTGCAGCCGACTGTACGTTCCCAATTAACACGGAATGGTTGGGAAACGGTTGGCCCTACAGTTTTCCTCATCGTTGGGCAACGGTTGGTTTTGGCCGCTGGCCCTCGGTTGAGCCAACCGTTGGGTGACGGTTGGCCCAACGATGGAGCAGTTCGGTCAGGGTTGGCAAACGGTTGGGTCATGGTTGGCAAACGGTTGGGTCATGGTTGGCAAACGGTTGGGCCATGGTTGGTGAACTGTTGGCCCATGGTTGGTGAACTGTTGGGCTACGGTTGGATGACCGTTGGGCCACGGTTAGAAGACCGTTGGGCCACGGTTGGGCTACGGTTAGGCCAGTTTTTCTAACCGTTCTACTGTTGGCCCAACTGTCACGCAACGGTTGGCTCAACCGAGGCCCGGCGGCCAAAAGCAACCGTTGGCCAACGAAGTGTGAAAATGTATATAGGGTACCATTTCTCAAAAATTCTCTGTCATCTAGGTTAAACTCAAGGAGTTAGGAACAAAGCACCAAATAAAAAAAAATATATTTTTTAGGCTATTTGGTTTTATTTTTACTCAAATAAAATATATCTTTTAGGGTGAATAAACGCATTTTAAATTGAAAAAAGAATTAATTAATATGTTGTAATTATAATTAATTTATTAGGGAATAAACTAATTATAATTGCAACATATTAATTATTTCTTTTTTCAATTTAGAATGTGTTTATTCATCCTAAAAGATATATTTTATTTGAGTAAAAATAAAACTAAATAGCCTAAAAAATATAATTTTTTTTAATTTGGTGCTTTGTTCTTAACTCCTTGAGTTTAACCTAAATGGCAGAGAATTCTTGAGAAACGACCCATATATATATATTAAAAAAAGTTTAAATTTTAATCAAAAGAATTTATAAATTATCATGAAATTACTTGTTTAAAAGTGCTATATTCTCAATATCTTATTACTTTCAAAATGAATAAATATATTTCTGAAACAAATTAACAAACTTAAAGATAATTTTTTCTTTAAATGTTGTAATATTATAGATATTTCCAAAAGAAGAAAAAATATCTTATTTACTCTAAATTGTAATTATATAAAAAAAATTATGAAGTCTGAAAAATAAATCTCAATGTACATAAAAGAAATATACGAAAATCAATGTAATATATAAAAACAGCATTTTTATTTGTTGATGTTGATATGTCCTTACTCCTTATAGTACATTGTAATAAATATTTGATTGTTTGCGGATGTAATTATCTGACTACAAATTCTTAACATGATGTATACACATTTCTAAAAGTGAATTATCTTTAGCAAAATGGAAAAGTGACTTGGCTAAGATTCAAACTTAGAACCTCTGACTGTGTCAGTTTTGTACTTACTGAAAAACCTAGCCAATATCTGACTTGAAGGAATTACTCATATGAAACAGAATTTTTTTTTAATGTGATTTGTAAGCTCGTATGTAAGTGATTACTACAGGTTACATTGTCTGATATCGATTAAATAATTCAGTGGTAGAGCACTAATAATTTATACGAGGCCTGTCCAACCCAAAACACTCTGTGGGCCGCATTGGGAATTTATTTTATTAATTCGGGCCGCACCGTATGTACAGTAAAGAAAAAAGCCCCCTTACCGCCCCCTCCCTCTTCTTTCCCAACTTTTCCGATTATTATCTAAATAGATATAATACTTTTATCCGTGATATCTTAATTTTATTTTATTTTATTTTTTTTAAATAGAGATTTACCCTTAATCAATTTTTGCTTTTAACTCTATGAAAACTTTATATAAGGGATATAAACTATACCTTTTTCCGAACCGCCTTGACTTCTGAAATTCGAATATGCAGTCAAAAAATGGGTGTTGCTATTCGGGCCAGAAAAAAAAAATTAAATTAAAATAAAAAAATAAAAATGAAAATAAAAAAAAGAAGAAAAAGTTTGTCCAAGTTTTAATATGTACATGACACCCTAAACAAAATCTAGCAATTGAATTAAAAACTAGATGTTATTACCAATCGTTAGGCATTAGCTGCTGGTTTCTACGATAATTTACGGTGAAATTAAACGGGGAAGGAAATTATTATTATTACTATTTTATGAATGTAGATATGCATATGTGCACATATGTGAGTATATGATTCATGCATGTATATACTTTTTTCGGGAAAGAGCAGGGTGAAAATTCGGCGCAGAATACATTAATTCAAATTATTTTCATTCATAAACTAACAATAGAATCGTGAAAAATTGATGACTATATATTAAAATTATAATAAAAAGAATAATAATGGATCTAATAATATTTCATTACAACAGAATTTTAGCTACCATAACCGTTGAAAGGTATTTTCACTTCGAAAAGTCAGAACGCATTTATTAATTTTTGATCCGTTAACCAAAGTTGTCAAACTAAATATCGTTAGCCTCCTCGCGGGCCGCAAGAAGCTACGCGGTGGTCCGCATGCGGCCCGCAGGTTGGCCACCCCTGATTTATACCACATGTCTCATATTTAAATCTTGTTTTTAAATATATACCTTAAAAGTGAAAATTAAAATTATTTATTTATTTAACTCTCCTTTTTTAAACTGACTATTTTTAGCAAATGAGTTCATTTAAATTCTTATTTTACTAGTAATAGATTGAAAGGAATATAAGTCAATCTGTTGTTTTATTTTATCTCACTTTAATAAATATATCAGCAAAACTTTTATACTATATAGAATATAAAATTCAAATTCTCATATCAAGTCTGATAACATATAAGATTGTTTTTTATTTTTGATGCTTTAAATTTTAAAGAAAGTTAAATTTCAGAACTAAAAATATCTACATCACTGTTGCTGGATTATAATGTAATTAAATTAAAAATTATGTGAGAATGTAATTCAAACTACTGATTTATAATGAAATAGACCTAACAAAGGTAAAAATTAAGAAAATTAAGTGCAGGACCAGAGATTTTAAGATTTTACTGGTATATACACATTTTCACTGATCCGTTTACCCAATCTTTAGATTTTTAAAAATACAGCTGAACCTCGTTAACGTGATTCCCTAGGGAGAAAAAATGTCCATGTTATCAGTAGCAACGGGATTATGGAAACAGTTCATGTTAAAAGTAATTCACATTAAGTGTGTTCACGTTAACGAGGTTAGACTGTACTTACAAAATAAATTTAGGTGGCAACTATGACAATTGAATATAATTGTAATTAATTTTAAAATACAAATGAAATCTTATATAAATCAGAAAATGTATGTTTTTGTAAATTACTTTTCAACATTACAGCCAGGAAATACACACGAGAAATAGAGAGTAAATTTTCACCACATTATTTCAATGAAAGAGAGAGGGGGAAAAAATGAGATGATGAAGTAATATGCAATGATAAAATGTTTACATGAAAAACTGGGAAAATGTTTGTTTACTCCGCAGTTGCAAGTTATTCTTTAGACATGACGAGCGATTTTTTTTTTTTTTTTTTATGAACAGTGTAACATTGTCAAAAAAAGAAAAACTCACTCTCCCTTAGTATTTGGATAGGCAACTACTTAAATTTTATTATCTTTTTAAGCTGCTATTATCCTATACAGACTATCGGTGACATCTCATGAATGACTCTCTCTTTCATTGAAACGGAGATGAGTTTTCAAACCCTGCTCATAAGAAAAATTTTTAAGGCATATTTCACATTTATAAGATTTTTCCCCAGTATGAATTCGAAGATGATTTCTCAAATGTTGTGTTTGAGAAAATCTCTTGGAACAAAATTCACAGATAAAAGATTTCTCTCCTGTATGAATTAAAAGATGTTTTGTCAAATAATTTTTCAGACAAAATCTTTCAGAACAAAATTCACAGACATAAAGCTTCTCAGTAGTATGAATTTTAAGGTGTTTATTTAAATCTCCTTTATCAGCAAACCTTTTTGAACAAACTTCACACTTAAAAGGTTTCTCTCCTGTATGAATAAGCATATGTCTGCTTAAATGTCCAGTCTGAGAAAAACGTTTGGAGCAAATTGTACAGCTATAAGGTTTATCTCCTGAATGCACAAGTAAATGCCGACCAAATGCACTTTTATCCGAAAACTTTCTAGAGCACAATTCACAAACATAAGGTTTTTCTCCCGTGTGAGTACGCAGATGTAGATTTAAATTACCTGTTTCTGCTGTATGATTCGCCATGTTTATTCTAATTATCTGATGCAATGACACAATCTTATATAATAAGTGATTCAAAGAAATAGGAAATAAAACTACAAAAAAAAAAAAAAAATATTGCTCCTTAGCTTCTGCTCAATTTTACATTTGTGAAATTACCATGCTAATTTTATAACAACACAATACTTACTGCTTTATTTAATTCTGAATTTGTCATGGCAGAAAATTCAATGTTTAAGTTAAAGGCAATGAGGTTTATCCGGGTGACGTAATGATCACGTGTCGGTGGTATTTACCTCTAACCTCGTGGATTGTTTACTCTTGAACTAGGCAGTGAGCGCCATTATTTTTATTAAATTTTTTCATTATTTTTTGTTTATATTTCTCCCTTTTTTCTTCGCAGTGAATTTTTAAGATCATGGTTTGATCCTTGATCGGCCGTTATGATTTTTACCATGAAAATATCCAAGAATACATTCTCTTAAATTCACAGAATTAAGGACACGGAAATTCTGCTGCTTACAAGAAAATATTAATGGGTGTAAGCTTTTCAATTTCAAATCAGGGTTTGTAAAAAAATTGACATTTCAAGAAGTCCATAATGGGAGAAATACTGCTACCATTGTATCAGCAGATGTCAAAGCTAAATATAAAAAAACAGGATTAAAACTTAAACGTGACCATCGCAAGTACGCAAGTGACAATGAGGTATGAATGTTTTCATATTCCATAGTGTTGAATGTGATTAAAATTAGTTGTAAATATATTTGTAATATACTATAGTTCATTATTGTATCTCTTCCATTCCTTGTATGAATGAATTTTTTTTTTTTTTTTTTCATTATGCTGTGTTTGTAGTGTAGCTAGAATGAGAAACTTTTTAGACTATTCGAGCGAAGCATATATGGTGAAATGTATTAAAATTAAGTAGTTTATTTTTAATTTATGACCCAATTTAATCCCCTTTTCCCGTATTTTTGGAAGTGTCTATTAAAATTAATAAATAAGCTTAGTGTAATTACATATTGTGCAAAAAAACATATTTAAAACGTCGAATTCTACAAGGATACCCAGCTTGATAAATTATAGAGGTAGTTCCGCAATTCTAATGTCATATATATATACATATATATATATATATTTTAAAGATATTTATTGTTTATAATTTACGTATTTCAATTAATTTTGATTTTATTTTCAGTGATGAAAGTTCATGCAATAACTTTCAGAATTCTTCAGAAATTGCAACTTTTGGAAGTTATTGTGCCACGAAATATAAAGTTCATTTTTGTTAAACGATTAATGTTAAAGAAACTGTTATTTTATTCATCTCTGAGAAATCTGTTTGTAAGAAATTTTGTAGATATCTGTGTTTTGAGCCAGAATCATGGACATGATTTCAATTAATGGCAATGGTTACACTTTTTCAACACCTTTATATCATATGGCACCCTTGAATCACAATATTCATATAAATTACACCCCTCACCCACACTAAATATTATAGGATATAAAATGTATTTATAATCCGACTCTTTTTTTTACCTAAATATTTTTTGTATATGTTAATTCCACTTTGTTGATTTAAATAAGAAATTGACCAAATGCATAAAAAAAAAAAAAAAAAGTGTAAAACGCATAAGAATTCTTAAGTGTGCAACTGTGAATAAGCCACATTAACTAAATTAATCCGAAAATCATATAGCTGTATGTAAATCAAATATTGGTTGTACTAAATTTCCAGTCAATTGAAGGATTACGTAAATTATCACAATTTGTTTTAGCTTTATAAAAATAATTACTAATTCTGTGTCGACCACTTTTTATGCAAACCATGCCTTTAAACATTCTTATAACATGCTTTAACTATGTTGCATGTATAATTTTAAGCGTGTACAAGGAGGCTTTCTACTTATTGCCTGCTGAAGCCTAAGACCATCATATACTCTGTGAGGAATTTTATTACAAAAGTTACTTTCTACCTAATGTATGGTTTTAAATTTCATGTTCACCTTCAGAAAAAGCACAATCATTAAATTTGTTCTTGTGTTTAAAGATTTATTATTGTTACTATTACTTTATTTTCTTAAATTAGAAAAATGAATTTATTCATTTTTCAAATTTTATAGGCTATTTGTACCTAAAAATTTTAGTTTGATAACTATAAAATTACATCCAATTATCAGTTTTGACAGTTAGGTTTAATTTTTTTTTTTTTTTTTTTGCTTCAATGCAAGGCAGTCGAATTTTAAAGTGACTGCATTGTCTTTTTAAATACATTATACATGAATTTAATCAAAGCTAACAAATTACACAAATAAAGAAATACTTCACACTAGAAGCATCTTCAAATTTACAGAAAATATCAAATGAATAAAATTTTATTTTTTCTCTGAGTTAAACCTGAAAGTATAACAAAATAATATGTAAGAGAAAAAAAAATGTTATTTTATTTGAAGATGTTAATTCATTATTTGGGTAATTTTATCATTCGACAAGATTGTGAGAAAAGTTTGTCTACTGTTAAATTATTATTAATTTAATCAGGCATGAACGTTTTCAGACTTCAGTCGGAAATCCTTCCTTTTGAAGGCCATGTTGGCTGTTTCCGAGATCAGTGTAAATCCAAAGAGAAACCATAACCAAAATTTATGGGGGGGGGGGGATAGAAAATCATTTTAACTTCCCAAAGTGTGTGACTATTTTGCTGAAAAATCACAAAATTACTGTTTTAATTTTTATTTTGCTACAAATTTTTGAAATAATATGATTATTTTGCTGTTAAATGTGACAAAATTTTGTACTATTTTCAAAGTTAATTCCAGAAATATAAGATTATTTTAGTGTAATATTATATATTTGCTTTTTTGGTAGCAAATTCCTGAAACGTGCAATATTTTCGCAGTTGATTAGGGAATTATGGGTTTATTTCACTACTGTTAAAAAGAAATTACATTTATTTACAACTAAATTAAATGCTTAAGTTAGGGGTAATTTTTGCTGCCAATTTCCAAAATAATGAATATTTTGGCACTACCAGGAATAAAACTTTTTTTTTTCACTATGTGTTTGTCTGAAATATGTAATTATTTCATTAAAATTTCTGCTTTTTTGGTTAAATGTATGATTAACAAATATGCAAAATTTGCTGATTCTTTTTTTTCTTTTTTCTGCCAACTTCATTGAATTTACTAATTGATTTGTCAATTGTAAGTTAACAATTGTACACTTTTGTGAATACATATTTTTGCATTTTATTGTGATAAATTTGTATTGTGTGCAAGTTCAGACTTTTCATTTTTTATGAAACAATTTTATTAGTTAGATAGTTATTTTTGTTTGTTATTCTTTTTCTAACAAAGAGAGATGGATAACCAAGGTGAGCTTGAACCTCCGACTACTTCTGAAACACGAGATACAGCAGACCCAGACCATAAAGCGAAAAAAGGAGAGGCGACTTCAACTAGCGATCACAAAGAAACGTGCCATCTTAAAGAAGTTTCATCAGATGAAGATTATTCAATATCTAAAGCCAGCAAGTCCACAACCTGAGGCACCAAACCATCCCGCTGGAGAAAGCCATCAATCTGAGGCACCCCACGACAGCCGACACAGAGAGCTTGTAAATATTTATAGAAATGATTTAAATGTAAATAAAGGCAAACGCCTGGTGGGTGTCTAAGTTGTGTGGTGTTTATTAAAATCACTGCACGACTAAGATAACTCTCCCTGGCAATGCAAAGAACATCGCGTCATCAAAGGACATAGAGGTAATAATTTAATTATTATTTTTTTTTTTTAGTTAAATTATTTTTTAAATTAATTTCATGTAAATAAAAAAACAGAATTTTATGACAATACTTATTTATTTAAACACTTATATTTAAAATAATGATTGTTATTATATGAAAGATCAGGACCCTGTGCATTTTCCGGAACGTGTGTATACGCAAGTGAAGTGTGACGTCTCTGACCATCCGTGGATGCAAGAAAAATATTGCCTATGTTAATCGCCCATTGTATTTTTTGTAAAAAAATTATTAAAAATCAAGGGAAATTATCCCGATTTCTGATCGCCTTCTTCATGTTTGTGTTTTTTGTTGCAATGATGGTCGCAATCCAATTTTCTTTTATTTAAATCGTCATCTCTCAATAAAGAATTATATGAAATATTAGGAAGCGCTTCGTAATTTATTGAATCACCGGTACCCCCATAGTGCGGTTTGTCCGGTTCAACTGGACGACCCATTGTTTTGTCTAGTATCTTTTCAAGTATTTGCTCTGAGTTTGCACTCATTTTCCTTAATCAAAAAAAAAAGTCGAAAGACAAAATTTTCAAAGTTATTGCCAGTACCTTTAGATTAAAAATGCCTACCTATGTACAACATTCATTTCGGACACAATATACCGATGCCGTCATCATCAGTACATAATCTGAATTTGTACATACTTAATTGTACCGTAATTTCATTATTTTTATAAAACAAAGGCATGACCCAGGAATTATTAATTTTCTTGGGAATTTCCAGGAATCAAGTTTATTGTGATTTACTGCCTGTTGAGCCGCATGTGAGTTCAGACTTTGTTTCATATGCATTTTTCATTTCTTAAACAATTTTGGACGGCTTTGCCCGCTTCGTTGGCAAACTCTTTTCTATATAGCTTTATAAAAAAAAAAAAAAAAAAAAAAAACTGAAATCGGTCAATAGCTCGTTTTGGGTTCCCGCTGCCTTCGGCAGTGACTTGTTTGCCCTTGCAATCTCCGGTGCCTGTCCCTATTGCCGGCGACAATAGCTTACCCATGGGCTTCCATTTGGGTGCTTATCATATATGACAGTTTCGATACGGACAGTATCGAAAAATTTGAAGTTGCTCTTTTATGCGAAAAATGTCCGATCTACTTCCGCATCAAAATTAAAAAATTTGTCCAGAATTATCAATAAGAAAATACCTTTAATATAATGCTGAATTAGCTTTTATGCCAAGCGTGTTTCATCCGCCATATTTAAAAAAAAAAAAAAATCTGAAGTTGAGGTATGTAAAAAATGCTAAGAAATAAAATTCAGAAGAAATATGTTAGATTTGTAATATTACGATTTTATTTTAAAGTTATAAAGTGTCATTTTCCCATCGACCAATTTAACATTTAGTAATGTTTTTATTTTTCGCGTGAAAGCATATTTCATTTTATGTTGAAATAAATAAATAACTAATAAAAAATACCTTGTTAACTTTTTTGGCAACAATTAAAAATTTAAATGGCTTATATTAAGTAAATTACCAGTTTATTATTTTCATATTTTAATTAATTTTAAAAAATCTAATTAAATTTCCGGTATAAATTGTAGCCTATGTTCTATTCCAGACTATTCTCTATCTCTGTACCAAATTTCATCCAGATCCGTTTAGCCGTGATTGAGTAACAAACATCCATCCATCCATCCAAACTTTCGCATTTATATATTAGTATCTGTTATTGATGAAGAAAACTTTTTTTTAGATATTGTTATGATTAATGGGTTCTTCTCCTTTATCCAGGCTCATGGAAATCACCAAATGCGAGCCAAGTTGCCAAGCGAAGCGAATGTAAGAATAGTTTACGGAATAAAAGTCGAAATGTTACATTAAGGTTGTAAGAAATTTAGGGTTATAAGAAACCAAGCCATGGCCCCATACAAACAATCACATTACGGTTGTAAGAAATTTTGGTGAAATTCTACATTATTTGGTGATTTTTCGAAGTGAGCCAAGTCATGGCCCCATACAAACATTCACTAGTAGTCGCCAAGCCCAAATCATTTTTTGCTAAACCAAGCCCTGACCCCATACAAACATTCACATTAGGGCTGTAAGAAATTTTGGTGGAATTCTACATTATTTGGCGATTTTTCTACGCGAGTCAAGTCGCCAAGCCCTTAATAGTATTTCGCAATTTTTTTCATACGCCCGGATAAAGGAAAAGTACAGATTAATGTAACTAATAATTAGAGCTGTACCGAGTACTCGGTATATACTCGGCACTCGACCTATTTGCCAAATACTTGGTACTCCGCCAAATTTAGGCTATGTATTCGGCCAATACCGAGTAGTTGTGGGAATTTCACTATTTTTATGCATTATTGAAAGATATTTATTTTATAACTAAACTAAAAAAATATGGAAATATAAATACAGAGTCATTATAATTAAAATTTTTGCTATAACAGCTTTCTGCAGTTGAAACAGGCTGTTATCAAACTTAGCATAGAGATGATTCATGATATGAGCTTTTAATTATAACTATCTTGTACGAATGTAATATGCATTATTTTATAAAAACTTAGTACATGAAACTGTATTTATAAATCAGACAAAAATAAAATATTTTAGAAAAAAAAAAAGAACCTCTATGTAATATTAACACAATTTTCGTTATTCATTTGCGCAAATAAAAGTAAGACACTTTCAAATTGGTAAGAAAAGATTGATTTTGAATTTTATACTATAAAATAATGTAAAAAACTATCACCAATTCGGATACAGTTTTCCGTTGAGTAAAAGGTGCGTTTATTTAATATTTTAAGAAAAACACTTTCTAGCTAAATCTCATCAAGTTATTAAAATAATAATAATAATAATTTTAGTGCAATTTGTGGAATAACTTATGTTCTGATGTGAATATGCTGTGTAATTAAAATAATTCAGATTTTTATAATTTTGTTAATTTCTCTCAAATTTTTTATTTTCCTTTTTGTAAGTGAACAAATAAAAAAATAAAAGGATTGATATAGTTTTGTTTATAATTGTTATATTTTGTTATAGTTTTGTTTATAAGGGTACTATAATAGCACTATGGTACATAATCTTATTTGAGTACTACAATATAACAGTACAATGCTTATATGGATAAATACATCAAGTAAAGAGACATGCAAGCAGAAGCGGATAAATTTTCATGAATTTCCTTCAAATACAACTGCTTTATTAAAAGAATGACAAATAAAACAGGAAAGAGATAATTTTAACAAAATGCAGCATATTATATTCAGATTATTTCACAGAATATGACTTTGCTCATTATAATTTTACAAAATAAAAAAAGTTTTATTCATGAATTCTTAAAATAAAAAAAGGTATATACTTAAAAATAAAAAGGTTTCTGAAAAGTGAGGATTAACACATAAAGTAATTTTGCTGTGTCTGATAATTACACAGCTATCAGTTTAGAAAATAATATATGTACAAGAAAAAGTTATTTGAGTATTAAGTAATATAGGAATATGAGCAAATGTATATTGAGAAAAAATGAAACCATAATGCATAGTTACACAAGATGAAACGATTTTATTGTCTTTGTTCTACAAAAATGTGAACAATATGAAAATTTAAAAATCTTAGTCGACATAAATTACATGAGTATGCAATGCATAATACATAAAATGTGAACAAACTGGAATGAAGAAAAAAATTAAAAACAAATGTTTTAAACAAAGTGTACACATGTGTGTATATAAATGATTCAAATAAGCATTAAAAAAAAAAAAAAAAACTTCAACTGGTTTTAGCACAGAACAATGGTTTAAATTGATTAATGATTTTTCTATGCATTCCGTATGATACTACATATACTGGGTGATAAAAATTAAATTTAAAATTGTGTCTATATTAAACGTGAACAATTCGGATAATTTAACAGTCAGGAACAACATAAATTACTTCAGTTTATCTCCAAGACTTGGACCTCAATTAAAAGTACCTTTCTTTATCTCATTAAATTCAGTTTTTAAAAAACCACCATAAAAAAAATAAGTGCTACCCTGATTTTTTCCTGTTAAACTTTACAATAAACTTCATTGTTTAGATTGGTTGTGTTACTCAGATTTCTAGGAGTCTACAATAAATTAGAATAAAACTGAAAGAATTAAAAAAAATATGTATGTACAACAACAAATCTTTAGGATAAGCAAAATTATAAAAATTTAACCTTAAGTATAAGGTGGACCTTACTGTATCTAGTACGGTACCTTACTGTATCTAGTATGGTATGCACAAAATGGGGGAAAAAAAAAGAAAAGTATAACATTAATTTTGTAGTAACATTGAAGCATATAGGAGATTTATTGTAAGAAATGAAGTAGAAAATTCCCTATTTTCTTATTTTTACATTAACATTTAAATTATAAAATACGGGTTCCAAAATTAACTAAAAATGCTGATATATAAATTAATTGACTAATGGAGGGTAACATAGTAATATGGTATGGTGCAGTCTAAAAGTTCAAGTAATTTAATGCGCACAGTAGCTCTTTCGACATGAATTCTATGTCGTGAAACCTTTTTATTTTTCTTTCATCAAATGAAAATTGAATTATGTTTTTTAAAAAGTGTGGTGTAACTAACTTAAAACTAAATATAGACGGTACAGCATCACTTTTCAGAAATCTTCTATCTGTAAAATTTTGGTAAGTAAAGTCATTTTCGGTAAAATGCTCTGAACATAATACGCTATGTTCAGATGGTGTAAAATTTTCTCTTTTCAGTTTGATAAGCCATTCTTTTAATAAACCAGACGAATTTAAAGGAAATGCATGAAAACTTACACGTTTCTGCTTGCATGTTTCTTTGCTTGAATTATTATTTGTGGATCTAAAATATGTACAGTTTTTTTATGTGTTGCTTTCTTGCTTTCTTCATTTGCAGCGTAAACAAATCATGGAATACCACCGTCACGTGACTTCCGCACAAACGTTGCCAACGGTGAATAACCCTCATTGATACAACATAAATAAAGAAAAGCAGTACAAATTATGTGATAAATATCTGAGAAGCATTTATTTACTTTATTACATTAGGTTGAAACTATGTACTCAAATATAAAAAATGCATAAGCTTAAGTTATTAACATTTTAGGAAAAAAGCTTGAAATGGGTAATAAAGGAATGATTTATTTAGATATAAATAATATATATATATATATATATATTTTGGGAAACATGTTATTTCTTTTAGTAGTTCACAATTGGCAGAAAATATAAACTGCTTTAAGCATCTTCAGATACTTCTCCTGCATTGTGGTTTTTAAATGCATAGTTACATTATCTTATAAATAAGCTGAAACTTCATTTCATATTACTAAATTATTCCAGATAAACTATGCTAGTTACTTCATACAATCTTTAGTAAAAAAGTATATATATAAATAATTAAAAATTATACAATAACAATTTTTTATTAATATTCAACTTTAATAAAAATCAGAAGTAAATTTGCATTTTTAAAGTTATAAGAAACTGCAATAATGAGAGTTAGCTTTTAAGAATCTATTAATAACTTAAAATTAAAGGACAATTGCCAGGAAAGTTTAATTTTTATACAAATAAATTAAATTCTACAAGTATTATTGAAATCTGTATAATGTGTGTAGCTATTAAAATATTGATAGCCTTAAAGATCCCAATTTTGAAGAGCTTTCAAAAAATAAATGGGCTTTCAGATATGTCTAGTTAAATTTCTTGACATGATTTTTAACACCTGATCTAAACTGCATTTTGAATTCTCACACTAGTGTTAAATTCTAACGGTAAACCAAAATATTGTTTTTCTTTTACAAAATAATACAATGCCAACACTAGCAAATTTATGAAAATCATATGTAATTTTAACAGAAAATAGGTTATGAAAAAAAAAAAAAAAACTTGCTCAACAAAGAATTATCCCAAGCTTGATGTTGGTAAAAGGAAATTAATGCAAAAATCAAATCGCTAGAAACTTATTTACTACATTTTTTTATACGTCAAATATACTAATAATGAAAAATTATAATCATCCATAATAATCTACATTTTCAAACGACACATACAAACGATCTCCATTCTCCTTTCTCCCAATTGTCTGTTTTCGCTAGCTTCGGTTCATAAAGATCGTCATTTTTTAAAAGCTCTCTTTCGAAGTAAAATTAGCATAAAATCGCTCTTAAAAAAACATGTTGCGTAGAATACTCTATTTAATGAAATTTGCTTTCAATCGAAATGTTTTCAGCTTGATATTATTTTTAAAAAAATAATTAAAACGAGACATTTCCCCATTGAATAACATTGCGGAAGCTGGAGAGAAGGAAGGATTGCACGCTGGCGCCATCTGTAAACATTAGAAAACAACATCACAAAATTTCAGCATTACCTTCTTCTCCTATTAAATATTACTCCGTGATTGTAGTATATGCACGTGAGTATATGTTACGCAAATTGCAGGTGACATTTTTTCTGCTTCACATCATAATATGTACCTCTTTTTTAACGCTAATCACAAGTTTTCCTCCAGGAGTTAAATCAACAAAACTACATACTTCTCTTTCTGTTAAAATAAATTATCTCATCAAGATACTAATTTTCAGATTACTATAATGATCAGATTCCATACCAAATGCATAAGTTTAGTTTGAGCAAAAAAGCATTTAAATGATCTACTATTGTTTTCTTAATTTAAAGAACAATGTTTTCTCTTATTGCTATGAACAGGCTTTCTCTAAAGTATTATTTGATACTTGCACACATACACATATATATAAATATATCATTTAATACATAACTGATTTATTTTAACAATAATGCACAACTGCCATGCTGCACTGTGCATTTAAATAATTAAAATTTACACAATGATAATTTCATTTTAATTTGGAAGAATACGTTTATGGAAAATCATTTTCTAAAATATCGTCTGCATAAAGAAAGATAATTGAAAATTGAAATTTCTAAATCTAATATTATAAATTGATATTATATTACATTTTTTTTTTTTTTGTATGAAATTTATTGCAATTTACTCAATTTTTCCTACTTTCCCCAGCTTCTTCCTAGTATATGTAAAATGATGCACAGTGTAACGAGCCCTTTGGATAAATTTTTCAGAGCAAATATCATAACTAAATGGCTTTTACTGAGTATGTGTATGCAGATGCATTTCGAAATCATTTTAACATTAAAAGTTATTTTGATCAAGCAAATGTACTATAATCTAAAATGTTTTGAATCATACTTCAGAGCAAATGCACTTTACCCCCATTACTTTTAAAAAATTTAGAACCATTATAAATCTAATTCTTCTTTCCTGTATTAGAACAAAGATGTTAATTTAATTGATGTTAAGAAAAAATTGAGCACAATTTACTATCAAAAGACTCCTCTACTGTTATATTTATGGTTCTCTCTTGCATAAGTTCAAATATGACACTTCAAATTTATTTTTCAAAAAATTATTTCAACTACAATTCACAGTCATAAAATTTTTGCTCTAAAACATAGATGAAATTTTTAATACTATTTATGAGAAAATCTCTTAATGAGTATGAAGATGTCTGCTCAAAATACTTTTTTGAGAAAATCGCTTGAAGCAAAATGTACACTCAAAAGGTTTCTCTCCGGTGTGAATGCGAATATGTGTAATCAAATTAGTTTTTTGAGAAAATCTCTTGGAACAAAATTCACATTCAAAAGGTTTCTCTCCTGTATGAGTACGCAGATGGCCCCTCAATAGCTCCTTTCGAGAAAATTTCTTGGAACACATTTCACAGTCAAAAGGTTTCTCTCCTGTATGAGTACGGAGATGAGTTTTCAAACCCTGCTCATAAGAAAAATTTTTAAGGCATATTTCACATTTATAAGATTTTTCCCCAGTATGAATTCGAAGATGATTTCTCAAATGTTGTGTTTGAGAAAATCTCTTGGAACAAAATTCACAGATAAAAGATTTCTCTCCTGTATGAATTAAAAGATGTTTTGTCAAATAATTTTTCAGACAAAATCTTTCAGAACAAAATTCACAGACATAAAGCTTCTCAGTAGTATGAATTTTAAGGTGTTTATTTAAATCTCCTTTATCAGCAAACCTTTTTGAACAAACTTCACACTTAAAAGGTTTCTCTCCTGTATGAATAAGCATATGTCTGCTTAAATGTCCAGTCTGAGAAAAACGTTTGGAGCAAATTGTACAGCTATAAGGTTTATCTCCTGAATGCACAAGTAAATGCCGACCAAATGCACTTTTATCCGAAAACTTTCTAGAGCACAATTCACAAACATAAGGTTTTTCTCCCGTGTGAGTACGCAGATGTAGATTTAAATTACCCTTAATAGAAAATTTTTTGGAGCACAGATCACAGTTATATGGCTTCTCCCCAGAATGCACACGTAAATGATAATTGAAGCTACCTTTATGAGAAAAACTTTTTGAACACAATTCACAAACATAATGCTTCTTCCCTGTATGAATATGCAGATGCACATTCAAATCACCCTTATAAAAAAATCTGGCAGAGCACAATTCACAGTTGTAAGCCTTCTCCTTTCTATTTGCACAAAGATGTTTTTTTAAGCTGAAACTCTTAGAAAATGTTTTGAAGCAAACTTCACAGTTATAAGGCTTCTCTGTTATACATCTTTTAAAATCCATATTTATATGCCCTATCTAAGAAAATAGTTTTGTGCAAGATTCACAATTGTAAAAGTTATTTTATGAGTTTTTATTATTATTATTTATTTTATTTTTTTAGCAAACTTCACAGCTAAATAGTTCCTTTTTCCATTAATGCTGATATTAAGTAGAAGTTTGTTATATTAGATATATTTTAAATCTGAATATGTTTTCTACAAGATAGTTAAATGTATCATTATGTAGAGTACACCACCTAAAAAACCTTAAAGAACTAATATAGTTTATGCTTCTTTAAAGATGATGCCTCTTTAAAGATGATGAGACAGAAAAATGTTTTGAGCAAATTTTACAACTAAAAGGTTTCTTCCCTGAATGCACACGTGAATGTCGACCAAATGCACTTTTATCTGAAAATTTTTTAGAGCATAACTCACAAACATAAGGTTTTTCTCCAGTGTGAGTACGCAGATGTATATTTAAATTACCCTTATTAGAAATTTTTTTTTAGCATAATTCGCAGTTGTACTGCTTCTCGCCAGAATGCACAAGATGTTTATTACAGTTACCTTTATGAGAAAAGCCTTTTGAGCACATTTCACAAACATAAGGTTTCTCTCCATTATGAGTAGGCTGATGCCTATTTAAGTAACTTTTATACAAATATCTTGCAGAGCACAATTCACAATTATATGTCTTCTTCATTTGCACAAAAATGATTTTTTAAGCTACAACTGTTAGAGTGTAGCAAACTTCACAATTATAAGGCTTATTTGTTTAATAACTATCAAGCTCCATTTATATGTCATAACCAAGAAAATATTTTTGTGCAAGATTCACAGTTGTAAGACTTCTTTTCAAATACGTATTAAAATGTGTAAAAGTTTTTTTTTTTTTTTTTTTCAATTAGTGCTGAAATGATGTATAATAAGTTCATTATATTAGGTATATTTTAAAATTTAATGTTTTTTGTAGCATAGTTAAATAGATCAGTATGTAGAAAGTAGGCAATCTAAGAGTGCATTAAGGAAGTAATATATGTAGTATTTTCACCTTTAACTATGTGCAATAAAGTGTTCTTAATGTGGGTAATCTTAACCAAAACTTTCTGAAGACTGTGATTTTTTCAAATACTTTTTTAAAAATTTGTTTGGTTTCTTATTTAGTTTTTCAATCTAAAACTCTCCATATGATTTAATTCTAAAAGTGATCTTGGAATAAACTACAAAATAAAGTTATTCTCGACTTGAAACAAAATGAAACAGTGAAAGAAAATTAATTCAGTGAAAGTTCATGAAAATTTCTTCATACCCAAACTTTACTGATGAGGAATGTCAACCAAATTCTCTTTCAGATCTAAAACAGAAAAATTTTATTCTGTAAATTAACTATTATGTCTGTTCAGCTTAACAAGTAGTGGTTTTATATGATAGAAAAGAAATATTTTTTTACCAATATTTTTGGAAAATTAGAATAGCATCAAATAGTGGTTTTAGCTATTTAATGAATATTTGGTTAAAAAATAAAAAAGATCTAATAACATTTATCTGAATATTCCCATTTTAATTCAAATATTCTTTTTTCTATGCAGTTTTTTATACATATACAGTAAGACCCCGCTTAATGCGGGGGGATACGTTCCATCAAAGTAGAGCGTAATGCGAAACAGCGGGACACAATTTCGGGGAATCCCCGTACTGCTGCGAGCAATTTCGGGGAATCCCCGGGTTGAGTTGAAATAAAAGAGCACTAAATGAAACTGCGTTAAGCGGGGTCTTACTGTATATATTGCTTACAAACAATATAAGATAAAGACACCAATATTCATCACCCCTAAAATTTGCACCAGTAGTTGCAACTCTCATAAAAGTGTTAAAATCAGTGTTTAATAACATCTATGAATTTGAATTAGACAGCACTAGATTCTCCAAAAAAGTGATCTATTCCTAATCACTTAAATAGTTCACTTTTAAATGTTTATTTTATTTATTTATTGATAACACATATACATCAGATTTGTATGCTTGACTCGAAGTCCGCTTGTATATCTTCGTCAGATAAAGACAGCACATGACAGAATTACAGTATGAAGAATTGTAAAAATTCCCAAGGCCAGCACGGAAATCGAACCCGCTCTCCTACACTTGAAGGCGATTAGCAGTGTGGTGACATAACTAATCGGCCATGGAGGGCCCCTTTTAAATTTTTGGGAAAGAGTGATAAAAGCAAAATAAATAAAATGCACTAAATGATAGTTGGACGTAATTAGCATAAAGAAAATGATTAAGGAAGCTGGTATGCCTTTGTTGATACATTTTACTCTTTGTTGTGTTTGACATTACTTCTAAAGCACTGCATGTAATGCTTATGAAATATAGAATACGATTTAGGTGAGACTGTTTAAAATTTCTAATAATATAGTTATATTTATGGTATGGTGGCTACTAGTGCCGTACGATATCAGAAATTAAATATCGCGATATATCACCAAGTTAATATCGATATTAGTGATATATTGCGATATTTCTTTCAAGACAGGAAAAAATAGACATTTGTTATTTTCTAAAGACATATGCACACGAATTTTAAAATATACAAGTATAGAGTGTTTTCCATGTATTTTCTGGTATATTACTACCATAACGTTATCATTAAAAAAAAAAAAAAAAAGCATAAAAAGTGAATTAATGTTTTGTGTTTCTTAGCATAAAAAACGGCAGTTTTTTGAGTGACGCAGCAAAGCTCAAACAAAGCTTAGCAGCGACACTCTATTATACAGCTAGTTTTACATCAAAGGGATTTGGAAACGCCGACATTTAATATCTCAGTAAATAGGAAATATTTTGATCTGATGTTTTCAGAATAAGCTTTTTTCTTCTGCCTGATGCTATCCTGAAAGTTTCACACTTCAACATTGTCTATATTTTGAGATCTGGAGTTGCAATTTAAGACTTTAAAGGAAAAATGCGTTATCGTGTAAGATTTTTTTCTCGAAAACGGCTTGAAGAAATTTTATGAAATTGATATATGATATTAATATATTTTGTCTGTGAAGCGTGACGTCGCCCGTTTTTCCCAAAAAACTCTTGTTTCTTAAATAATTTAGCTTAAAAATCGAACTATTTTTGCCTCCGCAATGCATGGATTTGAACTGCATATTCTCAGAATTCAGAGCAGGCGACATTCGGTTTTCTGAGGCTGTGGTTGGTTGGTCCAATCTGAATGCAGTCCAATCTGAATATTTAGATTTTTTTTTTTATTAAATGCAAAAAGGAAACGTCATTGTTTGTTTTAAATACTTATTATATATATACTAAATTAAATTTTACTTAAATATTTTTTTCTTTTTTGTTATGAAGGAAATAATTAGATTTTAAAATTTTCCATTTCGCCAAAATACTATTTAGATAATATTTCAAATAAGGAAATATTTTGTAATTATGTGTGTTCTATTTAATAATTATTCATAATAAATTTATAATTTTTTACGAGAAAATATTTCACATTTTTTTTAGATTAATTTTTTTCCGACGTAAAACCCAACTAACCAACCAACCGATTAATTTGTTTCATGATTCATGTATTCATTCGCCGCCTCTGATTGGTGTTTCCTTCCTACGCTCTCTGATTGGCTGAGACTGTTGTGGTTTTATTGTGTTCTGTTCGTGTTCCGTCCGAAAATTCCGAGATTTTTTTAGTATTATGTTTTACATATTCGCTTTAATTTTTCATTTAATTTTACATTAGGCACATATTAAGCAAGTATTAAAAAGTTTTTAATGTAATAAAGTAACTACCGGTATCTGCATATTATACAATATTTATGATTAAAGATACGCAAAACATATAATTAATACTCAGTATGCTTGTATAGTAAATCAAGATAGGTAATTCATATTACTCAATTCATGGATTAATGGTAAGTTTTTTTTTTCTTTTTTACTTATTTTCAAATATAAATTCTACTATAAAGTAAAAAAAAAAAAAAAAAAAAAATGTTTTGATTAGTATTTTCACATTTGTAGTAATCAAAGCTTTATTTATTTATTTATTTTTTGACTATAACATGTAAATATTAGAAATGAAAAACTTTATAAAATTTTATCTATTTAATCGGCAAAAATATTTGAGGAATAAAAAAAAAAATATGTAAAATTAATACACATCAGGCCAATTCCCTGTAATTCACAAAGAAATTGTTAATTAGAGGTCCTTGTTTACATTTTTCTTTGACAAAGTAAAGTCTGCTATTGTTATTAATTCATAAACAGACATTAAACTAGTTTCAGTATTAAAAATTAAACTAATAAATCATATATGAAGGTAAATATATTAAGCATACACATAAGACATAAGTAATATTATAGCAATAAAATATAAACACACATATTTATGATACAAATTAAATTATTTTTTAAGTGTAGAAGTAAATATTCATCATTAATTATCTTTTATTTTCTTGAACATTAAACTTGATCAGTAATAATGGTTTGTTCTAAATTTTCATATGCTTTCCTTGCGTTCTTTGGTGCTAGTCTGTATGAATTGCAGTATACTTATACAAGAATCTCACAATTTGCCCCCCCCCCCAAATGTGTTTGAAAGCAACGATTAAGCTAAAAATTTGATTTAAAAAGTGAAAGTGAGAAATGTTGCCAATTTTTTTTTTTTTTTTTTTTTTTTAATCTCAACTGAAAATTTCTTTCTTTACATTAAAAAATTAACTGCGAGTGAAAGGATGTGATGACTGTAAAGTTTTGGCTAACACATTTGTACACATGAAGGCAGATTTTTATTTAAAAAATTTTTTTGCAAATTTTTTATTTAAAAAACTAGGGGGCTCTGTCCCCTGCATGCTCCGCTGACCAACCCCTGAGGAAGGCTCCGCGTCCCCACGACTGGCTTCACCTATTAAACCCCTATGGCGCTTTGCCCGTCTATTTGCTTCTTTACCTGGAACAACTATAGTATTTCCCCTCAGCTGGATTTGGCGATTTTTCGTTGGCGATTATGGCTAAATCATAAATCTAAAAATCATAAATCATATAGCATAAATGATAAAATCGTAAGCTAAATTATAAATCATGAATCATAAAATCATAAATCCAAAATAAATAGCATGCAGGCTGCCATATTATATCGCAAACAATCCAGAATGACATCGTTATCGTTCAAATCGGCGCCAAAGAAAAATCGCCAAATCTAGCTGCGGGGAAATACTATAGTTGTACCCTTTACCTTTCACTGGATAGAAAAATCAATACTGCAATAAAAAAAAAAATAAAAAAATAAAAAAAAAGGAAATACCCATATTTAATGTCAAATTGAAATACATAATATTTAATACCATTTTTTTAATGAAATAATATGCTAAAAATCATTAATATTTTTTTCAGAAAAGAAAGAAATTCGTAATACCTAGACCATTTTGTGTTACAAACATAGTATATGAACTCCTTGGCGACAATTAAGTTTTTGTCACTATTTGGCGATGGATGTTTTGGTAGAATTGCTTGTTAAAATAAATAAATAAAAATAATTTTCTTTTTCTTTCAAAAAAAAAAAAAAAAAAAAGATTTTGATGAAATTTTGGCAAAAGCAGAATTTAGTTTAGTATGGAGGAATAGCGGTTATCTATTTTTTTTTCCAAATTATAACATTGCTTTCAAATTATTGAATTATATTTTCGGTTTCGATGTATGTCCAACCATCGTAAAACTGGCGACAACGCTTTATCCGTAGATTGAGACAAATAGTCCTCCGCACTTAAAAAAAAAAAAAAAAAAAAAAACATTTTAATTAGATTAGACTAATCTTTTCAAAAAATTAGAATCTATTTTTTATAATGCCCGTACTTTTTACTGTTCAGTTTTTTTAGTTAATTTATGACAGTATATAATCGGTACTTTTCCATTTTGCCGGCGAGGCAATAAATTTGACAAAAATGATATAACCGACGGCAATCAAGCACCTAAGAAAAAAAAATTGTTTCAAAACACTTTAGGAACAACTATAGTATCTCCCCACAACTGGATTTGGCGATTATGTCTAAATCATAAATCACAAATCTAAAATAAACAGCATGCAGACTACCATATTATATTGCAAAGAATCCAGAACGACATCGTTATCGTTGAAAACGGCCCCAAAGAAAAATCGCCAAATCCAGTTGTGGGGAGATGCTATAGTTATACCACACTTCGAATAATAATAAGAAAAAAATTAAAGAGACATGACCGTTTACTTATTTTATTTTATATTTTTAAGAATTAAATTTTCTGAAGTTTTGCTTTGCTAGCTTTTAAAAGTGTTGTCCCATAAAAAATGTAACATTTACTTTGTCAAATCCTTAATAATGTGTATAAATAAACTTTAAATTTAAAAAAAAAAAAAAAAAATCTAAGTTGCAAATTTACTTTTAATTCATGAGATTTGCACCGGCGAAATGAAAAGTACCTTCTCTCCTATTTACTTCATACATTAATGAAGAATAAAATCTGCTCGATTCATTAAAAGAATTTTAGGTGATGAATTTTTTTCTTGTTATAATTAGAAATATGAAATGTATCATGGAAATGTCTAATTCTGTAATGTTGAAAAATTACCAGTGCTAAATAAGATTTTTTCATTTATAATTCAGTTTGAATTTAAATCTAAATATTTTTGTATGCCAAAATATATCCGAAGTATTTTAAAAATTGTTTTTAAATGCAAAAGACAAAGGAGATTCTTTGGAAAAAGACGCACTTAGAAATATTTTTCTTAATAGCAGCATTAACATTGATTTTATTATTTTTTATACCATGGATCACATTTTAATTTTCCCGTGGAAAACGATATCATGACAGAAGAACAACGTCATAAGAGAAACGTTTTCTACGGTGGCAAATAGAGTACCTTTATAAACTCAATGTTTTCAGTTAGTAACTTCCTCAATTAAGGTGATACAGATTTCTAATTACCTGAAATGCCTTCCTTGAAGCATACGGAACACATTGATACCTCTCATGATGCAGAGCATTTTGCCGTCCACGAGGAGATGCTGTCGTAGACAAAAAAAAATTGATGCCAGCGACAGTTACTTTTTTTTAATATGTAGAGAAAACTAGATTTCTTTGGCTGCTTAAAAAGACAGGCTAAAATTAACTAGGAGCTCACTAGTAGAAATAGTGCTGCATGGAAGCACTGCAGATTGTTTTAGACTTTGTGAGAAAATTCATATTATGGAGTTGTAAGGTACTTTTTGGATTACCATTACCAGTTTATTAGTTTAATCACAATTAACTGCGTACTGTTATTTTGCTGCTAATCAATAAAATGTGCATTTTTTTTTTTTTTTTCAAAGTTATTTCTCAAAATCTGTTTTAATTTTGTGGCCTATTATTGAAATACAGAATCATTTGTCACTAATTGACAAATGTTATGTTAACCAAAATGTGCAATAATTTTGTAACATGTTATTGAAATGCATAATCATTTTGGCGCTAAGAGTCTAAATGTGTGTTTAATAATGCAAAATTGTGGAAATATTCTGGTAAAACTGCAGAACCGGGTTCCACTTGGCGGTGTTTTGGCGACCTTTGCTAGCGCGATCCATGCCAAGTCGTTCATGTGATCTAAAAGTAAGCTGTTGACAATAGTAAATGCATTTTTCTACTGGAAAAAAAAAATAATATTTTCTAATAGCTTCGTGTTTAATAAATTGCTATAAAAATATTTGTATATATACATATAAATTCTTTAAAAAAGCTTATAATATGACTGATTTAAATTTCTGAAATTATCATTATAGCTGTTCAAAGAATAATCTATAACTTAAAAGACATTTATTTTATATTTTATTTTTTTAACTTCAGTTTTGAATATAGCATCATGCATTGATATTTTGTGATTGTTACTTTCACAAGGTTGTGTTAATAACTTTTGATTAATAACATAATTCAATTATCTCTGAAGCTGGAAAATGGACTTTAATTTAGCTTTTTCCTCACTTTCAAATATATGTTGAACAAATAAGCATGTTAGTAGATAGCTTTAAATAAATTGATTAAAAATGTTAGTTCGAAAAAACTTAAAAGTATAATCTGGAAGAATATCATTTTTTAAAATCCCTAATTTTATATGAAGCAGTATGCATTGGTTTGAATTATCTCAAATTTTAGCCTTAAATTGAAGGGTTTTTATTTATTTAGCATTATGTATAGTATTGTATTTTTATGATTATTACTTTAACAAGCTCGTGTTAGGTACTGGATTATGTTAATACTAGCTAGTATTTATTTGAAAAGAAACTTATATCTTGCTTTTAATTGTTTTCCTTTAAATAAATTGCTTTAAAATGTTAGTTTGTATATATATACTTTTAAAATAATTCTAGAATTCTCTGTAAACATTTTTGGTATGTGTTCGAAAAAACTTATATAATCTGAAAGAATTTCATTTTTTAAATCTGCAATTTTATATGAAGTAATATGAATTTTGGTTTGAATTATCTCAAATTTTATCCTGAAATCAACAGATTGTTTATTTATTTAGTATTGTGCATTGGTATTTATTGTGATTATTACTTTAATTAGGTTAAGTAGTGGATAATATTAATACTAGTTTTTTTTTTTTTTTTTTTTTTTTTTAATAAAGAAGTTTGTATTTTGCTTTCTAGTAGTAGCTTTGCTTTAAATAAATTGCTTTAAAATTTTAGTTTGTATATATATACTTTTAAAATACTACAGGGTTTCTATAAAGTCCCGGACCCATTTTGATGTTTAATAACTCATAAAAAATGAAGATATAAACAAAATTATGGCACTTATTGATGGAATAACTCATATATTTTCTTTTTAGTTTTGAATATCTTTACTTTTGTAAATATCGTCTGCGCGTGTGGTCAATTTCAGATGTATGTGTTTAATTCAGACATGCTTGCCGATACCTGGCGTGAAATCGATTATCGACTTGATATTCTCCGTGCGACGAAGGGGGCACACGTGGAAGTTCATTGACAAGGGTCATGAAACTTTTTTTAATCTATCTAACCATTTATGTTATTAATTTTAATCTATCTTTATTATTTTATGAGTTATTAAACATCAAAATGGGTCCGGGACTTTATAAACACCCTGTAGAATTCTCTGTAAATATGTGTTCGAAGAAACTTATAATCTGAAAAAATTTCATTTTTTAAAAACCCCTAGTTTTATATGAAGCACTATGAATTTGTTTGAATTACCTCAAATTTTATCCTGAAATCAACAGATTGTTATTTATTTAGTATTGTGCATTGGTATTTATTGTGATTATTACTTTAAGGTTAAATACAGGATAATGTTAATACTAGTCTTTTTTTTTTTTTTTTTCTTTTTTTAAAGAAGTTTGTAATTTGCTTTGTAGTAGCCTTTGCTTTAAATAAATTGCTTTAAAATGTTACTTTGTACATACAGTAGCCGCCGCTTTATAAAATCACGTTTGTTTTCATCAAAATGATTTTATTAAGCGGCTCATTTTTATATCCGGCAAACATGCCTGAACTCAATAAAAGGGTATTCATTACCTAAATAAGGAAACAAATTCTTCTTCGCCCTACCATCTATCAACTAGCCATCCGTAGAAATGGAGTGTTTGCTACTTATCATTCATTTAAAATTTTCGGCTTTTAAGAACAAAATTATATGAAAGATAGAAATTTTCTTTGACCTGGCATTCTTGTACCTATCTAAAAATTGCTGCGTTGATCTGCTCTCCTTATTCATATTCGCTTGTGATTAACTGTTCGGTTTGGTACAATTTAGGCACTAATATCTTTTATTATGTTTACATGAAGCAAACTGAGAAATTTCAAGCTTCGATGTCGCCTATACATTTGAAGAAAACCATCATACTTTACCAAAATTTTACGCTTTACCTTCAAAATAAAAACTACCCGCTTGCATATCTTTTGCAGCTAAGTTGCTTCAAAATAAGAACTAGAAACTCTATTTGAATATTTTAAGACAGATAAAATACTCATTGGCCAATCATGTGAAGAATACATTCCTTGAAGTCATAACTACAACACAGCAACACACGGCGGGGCGTGTTTTTCTTTCTTTTCCCTTTCTGTTCTTCTTCTTCTTCTTCTTTTTTTTTTTTTTTTTTTTTTTTTTTTTTTGTCTATGAGGTGTAAAATTTTTCACAAAGAATGTCAGGGTTGGCAAGGTTTCGGACACTATGATAAAAACCACGGTATAAACCATGGTTTTTACCGTACTGTCCAAAACCTAGATGTCTTAAACTGTCCTAAACTGCCCAAAACTATAATTTTTAGTAGAGTTATATTTTATTAAAATTATTGTTGTTTTGAACATTTTCCAGTATATTCCATTAAGTTCTAATAATAATAATGTTTAGTGAAAGATGTATATATTAACAACTGTAATATTCAAAAGCAAAAAATTATTACTGAAGCTTTAATGGGAAAATGTGGATAATTGTACCTCAAATATTGATATTTATAATATTTACACACATATACACATATATATAAGCAACATGAATAAATATATCAAGAGGACAAACTAATATATAATTATTATATATATAAGATTTACAATAAATCACCCTGAAATAAATATTAAAAATGTGCAGGTACACAAACATATTTTATTTTATTTTTGAATAAATAAGAAAATATGTATGTAAAAATATTAAATAGTACACACTTTAATTTTTTTTTTTTTTTTTTTTTTTTTTTTTTTTTGGGGGGGGGGGGCATATCTGCTATTTTTGAAAATGCATAGTCTTCATTGCCTAATTATAACTTTCATATTTTATTTATTAATTTTAATTTATGAAAGAACTTTTAATAAAATAAGTCTTGAACATAATTTCTGTAAAATATTGGATATGTAAATATTTTGCAATTAAAAATAAAAGACAAATTATTCATTTTGAATATCCTATCATACATTTTTTATTGTAATAAAATTTTTGAGTCATTAAAATTAAAACTTTGTTTAGCTGTTATTAAATTGTAAATTTCTTTTAACTTAAAAAGTCTAAATTTTCAGTACAAAATACTTTTAATTACTAATTATAATTACTACTGAGAATGTAGTGAATAGAATTTCTTTTAATTTAAGGTTTTGGACACTTTCAGACAGTTTTGTACAGTTTTAGACAGTTTAGGACACTTTTGGACGGTAAAAACCACCTGTCCTGTCCAAAACCAGTTTCATACGTCCTAAACCCCAAACCTTGTGATGGCTTGCTATGTTTTGCTTCTTTTTTTCTTTTCAAAAATCTGGTGAGAAAATATAATTTGTTGTTTAGCTTACAAACATGGCCATTTTTACTGTTGAAGAGATTTTCTTTTGAGTTTATTAACCGGCGATGCTGATTTTATTAAGTGGCGGTTTGTATTAATTTGATTTTGGATCCAGCAATTTAATCAGATTAGGCGGCTGATTATTACTAATAAAGTTTAATGTTCAAGAAAATAAGAGATAATCAATGATGAATATTCACTTCTACACTTAAAAAATATTTTAATTTTATTATAAATATGTGTGTTTATATTTTATTGCTGTTGTATATGCTTAATTACCTTCATATATGATTTATTAGTTTAATTTTTAATATTGAAACCAGTTTTAATGTCTGTTTATGAATTATTAATAATAGCCGACTTGGTCAAAGAAAAATGTAAACAAAGACCTCTAATTTACAAATTCTTAGGTATAATTCATACAACCTTTGGACAAAATCTTTGTGAATTAGAGGAAATTGACTGATTTGTATTAATTTTACATTTTTTTTTTTTTTTTTTTATTCCTAAAATGTTTTTGTTGATTACATAGATAAAATTTTATAAAGTTTATTTCATTTCCAATATTTACATGTTATAGTAAAAAAAAATATGTAAAAATAAATTAAATAAATAAATAATGCTTTGATTACTATAAATTTAATGGTACTGAAACAAAATTCATGTGAAAATAATAATCAAAGCAGTTTTTTTTTTTTTACTTTATAGTAGAATTTATATTTGAAAATAAGTAAAGAAAAAATTTTAAAAAATGAGAAAAATATACCATTTATTCATGACTTGATTACTATATATCTTATATGTTGAGTATTAATTATATATTTTGCGTATCTTTAATCATAAATATTGCATGATTTATGCATATACCGGTAGTTATTTCATTACATTAAAAATTTTTTAATACTTGCCTAATGTGTTGATTGTCTGTGAGTATTAAGAACTGCATTTTGAATTGTACTAAATTCATTAACTGATTTTTTGCTTGGGTTTTGATAAACAAAATAAAGTTTTTCAATGCAGTCCATAGCATTTTTAAAGCAAGGTTTGAATTTAGTGTTAGGCATATTTTGCGACCATGAAATCACATTCAGGGGTCATTTTTGACACCTAACTTTTGAACAGATTTAAAAAATAAATTTTGTCATAAAAATTTTTTTCTTTATCATTTACAAACTGGCAGTTTATCATCTTAAAAAAAATTCTTACATTATCAGTTTCAACACATGTACATAAGCTAAAAAAAAAACAGCGAGTACAAAAATATATAAGGGCTGCTTGCAGAAAATTACGCCAACTTCATAAAAAATTTCAAGTATTTTTTTTTTTTTTTTTAACTTTTTTACTTATTCTTATTACTTAGTTTGTATACAATCAGAAATTTGCCATCAGGATAATTTCTGAAATATTGAATTAATTTAAACCAAATTTTTTTATATGAAACTTGAAAATATAAATAAATAAAATATGAATAACTTAAAGTTTTAAACCTTATTTGAAAGCTTTATCATAACAAGAGACGGCAATGCAGCCACTTTCACTGGGGGAGATCCCGCTTCTTCAGCAAACTTCACAGTGGTCTGTGATGCTAGTAAGGGAAGTATGAATCAGTAAAATTGCTATTGAAACCAAACCAAGCTTAAATTAGAGAGCATGGTCAAAAACATAGGGTAGAGTACAAATTTGCTGCAACAACACCCGTGGGGCAAGATATGACCCCTAATAGTTTTAGTTATTTCTATAAAAACCAATGAAACAGGCATTGTAGTAAGGATTGGAGGGGGGGGTGCAGTGGTAGCATGCTTGGCTTGTGATACAGAGGTTCTTCGATCGGGTCCCCACAAGAGTGTTTTGCATTTTAATTTTTTTATTTAAATAATTTTTTTTAACGTTTTTAATTAAATTATTAATTTAAGAGAACATTTATTATATATTAAGAATTTTTTTTTTTTTTTTTTTTTTTTTTTTTTTGAGTATACTAATTAATAAAGTATTGACCATGAATTAAAGAAATATAAATTTTTATTTATTTATAAAAAAGAAAATCATGTTTAAAGATACGAATATAGATTCTAATTTGTAACTCAATTATATTTAAAAGTAGAATAATCATGAAACGATGAGTATTTTTCACAATGAAAGCAAGAAATATAAGAAGATTGATCACAACTATTTGAATTACAATTTTGTTCATCACGAAAATTTTGTTAAATGTTTGGCTTTTCGTCAAGATGAATAGATTTGTAAAATTCATATTTACCCAGATTTTGAATTTTTCGAGATGTAAACTAATTATAAATTAGTGAAATCCTTTTGAGAAAATTTGTCATTGTGTTCAAGTTTATTGGCAATGGGGAAATTGCACATTTTTCATTTTGACTTGTAAATGATAGAGCGTGAAAATACAAACATTTTGATACCATTTTTATGCATATTTGAAAACCGGATGCTTTAATAAATTAACTTTAAAAGACGTAGTTCTCATGTTGGCGGGAAAACGCTGCGTCACGTGATAAAACCTATCGTGACGTCACTATCCATGAAATGAACTGCCGGCTGAATTTCTCCCTCTTGTATTGTAAAGAAAAATCGTGCATTCAGCGAAAATTTGTATTCTTTCTTAAAAAAAAAAAAAAAAAAAAAATTAAAACTATTTGAACTCATTAAACATCACTTCATTCTATAAATGACACCAAGTTTCAATGATATTTTTTTGTACTCGCCTGCTGTTATTAATCCAAATTAAACTGTAATCGAAATAATAGTTGATCAATAGAATTTTCTTAAAGAATGTTTTTAGTATGCTATGCTAAAGATGTATCTTTTAAATACTTATTTTGTTTCATTTTATTATGTTTTATAGATTTATTATTATTATAGACTGAGTATAGAAATAAAATATTGGGATTGAGTAATAATATTTAACTGAATAACATGCATATTTTCATTGCTTAAATAAACAAGAATAGTTTATGCTAAATTAACCTAAATTAGATTACTTTTATAATTATGAGAAACCAGTATATCTGTATATATATATATATATATATAACTTTTTTAATACATTTCAATATTATAACTTAACAATATTTCTATTAAAATAGCAGCTGAAGATTGTGAATAATTAAAAACATTATAGTGATGCAGTTTGAGAAATTGAAAAGTATTTAAGGAAAATTGCATGCGCTTATCATTCTAAATAAATAAATAAAATTAAAAGAAGGTCTCCGTACAAAAATATTAATATTATTTATATATGTATATATATATATATATAGAAACGCGTTTAGTTATTTTTATAATGTAATTACTTTTTTATTTGGAAAAATTTAAAAATAGAAAGAAAAGATTAATAGAAATAGAAAGTAATAACAATAAAAACATTTAGCAATAGGAAAGATATAAAGTACTTTAAAATAAAATAAACACATGAAATATATGTTAAATGTAATAATACCTTATAAGTTATACATGATCTAGTTATAAATATGAATGGTATTAAATAATTAATTAAAAATTTGCAGTAAATTTCAGCAATCAAACGCAATATATACACTGGTGGACAATTGCTAAGGACGGATGACAATAACTAAGCTATTGTCATCCGTCCTTAGCAATTGTCCACCAGTGTATATATCAGATGTAATGTATGTTATACTTTAGTTTTATTAATTATTACTAGTATTTCATTTAACTATTTTTATTAGTGTTTCTATTAATAATATTGTTTATTGCTGCATGACTCTAAATGTTTGATTTTAATAAGGTTTTCATAACTTTTCAGTTTTAATTTTCTCTTTATTGGTGGTGTTATTGGGGGTAGCTTGTTGTAAATATTTAGCAATTTGCATACAACAAGACAGAAATAACACCTAATTTACATGCAACATTCATTCTGCTCCCTTGAAAACGTAATGAATTTGCATGTTTCCATTTATGGATGTTTGATAGTCGCAATCTCTTTTTGAATTTTTCTGTTTTATCTTTTTCAATGTTTCTTGTTTTCATCTATTCAATGTTTGAAAAGGTTTTCTATATATATATATATATATTAAATTCATTTATCAATGAAGCCTTAATGTAAAATCCAAATATGTTTAGAATATATCAGGGGTCGATCCAGGTAAAAACTGGGACCCATTTGCTTCCCCTTCACAAAATCCAAATATCTAAAATGGGCCCCTTTAGAAAATACAAATCCATAAAATGGGTCTCTTCACAAAATTCAGATTCATAACAACAGGCCTTTCTCAAGATTTATTTTTAAAAAGATGATTTTGTAAAAGTTTTCCACGTTAACAATATTATTTTTAATGAGTGTGTATACTTGGCTCAGTAATATGCTGTTAACTTGATAATGAACATTAGATAGAGTAACTTCTTAAGTGAAAGGTTTCGTGTGATAATTCTTTTTATCACAAAAAGAAACAAATTTTCACAAAATTATTTTGTTTTTCACAAAAAAAAAAAAAAAAAAAAAAAAAAATTGTTTTTCACAAAAATGAGCCCCAAAAGTAAACCTGGAACAACCCTTGCATATACTATAGCTGACGGTCTTCGCCTGCTTCGCTGGTCGCTAAATTTAATAAATTAACAAAAAAAAAAAAAAAAAAAAAAAAAATTCTTTTATATTATTCTATAAACAAAAAATAAATAAATAGATAATTAAAAAATAAATTCATTGAAATCGCTCTTAACATCGTTTTGGTTATTCGCAGCCTGCGGCAACTTCTTTCCCTCCAGTGTACCCTGCTTTTTTGGATCTGGGTTCTTATTGCCCGCAGCAATGTCTTTCGTGGGCACTTCAATTTGTGTACATATCATGAGGCGAAAGCTGCTATTATTCAAAAACGAAGATTTTAAGGATAGCTATATCTCAGCATCTATTAAATATACTTTAATTTTGGCACCATGTAATTTATTGCAATCACTTTTTCTGCTATATTTTCATTTCGATTAGTACAATAAATAAATAAATAACAAAAGATTTTCCTTTCAAAGGCATTAAATAAATAATAAATAAGTTTTTATTAAACTTAAATTTTAATAAGACTAATCCTTTATGCGATATTAACATTTTCCCGATAAAAACATTTAATTATATCTTCCTTTTGAAATGAATTAATTAAATAAATAAATAGTTGTGTAACAGCCGTTGCTAATGTAAACAACGTAGAATAATATAATTCAAATAAATTTAAGAAAATTAAATGGAAAAATAAATGGATAAAATTGAAATATATATATATATATATATATATATATATATAAATTACTTAAAAAATTATAAAAAGTAAACTTTTTTTTTTTTTTTTTTTAATAAAATAAAATAAAAATAATAAATAAATAATGCAATTTGAAAATAACATTTTTTTTTTCGTTGCAAAAACATGAAGTAAATATTAAATACATAATTAATGACTGCTCTATAAAATAATCATATATGATTTATAAAATAACACAATTAAAAAATTCTGGTTAAAAAAAAATAATAATTACAAAATAAATAATCAGTAAAATATATTTTTATGTACTATGAAATTTTAATGAATATTTTAATTATAATTAAATCTTTAAGCATACATGATGAAAAAAGAAATATTCTCGCATACAAGCATCTAAAAAATTAGAGAAATGTAAAAAAATACTACTAATATATTAAAGCAATACTAAATTTCTATTATGAAGACGTTTATAATTTTCAAAATATGAATACAGAACAAATCTAGATCGTTTAGCTTTAGCTACTCTTATATTTATGCGCTAATAAAATCGAGGTTTCTTCTCAAAAATGAGAATATGGAAAGAGCATCTATTTTCGGAACATTATCCGATTGCTCTTTTACAAATCCAAAATCGACATTATACAAATAAAAATAGAAATATATATATATAAGATATAGTATAGTTATGGAAGGTTTAAGTTATTTCTTACAAAAGGTAAAAATTTTAAGAATAAACTATAAAATACAGATTAGAATAGAGCGAACAAAAAGAAAAGCAAGCGGTAAAAGAGGGTAAACATTCACACTTCGTGTACTGTGACGTCAACCCCCTCACTAGAGCC